>VWPW01032580.1:8306-43488 GCA_013389825.1 Crypturellus undulatus | reverse complement strand
CGGGCGCGCGCGCGGCGCCCATGGCTGGCGGCGCGGCGCGGAGCGAACCATCGGCGCGGGCTCCCCTCGGCGCCGCCCCGCAATAATAACAATATTATTAGCGCCCGCGAGCGGGATAGCAGAGCCACATAACAGGGGGGGCGGGATAAATAAAATAAGGGAGGAAAAAAAAAAAAAGAAAAAAAAAAGGTTAAAAAAAAAAAAGCCCCAGCATGTCGGTTGCCTTTGCTTCTGCTCGCCCAAGAGGCAAAGGGGAGGTCACGCAGCAAACTATCCAGAAGGTAAAGAGCATGTTTTTGTACGTGTGCTCCGTGCCCGCTGGCCGCGGGACGAGGCTCGTGTGCGAGGGGCTCGCGAGGAGCCGCGAATCTGGGAGCTGGAGAGCCCGAGAGCGAGGGGGGAAGGAGGAGGAGGAGGAGCAGGAACAAAGCGGAGGTGCCGGGGTCGCCGCGAGGAGCGAGCAGGAGACGGGCACCTTGCGAGGGGGGGGGAATATCGCCACTGATGCACCGGGAAATGGCAACGGAATTTGCAGAATTGCAGTGGAATTTGCAGAATTGCAATGAAATCTGCAAAATCGCAATGGAATTTGCACAGCCTGGTTTTAATTTTGCACGGCGTATCAGCTCCTGGCTCGAAAAATAAATACACTGGAAAGCATTAAATGAAATACTGCAAGGGGGTTCTTTTGTATTTGGGTGCAGAACGGCGATCTCTTAGAAGACAGGGAGCACCGATCACTGCTCTGCTTCATATGCTATAGTTATTATTATATGTAATGCATTTGTTGATGTTTAAAGATACAGGGTTCTTAAAGATTTGCATGGCACGCTGGCTCTCTACATGCGCTTCATATGGAGGCCAAAGGAAGGGCTGTCTAGTTGGGAAGTTATTGTTATCCTATTTCCTAGGATTGACAGCAGGGAATATCTACACATGCCCAGCACCCCTTCCCTTCTGCAGACAACTGTAAATAATGAAAGAAGCTGGAAGTGTCAATAAAGAACATGCATGCTTTACTGTGACCACTATTCGTGCTTATCCTCTATTTTTTGTGTTCTATACCATATAATTGTTTCCTGTATGCATTTTATATAATATGATGAGAGTAACGTATATGTATTGGTAAATGATGACCAGTGAAGGACTCATTGCTAATCCTGCAGGTAACTAACGCATCATGGGCACATTTTGCTGTCAAACTGTTACCTGCTGCCAATTTATGAGGAAAAAAAATAAGTAAATCTCAATGGGAGGCAGTTACAGAGCAGAGATTAAGGCAGAACAAACTGCCACGAGTGAGATTTAGGAGTATGACTTAAATCTCAGGAGACTGTTTGGAAACTAATCTCATTTTGTATAGATCGTGCAGCCCATGTAATATTCTGACCCAATTGACTTTGATTGCTAAAATATTTCAGAATTAGTGGCTAAGTTTTTCTTAGCTGCTTTGTTTAGCCAGAGTTTTGGGTAGTTAGGAGGGATTTTCATAGTTCAGATAGTTTGTACTATGGAACTACTTATGGAAAGTATCCATAAAGGGGGGCTTTCTTTTTTTATATTGATGAACTTTATTGAAGCTTGGAAGTGTTGCTTTTTTCCTCTACAAATAACATGTAAAAGCATTTCTAAAGCATTTCTTGTCTCAGAAACATATGCTGGTTTGTTACTTCAGGACTATTTATCAAGTTAACTTTTCCATTTCTCCTATGTAATGGAGATTAGAAACCAGTTCTTTTTTCATAGTAAGTGTCAGAATATCAAGGCTATTCCTCATTCCTTCTTTTTTTTTTTTTCATTAGCAAAAAATGTTCTTCAGGTAACACAGCTTCATGTAGAAGCTGTGTTTAATGAGCTTGAATAACTGTGTTTGAAACACTTTCAGTGTTGTAGTGGGCTGCCTAGCACAGCACTGGCTCCTTTGCACACTAAATAACTGCACAAAAAGAAGGAAAAACGCTACAGAGGTCAAGGCAGAGGGAGTGCGAGGCTGTCAGCCCCTGCTAAATGAAGTCCATCTGCCTTAGGAATTACTCCTTGTCTTTTTGGAGTCCAGCAGTCCCAGATCCCTACACACAAGTCCTACCCTTCCGTGGCCCTTTGGAGGCTGCTCTGAGGTCAACCCCATTGAACAAAGGTGCAGGAATGTGTGTGCAAAGACACAAAGGGGAGATCTGAGGTCTAGGGCTGAGACACAGCCAGATTCAATGTATATCAGCTCTCTGAGACTGGAGTCTGAGGGTAAATGTCTCAGACTGCCAAATCTGAAAATGGGGGAGATTTAAGTTCAGGGAAGGTGGAGTGTCTGGACTCAGCTCATTCTAAGCATGTCCCATCACCAAAATTACACCTGAGTTGAGAATTTGAAAATTACTGTATGTCAAATACTGTATCAGGTCATTTTCTGGAATTAGAAGACAGTCAGCCTGCTCCCAATACCCATGGAGTGGGTTCATGAGATATTGTTATGAAATGTTGGTTTTACAACTATCACAGATGTTTCTTGTCTTTGAGGACAACAAATAGAAGAAAGTAAGGAAAACTTTCCAGTTTCAGTAAAAACTTAACATTTAAACACAGCTGTCTGTTAATGGTTGTAGCATCATGTTCTGGATCTCAGGACTGGTGCAATCTAAGCCAAGAACACATTTTCTCCTGAACTGTTGGGACCAAATTCATCTCATGTAATTTGCCTGTATGATTTTCTGCCTAGCATGTAGGAATTAGAGTGTTTCCAAAACTGTTCCAGCTAAAAACATTTTATAAGAAACTATAGCAAAGTAATTGCATATAGCATTATGT
Source organism: Crypturellus undulatus (assembly GCA_013389825.1). Lineage (NCBI taxonomy): Eukaryota > Metazoa > Chordata > Aves > Tinamiformes > Tinamidae > Crypturellus > Crypturellus undulatus. Next base: position 40,686 of record VWPW01032580.1, on the reverse strand, counting down.
AAGTTTATATTCTGGTCACCTGTGGGACACAGCCCCAGGCTCAGCCGCAGGTCCTAAAAGTACATAAAAGATAAATAACAAATATACTTGTGATCAAAGATACATTAATCAGAAGAACAAAACAAAACTTCCAGCTCTTCAACTGCCTCATTTACCATGTGCATATACAGAGAAAGTCCAGAAATAAACTAAGGGAATCTTCTTTGGCAAAATGGCAAAAAGGTAGTACTTGAATCTGTTTTTTTATCAAATAGTATTTGTGTCTGTTTTTTATCGCCAGGGTTTTGAGCCTGCAGTTCTTGTGAGTTGTGATTTTATGGAACAGTTTTCAGTTTTCATAATAGTTAATGAGATTAGAGTAATCTGAAGCTATACCTAGCCCTCTTTCTACACTGTCTGTTTCTGTTGTACTATTTAGTTGTAGTAAATATACTGCATTTTTGTAAGCCTTTCAGACTTTTGAATTCCTATTACTTTCCAGGGTAGGTACTTCATAATATCCCAACACAACAAAAGGGCACAAACCACCATCCATGGCTAAAAAGGGTGAATGCGAAATATGACAAAAAAAATGAACTTTAATTTGTTCCTCATACTAACACATTATGATCACATTTCTTTTTTTGCAGATGCTAGATGAGAATCACCACCTAATACAATGTATTATGGATTATCAGAGCAAGGGGAAAACCGCAGAATGTACTCAGTGAGTATTATGAGTTTGGGGATATGGTAGAGTTTTTTGTATGCTTTTTATGAAGAATAGTATTGTCAACAATAGTTCCGTTTATGTTTTTTTTGAAAAACATTTGACTCTTCTTTTTTAGATTCACTTGAATTAAGTGAAGTATTATATTACGTATATATTGTTATTGGGAACTGAGAGTTTTTTTCTGTGACGTTTTTCTTTGACATTATCCTTGACATTTTCGAGTAGTGTCACTCCAAAAAAAAAAAAAAAGGCGTTCGTAAAAGCAAAGGAAAAACACATGTTAGCATATGAGAGGTGTTTTCTTGTTGAGGGTATTCTTAAGAAATGTGTGCGAAAAAGTGTATTGCATTAGGAAAAGAGACTATGGTCCCAATGTGACGATGCATGCCTTGGAGTTTGAAGTGTTTAGCATATTTTTAACAGATCATTTCTGAAAATAATTATAGAGAATTATGAAATTGGGGTTATTGGACTGCTTATTCTGTGAGGACTCATTATGTATGATTAGAATCAGGTACAAAGTTATAACAGTTTAATTAGAAAGAAATGAAATATTAAGGATCAGCAATGTTATCACCTATGGCTAAAACAATATGCGTAGACTTACCAGTTTATTTCCCTGTTTAAAAGCAAAATGCTTTTATAAACATCATGGGTTGAATCAGGAAGATTGGCCAGTTTGTCCCGTAAGAGGTCAAGTTATGGAGGCAAAGCTAGAGAATAGTACTGTCAAAGGAAATGTCTATTAAAAAAAAAAGAAAAAAAAAAGACATTTGCCAAGCAAGTTTATGATTCAGCTCTGGATAAGTACATCATACAAGATTTGGATTTTATTTAGTAATGTATTTGCTGTCTGTTTTGAAATTGATCCATTGAAGATTTTTAGAATGCATCTGAAAATAAGGTAATACTACAGGAGGTGTATGCACTTCTGAAAAAACTTCTAAATTCCATCTTTTTTTCTTACTCAAATCACCATTCTAGCTTCATTCTTGCTGCTTTTTCCCCTTCCACACATTTTTTTTGTTGTTTTTTTTTCCTTATCGAAAGAAAAATCTCTGTAAAAAGGGGCATTTTATTTTGCCCTCTTGGAAGTCTCCCTGCCTCCAAAAGCTGACTCTTCCCTTTGCTCAATGGCACAACTATTGGATTGTTTTTGGGTGCCCTCTGGTTTGAGAACTGTGAAGAAGCACAAATGGTGCTTGTGGTGCTCATTTGAGTAAACACTCCAGTTAAAGCACTCTTGAAAAAACCTTGTTCTTCTGAGCTTGCTGGCAGGGGAAACAGGTTTTGTGTTTTGGACTTTTGGAACTTAATTACTATTAATAATTACTATTAGAGCCCTGGTTAAACAAAGGAAAAAACTGTGGCTAATTTAAAGCAGCTGACTGGGCCTGGGCACTCGAACACTGAAGTCCCAGCTTCACAGTTCATTCAAAATGATTCCAAAGAAGAATTTACTTTACCTCCAGCTTCCCCTATGAGTTTACCCATGTGTGAAACAGGTGTGGAACACACTGATCCTTCATAAAAACCAGGACAGCACGTAAATAGGTCATTAATATTACTATTATGATAGGTGCAGAGTGGGCTAAATATAACCTGACTAGTCATTGGTAGGTACCAAAAGAGATAGGTTTGGAATTTTCCATATTGTTACTCTTTCCAAATAAGCTTTACTCCTTATTCTATAGATACCAACAGATCTTGCACAGAAACCTGGTTTACTTGGCAACAATAGCAGATTCTAACCAGAATATGCAGTCCTTGCTTCCTGCTGTAAGTACCAGTCCAGTGTTCCTGTCAGATGTATTTATTATGTCAAAGGGAAATGTTCTTTGATATTGTTACTGATCTCTGACACCAAATGATTTCTCAGTATTTTTCCAAGTAAAAGTTGTCAAGTATTCAATAGATCACTAAAGAAATGAAATATTATTTTGACTGTGTTTAAAACCTATACGGTGGAGCACTTGTCCTAATCTCTCTCCACTATAGATCAAGGTCTATGCTGTATATGCTACAATCATACAGGTCTGGACAGGATCCCTTTTTCCAGATTCATTATTCTTATTCTTACTGTATGCTTTACTCAGGAAAATATGACTGTGCTAAATTTTAATTCAGCATTTGGGCATCAGTTTGTCTTTAAGGGTTGTTCTTGCTAAATGGACTGATTTTAAAATGATCACATGTAACACGAAATGCAGAATAGCCTAACACTTCCCCAAGGTCAATTTGTGGACACCTTTTTGTATATGCATAGTCTTTGCTCTCGTCTGAGAGGTGTACCCTCTCTGCAGCTAGACTGAACTAGCATAAAATGAAATTCGTTTAAGCAGAGGAAAATGAGCACAGAGGCTGGGCTATTATAAGCACAATTTTGAGATGTTCATTGTGCTGCCTGCTGCCTCCCCTGTGTCACGCTGAATGTCACTCACACATAGTACTCACATGAAGCCAGCTTTACGTAAGCAAGCCCCAAAAGCAAAGGAAGCACAGATTTAGTTGAGGCAGCTTTTATTCATAGTCAGGCTAATTGGGGATTATTATTTTTCTAATTAAAACCTAACCAAAAATTTGCTTCTCCTCCTTGTTATTTGCAGCCACCAACGCAAAACATAAACTTGGGCCCGGGAGGAATGACTCAGAGCGCGTCCAACCAATCTCTCCATTCACAGAGCAATCTCAGTGATGCAATTGGGACGGGCCTTCCTCCTTCCTCCCTCATGCAGAGTCAGATTAGCAATGGTGAGCGCCAGTCCCCTTTGTGCTGCTTTGCTGTTGCCTGGCAACAAAATCATTAATGCCGAATATACTTACAGAGCCGTAAGAGACCTCTTCTAACTCACCTTTGCAGCGTAGGGGGTTTCAGGCACATGCTGAAATCATCACAAAATGGCTACAGTCAGTAATGATGTTGGGTTCTGCAAGGAATCCAGTCTGCTTAATTCGTTTCTATATGGGAAATTAAAAAAAAAAATGTAATGAAAATCAACAATTAAAGATGCCTTCAAGGTTTTAGTAAGAAAAATTATATACCATATACTATTTTTCTCTTGGAAGGTGGTTGGGTTGGCCAGGGTGAAGCAGAATTTACACAACTAGCTGCAGAACCAAGCCTATAGATTGCAAAGACCTCCCAGGTCAAATGCCTTTTTAAAAAGAAAATAGAGTTAAATCAGTCTTTGTCCTTGCCAAGATTACAGCTATTGTCCTTTGCCTTGCAAAGATTGTGTCATATAGCCATGTATAGCCAGACGGTTTGCACTGACGTTTCATATATATATGATAAAAATACAACTTGGTCATTTTGTTTCCTTTGTTCTTACAACTAAAAAGAAACCATCTGAAAGAGAAAAGAAGGATTTTTTTTTTTTACTCTCTATATTTTATAGTATGATTCAGCTGTCACTGAGTTTGTACTTCATGGTTATTCAGACTTTTTTTTGTTTCTGTGGGTCTTTCTCAAAGTGACAGAGAAAGAAGAACAGTTTCTATAAATAGAAGTATCTGACTCTAAAATCACAAACCTTGGCATGGGGACTTGAGAGCAGATGCAAGCCATGAAATTACTTCTGACTTTTAAAAATTCTTTTTGTGGTCAAGCTGATAGTACATTTAAAACTAATGGATGAGATAGCTACTTTAAACAGTTACAGCTTGTAAAGTGAACTTACTAAATTTATCAGTGCCTTCTGGAAGATTTTTATTACCTTGTATAAATATTATTAAAAATCCATCAAAAACACTTTTTCTGTTACTAAGAATCTACATTTTCATTGTTATTGTAGCTGTTTCTTCTTGTTCTCTGCCACCCCCATTGCTTTACATTAACTGAGGGCTGATGAAAAGAGCCAGCTTGGCAGTTTGGGAAGTGAAAGTTATTGCAGAGCAGGGGCAGTCCAGCCAGGGTCCGTGCAGTGTCTGTGCATGGCACCCTTTTTTTTTTTTTTTTGACGTGTGGATATACTTTGAGAAATTATTTCCCATAATTGGCAACAATTATTGAACAATATTATTGGACAATATTATTTGCTGCAGTGAGGTAAATAACGCACAGAAGCATTATTTGGGAATAATGCTTTATAGTAATGCTATTATAATAATGCTAAATATATTTAGGAATAAATGCACACAAGCAATTCTGATAATAGGGGTTCCAGTACTTGTTCCAGTATTCATTTAATGGCAATATAAATGAAAGTCTAATGGGCAGGTAGAGCATTGCAAAAGAGGCAAGGGTGAGGCAGGACACATGGAAGCTGTTCCCAGGCAGGACTTTACAGGAATCACCTGCAAAGACAGTAATTAGGTAACTCCACGCATGATGATTATCAATAGCTAGATGAGCTGCTATAACGGTAATTCTGCTGATGGGGACAATCATAAAAAGAAAAAATAAGTTTTCAAGTAATTCATCAGCCACAAGTCAGTGGTTTTTCATTCCTTAGCAGGCCAAAACCATTCGATTCAAACCAGTGAGCTGGGCTGGATCCAAAAAGAATTGAGTCCTACTGGGAATCTCAACTGTTCAGAAATTATGAATGAAGCCTTTCCAAAAAAGCTGTGACTGTCTTAGCTTCATGAAAGTATTTAAAAAGTTCAATCCTTTGCGTTCAGCTTTTTGTTCTAGTGCTTTTATTTAAATACTTTTGGCTGTGCTTTCGTATTTTTCTTTGCCACCACAAATTACTCAAGTCATTTTTTGTTTTAAAAAAAGCTGAGCTGCTTAAGTTTTTCCATGCAAATAGTGCAAGGTTTACCAACACCAACTTATGTCTCTCTCTCAGAATGATCACAAACTCGATTCAAACCCCACGTTGGCCTATGTTGCACTGCAAAAGTAGAAAATTGTGGCAAAACATGGAACTTGATTTCTGTAGCACTATATTGACCTGGTTCCAGAAATTTGAATAGAACTAGCTCTGTTACTTGTTACTGAAAATGCTGCCTGCTTCTCTCCGACACAGGAAAATATAATAATCTACAGCAAATTTTATCATTTTGAATTTTATAAATACCATTAAGAGTAATTAATGATGTTTCTACTAACAAAACTAGACACATTTTTTCAGAGGCTGTAGATACACTCAATAACTGTGAATTTAAATATCATTATCCAAGCATAATTCTTTCTCCTTTAGGGATTCTGCATGTCTCCCGTTCCATATTAACTTAAAACAAACAATGAAATGATGCACAGTAAAAACAAACAACTCGTCAAGACTTATTCACAAGTATTTATAGCAGTAAGCAGCCAAAAAAAGACAGACTGCCCCCAATTTTAGTTATTTGACAGTGATAGAACTTTAAAAAAAAAGTAAAAAAAAAGCTTAAGATAAATGCTTAAAAAAAGCATACCACAGGTAACCAGGATGATATGACAATCCTGTAATGCAATCGGAGCAGCTTTGTTGTATGCAGTGAAAAGCAGTATATTCACTAGTATTATATGTAGAAAAGCAGTATGATACTGACAGGGATTATTATTGTGACTTGGAAAATTTATATTTTACAAAGTCCAAGGTACTTTCAGTCAACTTTGAGGAAAGAGAGAGACCAGGTTGTGCTCTGAGGAGTGTCCCTTGGTGCTTCCTAAGCCCCAGCTGAGAAGAAAATGTGTTGGTTACAACAGAGCTGCATGTGCAAGGGGAGTCAATAACATCCTGCACAAGGGGAGGGAAATCACAAATTTCAAAGGGCTAGGATGCTTCCAGAGTCCGTGTATTTTTGGAGCATCTCAAGCCACTGGAGTTTGTTAATTCTGCTGCCTGCAGGAGCTGTGGCAGCCTGGGAAGACCTGGTTGCATGTCATTGCTGCTCATCTCCTGTCTGCAGTTCTGTCTAGCCTGGGTTCGGCAGCCAGCACAAGGAGCATCACACTAGCTTTGCAGGAGGCTGGTTTGATTTGTCTGTAGCTAGCAGGAAATTTTAATAATGAGGATTTTTTGTTGTTGTTTGCCTTATTGTAAGTCATTTAAAAAAAGGCTATGGGGGCTTTAATGCTCACTGTACATTGCCAATAATAGCACAGATTTTCTTGTTGCTCTCTTTAATTTTTCTAGGTCCTAATCACGTGTCTATGCAGCAGTCAGGCCAGAACACTATGCCCACAACCTCTCTGAGTATGACTGTCAGCAGTCATGGAACTGGGCCTGGTTATAGCCATACAGTGCCTGCATCTCAGAATGTGCCAATGCAAGGCCAGGGGTCAATAGGCAATTATGTGTCTCGAACAAACATCAACATGCAGTCTAATCCAGGTAAATTCCCTCTTCCTCCTTCTGGGCCAACATGCCTTTCCAGTGCCTCAGAGGTGTACCACACATGAATGTGTTCTCTAAATATTTTCTGTAGACAGGGACGAACACCCAAGAGGAAAAGACAGCCTTGAGGTGGTTTAATTATGGTTGGACTCGATGATCTAGAAGGTCTTTTCCAACCATGATGGTTCTGTGATTCTAAGACATCTTTGCATTTCAAGGTGTCAGGCACCGGTGTAAGTCAGGAGAGTTTCAGACTTGCTTTAACTTGCATCAACTCGGTCTGGTTAGCAGTGAGTTGTGGAGAACAGGTTTAGCCCCAAGTGCAACAGCACCATGTTACAGCCCCAGCCAGCAAATCCCACAGCTGTGGGAGGGATTGGCAAAGCACCCTTATCCTTGCTGAAAGAGCCTGCCAGACAAAGAATATTACACATTTATTGTTTGTGCATTACTACCCTAGTCTTATTATATTCCTGATACTTCACACTGCTGGAAGGGCATAGAGAGACTAGCAGACAACTCAGAATCCCTGACTTGTAAAAATGATTGCTACTGAGCGTTGAATGGGATATCCAAAGCTTAAGATTCTTTCAGACAATGTGAAATTCAGGGAGCAAATGCATCCTAAAATGTCTGTTTATTTTTAACTATCAGCAGGTATATAATAAGATGGAAGAAGAAGAAGAGTTGATTAGTGAAGAACAGCAGCAATAAATGAGGCAGGAGGTAGAGAGGAACAAATATCAGTTCTTATTTCTTTCTACTCTATTCTTTAATTCTACTTTAATTCTACTATAATAATGATTACATTCTTTTAAATAATCTAATAATAATTAAGGTTATATGTATTTTTTAGATAAATGTCTGACTGAAACAAATGGCAAGATCTGACAGTGTAATAACATCCTTTTTGGATTACAGTGCAGAAGAGTTAAGTATATGTAGTAGGAAAACATCTTCCCCTGTGGAAAATTCACAGAATGATCAGGATGCAAGTTTGTGGAAGGTTTTCACTTGCTTCCAAAGAGACTAGGGAGAAAACTGTCACCTCGTTTTAGAAAACAGTATTTTTTCCATGTACGTTATAGTCTCCATGATGCACCAGCAAGCAGCGACGTCCCACTACAACTCGGCACAAGGAGGAAGCCAGCACTACCAGGGACAGTCCTCGATTGCCATGATGAGCCAGAGCAACCAGGGCAACAGCATGATGGGCCAGCGCCCCATGGGCCCATACAGAGCTTCACAGCAAGGTAGGACTTCTCGTTGGGTCAGTGAGATTCAGTGATTCCTGCGGGGTAGATAAATCAGCAAGATTTCCACATCATTTATTCTGAATAGGGAATCCGAGTTGGGAAGGGAGGAAATCTCCAATGGTGAGAATACGAAGGCAATCAGAAGAATTTTACTGTTAGTTTATTTATTTATTTATTTCAACACTGCAGAAATAATTCCGTTTAAATGGGTTCATATACCATTAAAGAAAAGGATGAGCAATTTGATAGACAGCTCAGTGAGGCCACTGGGAATATTCTGATTTCTTTCAGGTAGCAGTGAATCAGTCCTAACATGGCACAGTTCTTCAAGTAGCAGTGGATCAGTTGGCAGAGTTAACAAGGACGTTTTTTCCACAAGCAAGATATCAGCTTGCCAGCAATTAGGATAAAAAAATCATCCAAGACAAGGAAAACACCAAAGGAAAACTACTGTGCTCTAAACCTCTCTGGAAAAAAAGAGTTCCATAAAGCAGTAAAACTACTAGATTGGTTGTAATATAAATTGAATTTTGCCAAGAAACAAATTAATAAACATGTCAATAAATATATAAGTGCAAATATATTTAATTCTTACTGTATTATTAAGCATGGTATAAATTCCTGTGCTTTTTAGTAACTCAGATTAGTAAATGAAATATAGCCAGTGCTTTTGATATTGGTGTATAACCGAGTGGTTTTAGGACACGCTACTGCCAATTGCATAATTTCAATTCCTGACAGCTTCTCTGAGAATTTGAACTTATTTCCTTTTTCCAGCGAGCAAACCATCTTTGAAACAGTTCTCAACATACGTAACATTTTTACTCATCCAGATGTCATTTTTCTGCAAAAATATTTGAACAGCACCAATGTCCGTGGAGAGGTCATAGGCTCACGATGCGCTCGCTTGTCTTTGCCTTGCAGGTTCCTCGCAGCAGTACATGGGCCAGGAGGAGTATTACAGCGAGCAGTACAGCCACGGGCAAGGCTCCTCAGAACCTATGAATCAGCAATACTATCCGGACGGTAATTCCGCTGTGATACTGCTGACGTGTAGAATAGCATGACTAGCCCGCAGAAGGAGGTGGCAAATCCATAGGGAATGTTTCCAGTATAAGTGCTAGAAAATACTAATGCCAGTGCATGAGGCTGTGTATATGTTCATGTCATATGCAACTTCCTATCTGAGGGGGTCTCTATTTCCTCATCTTCGTGTATAAACATTTTTTTCAATATTCAACATTATATATAATTATATTAACAATGTATTAAGTAAATCTTTGCAATTTCATGTTTTTCTTTCAGGACATGGTGATTATGCCTACCAGCAGTCATCCTATACTGAGCAGAGCTATGACAGGTCATTTGATGACTCAACACAGCACTACTATGAAGGAGGTAGGAGACATTTTTGTTGTTTCAGGATACTGTAAATGGAATTTCCTCCTTAGATGCTTATAGAAATACCAGTAGCAACTAAATGTTTGGTCTTTTTGGAGTATACAGATAAACATTATTATTATCTTGAAGAAAATACTGTGGGAGGGCTTGCTAAGGAACCAGCTGTTGCACCCTGGTGCTCTTATTTTTGTGCTCTTTTATTCTGGAGTACTTTTTGAGTGAAAAATAAAGCCAGGTTTCTTTGCTTGTTTAGTGATGCATATATATAAACAAACAACTCTCTCCCTTTCAAAAGAGCTAAAATTCACCAGAGAAATAAGCTCATTGAAAATGCAAACATCTGTTTCTGAAAAGAGTTCTTTTCTATGAGTTCCATGTCAAGACTCCTGACTTTCTTTTTTTATTTATGATTAGCGTGTACAGGGAGACACCTGGTTCATCTATAACCAAACTATTTCAATTGTTTTTTCTCTTTAGGAAATTCTCAGTATAGCCAGCAGCAGGCAGGATACCAACAAGGAGCTGCGCAACAGCAAACATATTCCCAGCAGCAATATCCAAATCAGCAAAGTTACCCAGGACAACAGCAAGGATATGGTAAGAGAACTATCATTGACACCAACATGGCAAGTGCTTGCAATGCTTAATCCTGACATCTCCTTTCCTAAGCTAAAACATGATGTAAACTATTTTCTTTAGCAATCTTGACACCCACCTACCAAAACTAGCCAAATAGCATTGAAGAAAAAGGGATTCTGTGTACAGTAACATACATTAATGTATCAGTATGGCATGCAGTTCTGTATTATCATACCGGATCCTGTCGTCTCTTGAGGAGTTGAAAATGTTGTGCAGAAAGGTTATGTATGTTATGCCTCATAGTGACTTCCCTGTAAGTGTAGCTAAGAGGTCACTACATTAATTCTCAGACTTCCTACACATCTAATGCTTATGCAACTGACACAGAAAAATAACATCTTAAAATTAGAATCACTGTGCCCTCATTTAGATTTCTTGCAATGCTCTATGTGCCTTATTATCACTTGGTGAGGACTTGATGCTAAAAGAAAAAAGTGCAAGTGCTTTGAACGTGCAGCTAACATTACTGGCGGAATTTGGAGTGATTCAGGTCACTAGCAGCAGTGCTCTCCATCATCATATTTGAACCCCTTTTACTAACCCTAAGAACTCCTCCTGGCAAGCTAAGCCTTACTAACTTCACTGTCTTCTCAGGTCCTGCACAAGGAGCCTCTTCACAGTATTCCAGTTACCAACAGGGACAGGGGCAGCAATATGGAAGCTACAGAGCTTCCCAGACAGGACCCTCTGCCCAGCAACAGCGGCCTTATGGCTATGAGCAGGTAAGTTGTCTGAGTCTCTGCTATAAAAAAAAACAGGTTTTAGCTCTGCACATAAACCTATTGGACAATTTTATGCAAGCGTCTTGGTGATATTTTGTTGGATCTTTCAAAAGTCAAAAAACAAAGGAAAATTGTCCATTTCACTGCATGTATTATCTCTGCAGTTCTGTTATTCTCCATCACAAATAATTCTGTGTTTTTTTTTTTTATAGGGACAATATGGAAATTACCAGCAATAAAAGAACACGATCCTGTGTCAGATTCATTTCAGTAGTATATATGAACTGGATGTACAGGCAGTTTTGATTAATTGTAATATGTTGGTTACCCCTTAGCACAAAGCAGCGTCTGTATGTGAACAGTGTTCATTTCATGCTGGATATGAAGCAGTGCACTACTGATAACAAGACAATGCTTTAATGGTTTGATATTTGGTGCTGTGTATAGTACTGTATGTTGATACAATGCAATTTTTTTTCTTTTCATTTACCCCCTGCCATCCTTGATGTTTCTAAATAGCTTTAGGATCATTTGATCACAGTTGTGTCCGGTTCTGGAAAACAGACAGGTTATTCTAAAGTCTGGTTACATACAAAGCCATTTAGTCATATCTCAGTCCAGGGAAGTATCCTAGGGTAAGTTATTGATTGCTGTTTAAGTGGATGCATTCAAGTTTACCTGCCAGCCTCTGAAATTCATGGCTGTCATTATTCTTCTTACTCCTTTAGAGTAAGGATAGGGATACATTCCTTGTGTGGCCATTTCCATGCTGTAAGATAAAAAGAAAATTGACTGTAATTTCCACAATAGCTAATAGGGCTCAATACCCAAGTCTTCTAATTTAACATATCTGCATAGGTCCATGTTTCTGTTGTAAAAGATAGAGAAGGATGATGAAAACATATATTCAAAAAACATTAATCACTAGAGGCACCTTTTATATATCCATGTAAACTACAGTATTTCTATCGTGAAAAGGAAAATAGAAGGGAGCTTTGAGATCTGGAATGTCAGCTTACTAAATGTCAATATTGCTTCATATTGTACTAAGCTAAGGAAAACATCTGGCAAAACTCCAGTCTTAAATATGTTACTCCAAATTTTATAACTTGCATATATATTTTCATGCCAGATTTTCCAGGCCGGTAGCTGGCATCCTTCTCAATTCTGATTCTGCTGTTGCTCTTATTCAGATTTTCCAGCAAGCATTATAGCCGTGAATATTATCGCGTTTGATTGACTGTTCCTACAGCTCCTCATTACTTTTATTTTTCTTTTGTAGCTCAATAAAAGTAGTTCAGATGAAAAAATCCGTCCTTTTTGCAGATAAACAACTAAATTCAGCTTTAATTCTGAAACCATATTATGCATAGGGGGAAGGGGTTGTTAATAGGGTCAAGCAGTAAGAGAAAAATATATAAAGGGAGAATTGAAAAATGAGAAATAATATCATGTAGAAGCCGCTATAACTAATAAAAGTCACTTTTTCCAGTTCTATACATTCTTATAAGGTGCTGAAGTTGAATAAAGCACTTTAAAAGTGCTTATATAACTGCTAAATGAAGTACCAAATTTCTCAGTGGCAAAAGGCTAGGGTGACTCTACTTCATGAGCATTTTTTACTGCAAGACTAAATTGAAAATGAGACTAGAGAGTAAATATATCCTCTGCAGGGTTTTCTCCTTTTCTTTATCTAAACTGGTGTATTTATTGGATTTTGAATTCTGGTACTTAATATTTTGAAAAACTAAGACTACAGGGAAAAGGACACACCTCACACATCATTACTTTTTTTCCTGTAAAGGAAAAGTCTCTATATGGGGCAGCCAGACAGTTTACTCTTAAATACTGTGCAAGCACTGCACTTGATACATTGCTTATAAAATAGAAAACATGTTTCTTATTAAGTCCTTATTTCTCTTGTCTTTCCTACTGTTTTTTTCATACCAATAAGTACTCTCAAATATCAAGGAACAGAAAGGAAATACAACCGTTTTCTTTACCATATATTAATAGTACAAGTAGCCAGGAGAATGCAATATTGCTGTTTGCCAACTTGGAAATAGACCTTTTATGTCGTTTTTGAAAGTGCTGAAATGATACTTTTGAGAGGATACGAACAACACTTAAAACACAGCAACGTCACATCGAGCTGAAATGTCTTACATTAAGAATTTCTTGAATGTTGTGTATATAATGTATTTGAAAGAGCACTTTGGAAATAGTTTATACATTTATTTCCTAATTTATACATGATTTTTGGTGTTAATATTTCTAATTGTTAATAACAAAATGTTTATTTAATGTGTTGTCCATTTTTATGTATTAATGTGGAAACAAAGTGATGCCAGCATTTTGACTTCTTCCATTAATTGTGTCATCTTCTGTTTTGTAATACAGAATGCTTGAAAATTGTTTAGGTTAAAAATGATCTGAAAATGAAGTTGTTGGTACTTTTCTTATGACAGGTCTCTGAATGGGAGGGGAAAAAAAAAACAGGTGATAAGGGGAGGCTCCTTTATTAGTCTTTCTAGAAACAATGCCAAGTTGCACTGTGTTCGTCAAATTTTGGATGTGCGTGAAAGCTTATTAGATATAACAAAAGTTTGTCCCAGCTTTCAAACTCATTAAGCACTATTTGATGAGCAAACACTTGCATGTGTGCACAGAGTGGATGGCCCCTGTTTTAATGGCTCACCTTACAGGTAACGTGGAAGAGGGAGTGCACCAAAGCTTCCCTAAGAGGGGCAGAGGTAGAAAACAGGCCCCTCTGGTGGCACTTGCCGTATTTAAGATGCTCCACCCCATCCTGTGGGGCACAGTGAGGGCCTTAATGACCATGGTGGGCAGAGGGATGCCCTGGGTTTCCACGGAGGGGAGCTGCCCTTGCAAAACGATCACCCCGGCACACGCAACGCCCTTCTGTCACACGCTACGGACCGTGTCGCGAAGAGGCCCGACCTGGGCACCCGCTCCCGGCTGGCGACACCTTCCCTCACGCCGCGCTCCCCGGCCAGGCGCTTCCCGCCAAAGCAGCTGCGCATGCGCGCGGCGGGGCAGCGGCGCCGGCTGCGGGGCGGGGCCCTAACGGCTGCACGCCCCGTGACGTCACGGCGAGGTGCCCGGCGGCGCCGCGGCCGCCATGCTGCTGCTGTGGCGGTGGCTCGTGAGGGGCGGCCGCGCGCCGCGGGTCTCCGCGCTCCTCGGGGTCGCCCCGCGCTGCTGCCCGCCGCCCTTCTCCACGAGCGGCGCGCGGGGCGCCAAGAACCGGCGGCTGGCGCGGAAGAGAGCCCTGACGGAGCGGCAGCTGGTGAGTCCCGCAGCAGGCGGGCCGGGTCGGTGTGAGGGCGGCCGTTTGGTTTGTTGGCCCTCACGGTGATAAACGACACACTTATGAGGTGAATATATATATATACGCTCTATATATTCTGGAGTTTAGTCAACTTTTTGAATGCTTAGGCAATATGATTCTCATGTGGAGGTGCTGGTGGTCAGAGTAGGTGTTTCCTAGCCCAGACATACAGACTTGGAGGAAATGACCTTATGTAGCCTCGAAATTAAAACCTTGTTTTGTTTTTCACTTTGGGGGCTTCTGTAGTTGCTAGGCTGACTTATGTCTTATGTCCTGCACAGTTCTAGGACGTTTTCATCTGGTTCTTTTCCAATTTAAGTTTCAGGTGAACTCCTATTTACTGGTTCTTTAAATAATAAATCCAGTAGTTCACTCTCTTGCCATATGGTGGTGCTAAATACTTTCCTAAGAGGGTCTTTTAAAACAGTCTGGTTGTAATGTAGCTTTATTCAGAAATTATATTTCTTTTCAGCAGAATATCTATACCGTAATATTTCACCTTCACTTTTAAGTTTGAAGCGTGCATTAACAATCATCTAATATGCAGACTTGTTGGAGAATGGCTTATAAATTGCACTGGAATGGTACAAAATCCATCCCTGTTGCAGACACGATATTTTGTGGATCATCGGAAAGTGCGGGTGATTGGAGGACAAGGTGGAGGAGGAGGCCATTCTTTTCATAGTGAGCCCAGAAAAGAATTTGGAGGTCCTGATGGTGGAAATGGAGGTGATGGAGGTCACGTCATTTTCAAAGGTAAAAACTCCCAAGTCTGTTTTGTTTCCTAGTGTCTCATCTTTTAAAAATATCCACTGCCTCACCAAACAACCAAACAAACCCAGCAACCCAGTGTTGTAGTCTTAGTAGCTGGTAAATTTAAGTGTGACAGATCTGAAATGTTTCTCTGTAATCCATCTTTGGTTTTTAAGCCTTGTGATAAACTGGTAACAGGGACATCTTAAGTGATACTGATAGTCTTAGAAGAATCACCTAAGAAGTGTTTGGAGAGCCAAGGTAATTCAGAAACATTTTATCTGCTGGTCCCTGCCTTTGTTATGGTAAGGCTAAAAACCCATTACATTTTACTCGCAGGTTAAATAAATCTTCTTCCACTACCAGTCTGCTGCAAAATCTGCTAATCTGTGAAGAACATTTTCTAGAGTATTTTGTAATGGGTGCATAGACTTTGGAATAACCAGTTTATAAAAAGCGTGTTCAATAAACCTAAGCTGATAAATAAAGATGTGGAAACTTCATCATAACTTACATCAATTGTAGTCTTTCTTGCTTTTATTGCTGAAGCAGTGAATAGGATATGTGTTATAGTATTTGTAAAGAGAAAGAAGAGGCAATAAGTTGTTCCACTATGAAAATGATCCACTGAAAATGTTCCACTATTTAAAATTTGCCTGTTTTGTTTTACAGCTGACCGCCAAATCAAATCACTTTCTTCAGTCCTCCCCTTCTATCAAGGCTTTCACGGACAGAGAGGAGGAAGAAAAAACTGTTACGGAGCCAATGGCGCATACATGTACGTTAAAGTAAGTTAAGATTGTTGAGAGTAAACACTGAAGATTCCCAAGCTGGGTGACCTAGTTGTGAGAAAACTCACTTGTGTGTACATTTTTACAGGGACTTTTGCATTTCATCTCCAGGCCTGGTTGACAAACAAAGTGATTCAGCTGCTCTAACTAGTCATAAAAGCCTTGCTTCTTTGGCAGGTACATCTGGCCAAAACAAACACAGTTTTACTTTCAGGGCTCACTTGCCTAGTATTTTCAGAACAAAACCTGCTAAATAGGAGCAGACTTTCTTGGGTTTTGTTTTCTTTTTTAAACATATCCTGGTTGGTGGATGGTTATATTATATTTCTAAACTCATGGCTATAATAAGGTACCTGTGGTTACAAAGGCAGAAAACAGGACTGTTAAAAGTTCTGATGAAGTGTAGGTGTCAGACAGTAGTTTTTGGGTTCAGAATGTGAGCTTCATGAATAACGCTTGTCACTTTGGATTCTTTCAGAACCCTGCTTCACAATACAGAGGAATTATTTTTTTTGATAGATCTAAAATCAGCTGGCAAAGGATCTGATGAGATAGCTCTGCTATAGTATTGTTTGTGTTTGCCTGTATTTTCAGGTTCCTGTAGGTACATTGGTTAAGGAGGATGGGAAAGTTGTGGCTGACTTCACTGAACATGGTGAAGAGTATGTTGCTGCTTATGGAGGAGCTGGAGGAAAAGGTAATCGCTTTTTTCTTTCCAATGAGAACCGTGCTCCAACGTTCTTTACTCCTGGAGAGCCAGGCCAGGAAAGAGTTCTCCACTTGGAACTCAAGACAACAGCACATGCAGGATTGGTGAGTATTAATGCGCTTTTTCACCTTTATCTTTGCCGTATGATGCCTAACTGATGGAAGAAATAATGTTTTATAACATTTTTATTACCCTTCTGGCTTGCTTGTCTAGAGATGCAGCGCAATGCTTTCTTGCTGTTATTTGGTAAAAGGCTGTCCAAAGTGATTTGCACAGCTGTCATTCTTTTGCTACTTGATGTCATCCTACTTTTGCTAAAATCAACAGTAGTTGTAGGAGAACAATACACAAGATTCATCACTGATTAGTAGACTCACTGATGATGTACAATGGATTGTCTGCAGATGGACAGTCTGGAGAGTTCTTCTAAACTAGTCATTGTGTTATGTGCCTTTTTTTTTAAAAAAGCACTTTGTTAAAGATCAAGTCATTTCTATCTCATCCATATATTTCTATTTTTTACAAATACTGAACATTTGACTTTCTTTGTTCTAAGTTTAACATTCTGTAAAATGAAAATACCAAGTAAATTTGATATTTAATCTGGTTTCTCTTTTTAAATATGGAAATGTTTTAATCGTGGCTGTTAAAATTACACAAGTGCTCTTATGGTAATGCACAACAACTGCACATAACTGCACAATAACTTTGGTGTAGGAGAATTTTGCAGATTTCTTTAGAGACAAAGAAAGGGATTAACAGTAATGGATCAGTGCACTTAATTTTGTATCAAAGTAAACACCTTGTCTAGTCTTTTTTTTTTTTTTTTTTTTTTTTTTTTTTACAGTTTGGAAATTTGAGTTGATCCAAAATTCTATACTCAGACAATTCTGAGTGTCTGATACCAACAGAGAAGAAAAATTCGATGTGTTCATCCGGGTGATATTGGCCCTCCGTATATATCAGATGTCAGACATTGGATATCCCAAAGAGAATTTGTTTCTGTTATTAGTTTGTTTTCTAGGATTGGTTTGTTTAAATATTTATGCATTAAAACTAGAGAGCTCTGTGAAATCCCAATCCTACCAGTGTTCTGGTTATTTGTAGGGCAGATAATATTACTGATTCAGTGAGGGGCAAAGCGAATTCTGGATTTGGGGGGAAAATAAGAAACCACCTGCAGTTGGTAAAGAGAAATAAATGATAAAGACTGTAACAATTTCATTGCATCAATTCAGAGGAAAAAGATTTTCTAGTATACTGTTTTGAATATGAAAAAAATATATACTTAAGTGTTATACAAAAGAGAATTAAAATGACCCTTTTATTTTTATTGGGGTTAACGTGGAGCTGTGACTTTAGTAAACTAATGTTTGTATTCCAGGTGGGTTTTCCCAATGCTGGGAAATCATCGCTTTTGAGAGCAATCTCCAATGCAAAGCCAGCAGTGGCTGCCTACCCATTCACAACTCTAAACCCTCACGTTGGCATCGTTCACTATGAAGACTATGAGCAAGTAGCAGGTAAGAATTATCAGGAGAAAGTAGCAGGTAAGAGTAAAATAAAGCAAATCTGTAGACTTATTGCTTGTTCTAAAGAACTTCCAACCTAATGTAGCAAAGCGATATTTAAAATATATTTCATGTTCACTTGTATATGCCCTTAATAGTGAAGTATGGATCTGTATTCTGTCTCCACTGAAATAATCTATTTTGGAGAGCTATAAAGGATATGTAACTTAGTATCTTATGACTGGTTTACTTTAGTACTACATTGTTGCATTGATCTGTAATTCTAAAAGTAATCATAGGACATTAAAACAACTTTGTAGCTGTTGTTAGATGTGTTGAAGTCACTGTGGTGCAATTTCTGTCATTGTAGTTGCTGATATTCCTGGCCTAATAAGAGGTGCTCATCAAAACAGGGGCCTCGGGATAGCCTTCCTAAGGCACATTGAACGCTGTCGTTTTCTCCTGTACGTGTTGGATTTGTCTGAGTCTCAGCCTTGGATTAAGCTACAAGACTTAAAATATGAACTGGAACAATATAAAAAAGGACTGTCCAAGATTCCATGTGTTGTCGTTGGGAATAAGATTGACCTTGCCCAGTCCAGGATTAATTTGCCACTTCTCAGAGAACAAGTAGATGACCGGGTCATTGCGTTGTCTGCACTGACAGGTGACAACCTAGAGGAGTTATTGCTTCATTTGAGAGAACTGTATGACAGTTATGTGAAAAGAGAACAATCAGAAGGGAGAAGCCCAGTCAAGTGGTAGGAACCAGAACACCTGTGAGCCATAATGGAAGGGAAAATACTATGATTTGATGAACTCTTCCCTTTAAATGCGTGAAGTGGAGTGTATAGATTTACTGTGGACTGCTTTGTTGGAAAGCTGCTTGTTTTGTTTCCCTTTGAAGTCTCTCAGGCATTTTGCAATAAAATATAGAAGTTATAATAGTGATGCTTGCCAACTTCCAGTTCCACATGCGGGATCCTGTCTGGCATTAGATAGATACCTGTGGAATGGAGGAGAATGCTGTCTGGAGGAACTGATTGAAACTCGGGATCTGCAGGCCATGTTGACTTGCTTTTCTGAATTGGAACAAAGTGACTTCTCAATGTCATTACTCAAAAATTCTAAATAAAAATAAGCTTATCTTGTGTCTGTCTGTCTTTATTTTATAACCACTTTTATTCATTTCTTCTCTTAAACTTTTTTTTCCCCTCCCCTCAGAGGGGAGAGGGCTGCCCTGTACCTTTAGGGAGGAGTGTTAAACAGCTATAATTTGTGATTGAAATATTTCCTTGCTAGTATAAATAAATTAGCTTTTTGCTACTGTAAGTGGTATCAAAGACTAGTAAAATATAACATGGCACCAGAAATGTTTCAGGAATAAACTGAAAAACAGGAATAAATGGTGGTATAAACAAATTGAATTGACAGTGAGCAAGAGCACCTGGTTCATGATTTATTGGTGTTCCTCAAACCCCTTCTGCTGCTTAGGGGAAGAGCAGCAGCACTGACTGCTGGGGCTGTGCTTCATTACACATGTGTCTGTGGAGGTCAGAGCCACCTGTGCATGAGAAAAGTCTCACCAGATTTCTGCATGCAGTGCGAGGTGTGATGTTGTACACTTAAGTCCAGGAAGAAATATTTTTGGGTTCCTCCCAGCTGAACATCTTTGTGCATAGCAGACTCATTTGCAGAGTAAGGAAATGGCTTTGAAAGCAGTTTTATTCTGAAAAATAAAAACTACATTTTGTCCATATCTATGAATCAAGAGGTTCTAGTGCTAATAGAACAGGACTTTGTTATATGTATCATGTCTGTATAAAATGCCAATATAACTTCAGTGTATTGTCTTCTGCAGGCTCTTGCTAACTGCGCTTATTGGTACAGCGACATCTGTAATGACAGGTTAATGTTGGGATCGGAGGGTAGGTGTGTTGCAGGTGTGTGACTGAATGAGTTATTAATTGGGTGGTAGGTGGAACATAAAAAGGGAGCACAAAGGCTGCTGGAATGCTAATGTGTTATTTGAACTCTGGGATGCGGATTAAAAGACAATAAATATGTGCTTGGGCTTATTCTTGTCTAAGAAAATAGTATACCCTATGTATACATAGTATCTTTTTTTTCAAGCTGTAAGATTTATACTGGAAAGTCATTTTGGGTGTCCTGCAATATGGAAACTTGTGTCTTGCATAAAAGTTAAGAGAGGAGAGACTTTTTGAGAGAGAGAGAGTATCTTTACTGGACCAACCATGTCGTACATGTGCACAGAGAATGGTTTAGCTTTCAGCTCCGGTAGGTCTACAGTCTGGTCACTACCCTAAAAGCCCTGTTTTGATTTTGAAACTATGGAGATTTTGTCCACTTCCATTAATAATGAAATTCACTATCATTGTGCAAATGGCTTTATTATAAATTAAAACCTTGTCCGTGTATTGCTGCTGCCTAGTCTTTAAAGAACAGCTTCATTTTTTCCTGTGTGTCTTCCATGTGGCAGCTTCCAGTGCTATTCCCCCTTAAGAAGTTTCCTTGTCTTCTTAAATAGGGATTAATTGTGCCTGCAGTGCAGAGGTCTGGAAAGACCGAAGTTATTAATATTTGGATGTCAGATTATATATGTGTGCCAGTAATGATAAGGGGAGGTTGGGCAACTGTCTTGATAATAAACCAAACTACCTTCATGCTGCCCTGTTTTGGTTTTTTTTTTTTTCTTCTTTGCAGTTCTCAGACTTATTATGCGATATGTGCCAGTTTTTGAGACATAAAATATGTCTGGCAAGACAAAGGCAGAGAGATTTTTATCAAGCTTGTTTTAATATTGAGATTGTGTTAGTCCTTCATTTTCCCACTGAGAGTAATTTTTCATCTCCTCTTTCCTGATTGAAATAGAGTTGTCCAAGGAGAAAGCCTTAACAGCGTCTGATTCTCTCATCAACATTTTTTCCCCTGTGCTTCTTTATATGAAATACTGCTTTGGCTCTCTGAAATCTACATTTCTTGGGCTCTATTCTTAACATATTACTATAATTCTACATCATGAAGATAGAAATACACATGTATTATATATTTCCTTTGGAGTGAAAAGACTAGCTATGCTACCAAATCGTATAATTATGGCTTAATACCTTAATCACATCTACTTGCTTCATTTCAGTAAGAGATAATGGATATGGCTGGTTACTGTATTGCAACCTATTTTATTCTGCTACCATTCTATTGATTTTAATTGGAGTCACTCTGGTGTAATGCAGTGGTGACCCAGGTGATTTTTAATTTAATGTTATTCTTTTTTTTCTGAATATAGCACTGCAGTATGTGCAAATATTGTTACTTGGTTGTGGTTATTAGGTAAAATAAGCACAAGGATTTTCATTTGTTAGTCTTATCCATATATGCTGAAAATGTTTTGTACAGACTAAATTACCTTTTGAAATGCATGCTTTAGAAATGCACTTAGATCCAGACGGTAACACTGAAAAACAGGGCTGAAAACTAACTGTAGAACAAACACATCTTTTGTTATTCAGATCTTCAATTTGGTACCTTTTTAACTTTGTAACTGGAGAAATATATGCTCAATAAAGGCATAGGTGAGAGTATTTTGGGAAATAAGAAAGATATTTTAGGAAAATATCTTAGGTTTTGGAGTCTTTTTTCACGCATGGAGAAACTTGGTCATGATTCCTAAGTTTTTGTGTTTTGTGACACTTTGTTCCTCAGTGTTTAATTACCTTTGAGATTGGAACATCAGTGTTTTCCAAAGGCACGTGAATCCCCATCCAGCATATCTTTTGTACACACACTAATCAGGCGTTGATAGAAGTTAGACATTCACTGTCTAAAGCCAGATGAATTAATCTTCCATTAAATGTGGAAAATGCTTATGAAGAAAAATGTTTGCATGAGGCAGTATAATCACTAAAACACTATTTGTCAAGAAGACATCTGTGATATTACAGATGAAGTATCCATATTTTGATTATCTTATTCATGAAATCGTACTGTTTTGTAGCAATTCATTTCCTGTTGTTTTCCTCTATCACAAATTGGGATGACGAGTTTGGCCAGCTAGTTTGCTTTGGCCAGAGAGGACACACATTTATCACATTTAAAAAATAACCTTGTAAAAGGTCACTGTATTAAATCAACATTTTTTTACCGGCTTATTTTGGAAAATGTTTATTTTCTCCCGTTATCCACCACCATGCCAGACATGGAATGGGAGTTTCAAACATTAGTGCAAATAAACAATCGCTGGAACAGTGATCAATGTCTAGAAAAACAAGAACCAGTAGCATTTAGTAACTTCCCTGCCAGAAGTTGTGATTCTGAAGCTTGCCAATCTATGCAACAGGCTAAGTCCTTATGTTAGTTTCATTTCCCAGAGGTCCTGATGGCCCCTGTAACCATAGATGTAACAAAGGCTTTTTTATTTTGGTAAGTGAACTTTGCTGTGTTTCTAAACCAGCAGAAAATTTCCAACTTTGTTAGCTAACATCAGGAAAGTGGCTTTGGGGAATGAACATTTTTTCCTGTTTGACCCAAGCAACTTGCTCAGTCGCTTTTGTTGTTTTTGTTTTTCTAGGTAGCTCGTACAAATATAATTTATAACCATACATGCCGTATTTACATTTGTAGCTTCAGTGAGGTTCATCTTGAACTACAGGATGAAAATAAACAGCTTGCTGAAGAGACGCTCAGTTCTACATGCTGCATCACATCTGCCTTCCCCTCTTGTAAGACATTGTACATTTTCAGGGTCAATTTTGCCTTTTTCATGATATTGTAGTCTCTTTGAGGATATTAGCATTATCAGAGCTAACTTTCTTTCTTTCCTGAAAGAAAATCAGGATTTTTTCCCCAGTAAATAAGATTTTATTTGCAGATTGATGGCAAAAATTGCTGTGTGAACACGTACTGCTTATTAATTGGTGCTGCTAATTCATGTAGATCATTGTTTGTTCATTAAAGGCTCTAAAGACAGAGTGATTTTTAGTGCTTGCTAAATGTATTCAAGTGGCTTAGAAAATTGATCAACGCAGAACACTTCCGTAATTGTATATTCACCCCAAATGAACATAGTGCTACATAAGTTAATTTCATAATTTTCTAGTCGGAAACAAAATCAATAATACATTTGAGTAATCAGATCACTTGATGAATGAGTGCACAGTATGAAATTTGCTTTTAGTGAATATTCAAGCTAAGAAGTAGGTTTTGCCTCCAATTTATGCTGGTAAAGCCTGAGTGCTTATACGTTAATGGAGACAATGATTACAGAGAAACATGAAAATAACAGAATAAAGAAGGAATTTGTTCAAAGTTGGTCAGAAACTTATACTACTCTTTTCTGATAGATAATATATCCATTTTCTGACACATCAAGTGTGAACCTGTCAGCACACAAATACCTTGTCAGAGCTGCTTGTATAGTTTACATTTAAGCTTCGTAAAATTTGTGCTGCGCTGCTTTGGTGTGGAGGCGGCGTTATTCTGCTGTGTTATTTGCTGGTTCCATGCCTTGTCATGCCACTTCTATGAATGATTAATGTTAATGAGATCGGTTGATTATTAGTTGTTTTCCCTGTTTTCAGTCTGTTTGGTGCCTGTGTTCAGGCCTCCCTCGCGTCAGGATGACGTGAGGTACCGAGTCATGTCGATTGGGCTTCTAGTTCTTCAACGGAAATTATTCAACTGCTTACGTTCCCAGAAAGTGCTTTTGAGATGGTGACTTTGAAACTGAGCTCAGAAGCACATGGGATTTCTGAGGGGAAGTTTCTAAGAGATTTCGACTTTTCATCCTTTTGAAACAAATGAAATGTTCCATATGTTTCATTCTGTATGGATTCTTTCTTAACCAGAACTACAGGTGCATTGGGCATTTGGATCCTGTAATGATATTTTAATTTGCTTTGTGGTGCTTTACACCTTGCAATGACAATCATTTGAGTATCTTTTGTTCCAGTCTTCTTTTCAGCGTAGCAGTAGCTATGTGTCAGCATTCTTCTGTTGATGTAGTTCTATCAAGTACTTTGGAACCTTTATGTAGATTAAAAATAATAACAGAAATACTAGGGGATCTTCCTACTTATTAATTCCATAAAATCTCTAGAATAATGGCTTAATTCCTAGTTCTGTGAACTCTTAACTTTGGCTTTGTGTACTTACTGTAAATACTATTATTTTATCCCAGTACATTTTCAGTACAAGCTAAATTAGAGATATTAAACAGTGCTTTAGCTGTAGTGGTCTGTTGAACTTGTGCTTCCTAGAGTGTAAATTTTATTCTTAAAGCAGGGTAACTGCTCTATTTTGTCAATCTGTCATCAATTCTTGATGAACTTCATGTTCAAGGAATTCTGTATGCAGCTCCCATATTGTTCATTGTTCAAAAACTAGCGTCTAAGGATCAAAAACCGTGTGCTAACTGTTACATAACTCTTAATGGCTAAAGTATTTTCCAGAACTCTCTTTGTCCTGCTGTTCATGAATGCTTAAGAGATAGCCAGAGTAAGATAGTTAAGTACTTCGCAAACAATTTTTCTTCAGTGTTAATTGTGCTGCTAAGTCCTTAGGTGATATGTTAAAAATATCCCATCCCAAATGCATTTTTGTGCTTAAAAGAAAGCATGATATTTAGTTGTGGGCACAGTCTGCTTATAAAAACTTCAGTTTGTTGTGAACCTTGCAGTTACATGCACAGAATGGATCCTTCCGCTGCCTGTACACACGTAACACCTTTATTCTCTTTCCTTGCCCTCTCTTCTGTATGATCATTGTATACTAAGGCAGGGGGCCTTAGGAGTTATTGACAGGTATTTGCTGTGTAAGAAAAGCCTTTACAACACAGCACAAAAGTCCTGCTAGGCACATCTGAGTCACTTTGTAAAATTGTATTGGGTGGTAGAATTTCACAAATGGAAAAATAATAAGTCTTGTTCTTCCCCCACAAATGCGCACACACAGCCCTACCTCTAATGTTTGCTAATTGGATGAAGTACTAGTTCTGTTGTGTGCTCAGGCTTTGCAAGCAGCTTGTAAATTATGGAGTAAAAATGTGTGGCCTATAAATACATGGTGACGAGCACTGCTCGTGCATCCTGGACTATAGCGATAAAAGTGGTGGGGATTTAATGAGTCATCAGCGTTCCTGAGCTCACGGGAGAGGTTTACAGACAGACCTGGGTTTCCTGCCTTCAAGCTACATATGTATCACCCTTCCCAGGAGCAGTGGGTTTGGTTTAAGGCAATGCCACTGACACAGTTTTCTGTCCCAATAAAATGGTGGCACCAGCTTATAGCTGATGCCTGACACCCTGCAGCTTTCCTGGTTGCTTTTCTGAAAACTGCAATTCCTTAATCCTACAAAAGCACGATATTGGCAGAAAAAGATGTTGTGAAATGGAGTGGAAGAAAGGGATAGGTTTAACCCAAGGTTAGGTGAGCAAGTAAGTGCTGTGAGATCCCCACTATCCACGTAGACCTTGCGTAATAAAGGCTAGTTTTGGCATAAAGCAAGAAACCCAGGGAGCCTTTGCATTCTGTGGCAGTTATCTAGGGTGGGTAGCAACGTGTTTTTATTCTCTGCCTGCTATTCCAGCCTCTGAAGTGAAGGTAATGCTCCTGTTCCATCTGTTTCCAGAACGAGCTCTGGGATGTGAGGGCTTCTCTTCCAAGACCAGGTCAGTACTTCCAAGTTGTGCTGGTATCATAGTTGTGCATGGGAAACTAGGGTTGTGAAAAATGAATCAACTCTTCTCAGAAATCACGTTGTTAAACTTATGTCTAGTAGAGATACTAACCTAGTGTCTTTCTATCCCTGTTCTGCTATGAAAATGAGTATTTACTTACAAACATGGAAGGAAACCATTAGCATTCTTTCAAATCAAAATATAATCACATCTTCCTGATTTCAAAGATTTTTCTCTCTCAGCAAATCTCATTAATTATCCCAGACAGGTGTTTTTCAACAAAAGATTCTTCTTGTGCTCTCCCTTCTCTAGCCTCCTACTTGAGCTAATGAAGCTTCAGCGACGTCTCTGCAACAATGGAGCAATTTATATAACTACAGGTTAGAGAGAACGAGTAAGGAATCGTAATTGAGGAAGGGTGTTGGAGAGAGGCAGTGGGAGCAAAGTTCTCCTGTGTGTGCAAAGAGATATCTCATTATTGGTGATTAGGGAGGAAGCATTGCAGAGCCAGAAAGAAAGTAACTATGCTGAAAAAATGTTCTTTCATAGCTTACTGATGTGCACTCACTGCTCTGTGAAAGGACCAGAGACCTTGTAATTGTAATTGCTGCCTTTACATCCTCCAATTTATGGAGTGTAGGTTTGTGTTAAGGGAACTGGCATTATCTCTGAACATGACTTAGTTACTTAGTCTTAAGTAACTTAAGTTACTTAGTCTGATTTTTTAAAAATATTCAGCCGCATCGTCTTTGTTTACTAGCATTCCATGTATAAACTAGATACTTCTGCCTGGAAATACCTGTTTTCTTCCTCTATGCCAATGGGCTTCTGTGAGTATCTAATGCATTTGCTTGACTAGCACAAGTCTTCTTCCATATTTTTTGAAAACAGGGCCTGATTTTGCAATTTTCTGTCTGTAAGGTAGAAATGGGGCACTTTTTAACAGGTGTGGTTTCAAATATATGAGGGCAGACCATGCAGAATGGAACCTATTTCTATTCTGAAACCAATTTAGTGTAGTTTTAATAGATGCTTGGCCTCTTCTGTATTTCTGGGACCTTGCACTGACCATTGGAAAATCATGTAGGATGGTTTCTTATTTTTAAGCTTAAAAGAAGATAATAAAATAATTTTTCTGAATAATAAGAACATGGAGAAGGTAGTGTCAGGCAGTAAAAAGAGAATAATTCCTCCGTCATTTTCCTTTGAAATAATGTAACTGCTGGCAGCTTTTCTATAACCCAAATAAATGATCTAGTAGTCCTATCTCTCTCTCTCTGAACAAATGGAAAGACTCACAGCTGGGAACTAGAAATTTGTTCATATTATTAATTTGTCTTTTTTAAGTAGACGAGTGGATTTTGAGTCCCAAGAAGAGTTAGTGTTAACATTTTCAGATCTAAACAGTGTGAAACGTGTTCTGTGAAAGCACTAGGCTTGGAAGGAATTAAGTGCTTTGCTTTCACCAAATTAATGTCAGAGGAGTTAATGTGCTATCAGGAGTTGGAGAAATCTAGCTGCCTGAGGAGCTTGCTTGGGTTGGTTGGTTGGTTGTTTTCCAGACGTAGGCTTTAACTGTATCCTCAGACAAATCTGTAGGTGTTTGGCTTTTCAAATGGATTTGTAATTTCCAACAAAGTCCTGTTTACTATAAAGGATTTGGAAGCTTCATATAAAAATATTTTATTGAGGTTTTCAGAGGCTGGTAGACATAAGCATGGGTACAAGCAGGCTCACCAACATGCACACTAGCTGTTCTTAGTACACTTATATCACAGGATATGTTTTAACTCATGTATAATGGTCTGACTGAGATTGTTACAACACTGAAGTATCATATTCACTGAACAAGACATCATTTGAAACCTGACAATATTGATCTACTCAACAATGAAGTTCAAAAATATCGTTTCTTTTATTCCTAGCAACAACCAAGAAACAGTTTGCTTACAACAGCTGAGTGTAATTGGCAATCACAACATCCTAAGCTTTTGGGGATACTTTACAGTATTTGAGTTTCTATTTGGAAATGTATTTTTCAGACTTATGATTTTGAGCTCCTCTGTACAATACTGTTAGATATGAGCTTTTGCCATGGCAACTGAGTATGTATTTGTATTACGACAGCACTGAACAGTGAGAGTTACAGTCACTGGCTTTATGATCATACTACATCTGTTCCCAAAGAAGTTAGAGGTTAAATAGGCTGCTGTGAAGTATGAAATGGGAAGCAGAGACAAAATGCTCAAGGTCTCACATTAAGACTGAGTGATGAGAGTTCTGATCACTTGAAGCTGGCACTGCAGCTTTGAAACTTGTTGACTGCTCAAAGGAAAAAGCATTTGGTGCTTATGTTACTTGCTGACTCCCAGCATCTGTGAGGACCAGTGGCTGCGTTTGCTCTTGCTGGGTATCTCCAACCTGGAAGTCCTTCCCGTTGTGTTGCTCTTCTCTGTCCTCTCCATTGCAAAGCCAGGGAAGCAGCTGACAGCCTAAATGGGAAAGGCAGACGGGTCCACTGCAGGACATGGCACCATGCTTGGGAGGAGAGAGGTGAGCTTTCCAAAGGAGGCAAGACTGCTAACAATACACAGAAATCAAAAAGATCAATAAATCAGGAAGAAGATCAAAAATAATCAATAAATGTTATCAGTTTTGAAGCAAGGATCAGGAGATGCCACCAGGGTGCTTGAGGGTGCTGAGGCCTCCAAAGTCTGGCTGTAAACTCCTGGGGGCAAATACCAATTGCATCCTCTGCAACAGGGATCTAGNCAAGACTGCTAACAATACACAGAAATCAAAAAGATCAATAAATCAGGAAGAAGATCAAAAATAATCAATAAATGTTATCAGTTTTGAAGCAAGGATCAGGAGATGCCACCAGGGTGCTTGAGGGTGCTGAGGCCTCCAAAGTCTGGCTGTAAACTCCTGGGGGCAAAGATTTACCCTTTTGGGGGCAAATACCAATTGCACCATCTGCAACGGGGATCTAGATTATGGCTGTAGTTGTAGTAGCAATCATGACAAATGAGGTGGGGTTTTTTCTTTAAAAGAAAGTTTGAAATTTTGCATCGTTGCATAAGTGTAAGGAAACTCTCTCAAAAACATCTGGTTTGAATGTAGTCAAGTTGTAGCTCAGCCCAGTGTTTTTAAGTTGGATATTTTTATTCTTTAGTTCTTGTTGCTTTCTATTTTTGTCTGTTTTAACAAAATGCTGGTGCCTCTCTGGCTGCCTAGGTGGCAGCAGAGCTCTTCTATGGCAGCTTCATGCAGAGGATGCAGGTTTGGGGAGTGTGGGTAATGCCAAAAACTTACCCCTCCATTCTGTATATATTTTTGTTGTTGATGGGCTGGAAGAAATTAATATTGATCTCATTGCTGCCTTCTTCATATCCCCCAGACTCTTCCAAGGAAGCAAACTACAGTACTTTTTGTAACACAGGTGAATGAAGAGGCTCTTTTCATCCGCACCCTGGCCTGGCTTCACTTCCAGCAGTTCTGAAGCGGGTTGTGAGGTTGAATCTTCATCTTCTTTGGGCAGAGGAGTTTAGTAAAGGCTCTTCTGAAGCTGTAGTGACAGAGAGGGTACAGGATAGGGTTGACAGCAGAGTTGATCCACAGCAGCCAGAAGGAGGTTTCGTACCAGTAATCAGAGATGCAGTGGCCGTGGCAGCCCGCCCGGATGATCATGAGCAGAGTGTACGGTGCCCAGCAAATCCCAAAAATGCCCACAATTATTGCCAGCGATTTGGCCACTTTCTTGTCTCTGGAGAGCCTGAAGTGTTGGGTCATGCTCTGGGAGACGATCTTCATCTGCTTTTCGAAGGACAGAGTGGGTGCTGAGTTTCTACACCGTTTTTTGTGGTAATGCTTTGGTTTTCCGCAGCTCTCCGGGCTGGCTCTCGGCGCGTCTTTTGCGCTCGGGCTGACAGCGGAGGCTGCTGCTTGTGCTTTGCTCTTGGAGAGGTCGAGGGTTTCAGCCGCCTCCTTCTGCTCCCACTTGCAGCATTTCAAAGCGAGCTTTTCTTCTGGGCTCGCTTCCACCTCTTCAGCGAAGGACTGCTGGTGTACTTTGTGGAAGATATCCAGGCGTATTTTGGTGCGCTTCTGTATGTTCAGGTAAATGCTCAGGTTGAAGAACATTACACTGATGAAAGGGGTGAAAAACTCCAGCGTAGAGGCTGTCATGAGAAAATACCAGTTGTAGAAAAATTCGGCGTAACATTCCCCGCTGGGTATGGTGCTCTGGCCTGATATATATTCCCAGCTGATAATAGCAGGTCCGTAGAGCAGGAAGGCCAGCACCCAGACCATCACCATCTTCAGCACTGCCTGCCTGGTGTTGCCTTGCTGGGCTCTGTAGGCGACCTGCAGGGGGGAACATCTTTTCTTAGGAGTGACCACACCGGCCAACCGGTCCCAGAGGAACCATTAGCATTTCTGGTAAAGTTGCTAGGCAATAACCCAGCAGTGCAACAAATTCGTATGCCATAGGCAACGGGAGCAATTGCTAGATAAATCACACTCCTGCAGGGAAGACTTAGAACCCCCATCTTGCAGCTCCAAAAACAAACTTGGCTTTTCTCAGTGGAAATGTACTGCCGCGGATCGAGCTCGGCAGCACCGTGCCTGACTGGTCCCCAGCTCCCTGCGCCTCCTGGGCATCAACCTGGGGAAGAGTTTTTGCTCTNAACAAACTTGGCTTTTCTCAGTGGAAATGTACTGCCGCGGATCGAGCTCGGCAGCACCGTGCCTGAGCGTCCCTGGCTGCTCCCTGCACTTCCTGGGCATCAACCTGGGGCAGGGATTTTGCTCTGGTTCTCTGACCTTGGGCTCATTGTAGCTGGTCTGTATCATACCTGGAACCAGGGGGGAAAACACATGCAATGGATCTGATCTTGCAAAATGNTAGAACCCCCATCTTGCAGCTCCAAAAACAAACTTGGCTTTTCTCAGTGGAAATGTACTGCCGCGGATCGAGCTCGGCAGCACCGTGCCTGAGCGTCCCTGGCTGCTCCCTGCACTTCCTGGGCATCAACCTGGGGCAGGGATTTTGCTCTGGTTCTCTGACCTTGGGCTCATTGTAGCTGGTCTATATCATACCTGAAACCACATGCAATGGATCTGATCCTGCAAAATGCTGAGTATTTCTGTCTTCTACCACAGTACCTAAACACCTCAGGCAGCACCCGGGAGAAGCGGAGCTGAGATGGACTGCCCTGGTAGCCAAGGAGAAGCCAGGGCTCCTATCCCAACCCCTTTGTTTCTCCTGGAAATAACCAGCCCCTGGAAGTTGGTAATAGGTCTGCTTAGCTCACTGACTCATTTGGATATTATCTTCCTGGCGTCTGAGAAGGGAACACCTGCACAATGGGGTTTGAACCTTAAATGATTTAATTGTGCCAGAAATGCTAGTCTGAAACCAAAGCTGAATTATATATTTGTGGATAATTATTGCTTTCCATCAGCAGGCTGAAAGATTCATAATTTTTGGAGAATTCAAAAGGCTTTTAATTATTGCAACGAATCTGGAGAATAAAGCGAGGGGAGAATATTCCCCTCTCAGCTGCCGTGGCAAGACTCACCGCTCTTGTCACAGAGAGAAATCTGTCATAGCTAATCAGCACGATGTTGAAGACCGAGGAGGTGCAGAGCAGGTAATCAACTACGAGCCACAGTTTGCAGAGGCTTCTGCTGAAGATCCATCTGCCTGTCAGCACATAGGGCACGTACAAGGGAATGCAGAAGGCACCTACAACCAGAGAGACAGGGGTCTGCACGGGGCTGGCCCCGGGGGAGCGCGTGGCAGCTGGGGACACGGGAACCAGCGTGTCCCCCACCTCGCCAAAGCTCCAGCCCCCGGCTCGGGTGAGCAGCCGGGGCTGCTGCTCGCAGCTGCGGGGCTCTGGGCACTGCGCTTGGCCGTGTCCTGGTGCCGGGCAGCCTGCAGGTGCCCTGCTCTCCCAGGGCTAGAGATGTGCAGGGGCTTGAGCCTTGGGTGCTGCTGGAGGGGCTGCTGGGGCTCATCCCGGCGCTCCCGGGGCTATCGGTGCAGGGAGCCCCGTGCTGCCGGTGCAACGATCCCGGGGTTGTCGGTGCAGGACACGGGGAGCTGCTGGTGCAAGGATCCCGGGGTGTCGGTGCAGGGATCCCGGCGTTCACGGGGTGTTCGTGCAGGGATCCCGGGATGCCGGTGCAGGGCACGGGGAGGTGTCGGTGCAAGGATCCCGGGATGCCGGTGCAGGGCACCGGGCGCTGGCGGGATGGTCGCGCAGGAGGAAGCCCCGCTGCAGCCGCGAAGTTTCGCGCCGGGACGCGGGAGTTGCGCGGCGCGGAGCGGCACTTTACCTACTAGGAAATCCGAGATGGCCAGGTTGAGCAGGAAGAAGTTGTTCTGCGTGCGCAGGCTGGAGTCGGCCACGAAGGCGAGCATGACCAGGGCATTGCCGGCCACGGTGACGGCGATGAGCAGCGCCATGAGCGCGCCCAGCGCCGCGGTGCCCGCGGCCGCGAAGCGCCCGGCGGCGGCGGAGCCGTTCAGCGCCCCGCCGCTCTCCATGGCCCGCGCTCC
>VWPW01032579.1:8083-21269 GCA_013389825.1 Crypturellus undulatus | reverse complement strand
GCAGCGCCCGCCTCAGCGACGGTCCCGGCCGGGGGCAGCGCCCACCCCGTCGGGGGCAGCGACGGTCCCGCCGGGGGCACCCACAGCCGCGGGCGCGAGGGGCCTGTCTCTATGGTGGGCGGCTGCTCTCTATGATCCCGGGGGAGCTGTCTCCATGGCGCTGGGGGGCCTCTCTATGGTACGTGGGGGGCAGCCTGCCCTTACTTCGCNGAAAGAGGGAAAAGGAGAGGAGGCCCCTGCGCGGGGTCAGTTCTGTAGTGCCACCTACCACAGGAAGCCAAACCCTCTGGAACAAGTTAATTACAAAGTGAAGGCACAGCACGACTCAACGGACTGAGCTTTGCCCAGTTATTCAAGGGAAACGAGTAAAATGAGCTGTGAAAGCTGCAGCAGCAGACTGGTGACAGAAAACGAACGAGGACTGACGAATGGGGCAGTTCCACACTCTTGTATTTGCTAATCAGATCTCTTTCTGGTTTGAAATCAGCAATATAAACAGATAAACAGGGGGTATTTGTGTGAACACTGCAAGACTATCGCCCATGGGCTCTGCACGTAAACTTAAATAGAGTTTACCGATCAATTTGTTGACGTTATTTTTCTGCAGATGGCCAATAAAATGCCACTTAATCTCTGGACAAGACGACAGAATCTGAGAACAGAAAGGAACAGTTAATCAGGTCTGAATGACAATTTCCTCTTCCCCCAGGCACCACTCGGGGCTTGGTTTGCCTGCAAACGGAGTTCCAGACACGCAGGCTGCTTTTGCTTTCCCTGAAAGACAGGGTTTGGGCAGGACACATGGAGGGAATGGAGATTGTCTCATTCCGGAGTGGGGACAGGGCTGTGGCATCACAGGGTGGATGGGGAAGGCAAAGGTCTCCAGCTGCAGAATCAGAAGATGATTCTTCCCCCACCCCAAACCGGGTCGGTACCGGTTCTGTACGGGTATCTCCAGCACGGAAAGAACAAGAGGTGAAGGGCTGTGCGGAGCGATGCTCTGGGACTAGGGCATCGCGTCTGCAGGATCCTTGGCAGCAAACGGGGCAAGAAGGGGCGAGGGAGAGCAGGCAGACAAGCTGGGACCGGCCCCACCGCGTATCTAGAGACACGGGCAGCCTTCTTCCAAAGCGGATCGACCAGCGGATCCTCCGTCTCCAGGTCTCGCACAACAGACAGGACTTGGCTGAAGACACCTCCAGCCGCAGCGGCGCACGCAAAACCGGGCGGAGGGAACCACGCGCTTACCCTGGAGTCCGACGCCTTCTCCAGCAGCTCCTGAACCTGCGAGGGCGGAGGGCAGCGCGGGGTCAGGGCCGTGCCGCAAGCCGGGCGGCGGGCGCGAGCGGGCGGCCGCGCGGGCACTCACGTAGTTCTCGCCGAAGCTGCGCTGCCCGTGCGCGTAGGCCTCCACCACCATGTCCGCCGGCTTCGTCTTGCTCACGGCCACAAGCCGCGGCTGCACGGGCGGGAGCCCCTGCGGCGGCGCCGCCTCAGCGACCGCCCCGGCCGGGAGCAGCGCCNAGCGACGGTCCCGCCGGGGGCACCCACAGCCGCGGGCGCGAGGGGCCTGTCTCTATGGTGGGCGGCTGCTCTCTATGATCCCGGGGGAGCTGTCTCCATGGCGCTGGGGGGCCTCTCTATGGTACGTGGGGGGCAGCCTGCCCTTACTTCGCGGGGGGGGGGGGCTGTTCTCCTTTCCCGCCCGCCTGTATCTGTGGTGGTTGTTGGCGGGGGGACACCCCACTGCACACCCACGCGTGGGGGCTGTCTCTATGGTGCAGGAGGACGCGGGTGCCTATTGGGGGGGGTGATCTCTATGGTGCTGGAGGACCCGCCGCCATGGCGGGAAGGGGGCTGCAGCCGCCGAGACGAGCGCAAACCCCGCTCCTCCGCCCCGCTCCCTGCAGGGCCCGGGAGCTCCCCGCCTCGGGACGCCCCTCACCTGCGGCCTCCGGGCTGCCGCCTGCTGCACGCGCTCCGTGACGGCCCGCAGCGCCGGGCCCAGCCCTTCGCCGGCTGCCATGCCTGCTCTCCACATCCCCGGCCGGCCCCCGCCGCCTTCCGCCACACACCGACGTCACGCCGCCCGCCCGCCACTCAGAGCGCGCCGCCGCCGCTCCCCGGCCAATGGCAACGAGGGGGCGGGCCGCAGCGCGAGGCCGCCATGTTGGGAAGGTCACCGGGCCCCAAAGTGGACCTCCCCGTGCTCAAAAACACCAGGATTTTCTGGGAATTTTACCCAATCCTGGGACTTCCCGCATTTCTGCCCTCCCCACACACACTTTGGCATCCTCCATAGAGCACGAGTGTAGCCCAGGGCTGTAGAACCCCGCTGTCCCCCATGCCAAAATCAGCACCAAAATGGAATTTATTTAATAAACACCAAACCCAAAGGGTTTTAGCCCAGTGCCTCCAGAGGTCCGAGAGGGCCCTGTCCCCCTTCCAGCACTGACCACGGAAATCATGACCAAGTGCTCCTTAAAGAGACGTACGGAATAAAGCACTACATGTAGTGAGAAATTTATTGTGGAATATTCAAGAAGTTTCAATAGAGAATGAAGAATCTCAACAAAAAACAAGCAACGATGAATTTCAACTTGTAAAAAAGAGTGTGTATGATCTCACCTCTGTTCTGTCTTTAAATCTCATTACAGATCGCTTAAGCTGCAAGAGTCTCTGCTGTCATCCCTCCTACGGCAGTAATTATCTTTCAATTATAAGGAAACATAAGAGTTCGTGGGGCGGTTTAAAAATCTGCATTTGAGATTAATTAGTCTGATTACTTTTTTTCAGTATTTCCCCCCACAAAGGAACACTTCCATAGCAATGTTTTCCATTAAAATTAATCCTTAATACCTATTTATTCAAACAGTTGTTTTATAGTAACGTTACACAAAAGCATCCTTGGTAACGCACTTTGGTTTGTTAGAGTCTTTTAATTTGAGAAAACACTTGGCTAAAGGTCTTAATTACTAAACAGAACCCTAAATACGAAAGTAAAACAGCCCCAAGACACCCAGGTAACCCCCAAACTGTTAGGTACTATTACCTGATGCCGAAAGCTTTGCTATTCCCTTTCCAAAATCTTCTGCAGAAATTTATATATTAAAGTAATTTACCCACACATTTCTTGATGCCATCTGCCGGCTGCCTGCTCCCCCGTGGATTTTTGAGAGGAAATTTTTCAGCACGGGGCTCAGGTTTTCCAGCAGACACAGAACACCTGTAGGAGACGGGGCCTTCTCCAGCAGTAACTGCTGCTTTTACTCTGGATTTTCAAATACGTATAGTTATCACCCCAAAAGTAAAAATAATAAAAAATAGTGAAGATACTGGAACCAGCACTAAAAATTTATTGGATTTCTCTCTTACTGTGCTTATTAAAAGAAAGCACATATTTAAAACACTGAAGAGTGAAACCAGGTACATCAAGCTTTGCAGCACTAGATTGGAAGTGCAGGAGGCCGGTTCCTGACAACTAGGTTAGAATCGCACTCTTATTTTCTATTAGTATATGAACTGCAAATTAAAACAACAGTTAATGAACAGGCTCTCCTGCCTGTTTACAGGTTACAGACGGATTGGGGTGGGCGACAGGAATCAAAACAGATGTTTGATCTAGCCCTGAGCTTCCCCTCGCCCCCTCGAAGCTTTGCATACGTGTGAAATAAAACAAAAAATCTAATTTTTCTCTGTATCTGGTATATGGAGAATTAATCAGTGGTCGCAGTGAAACTGCTATACAGCATTGTCCTGAGCAAAGGAAAAAAAAAAGTATTTTCTCTTTGAATAGCGCAGATGTAAGTTCTTACCGTTGCCCTGTGATACAGCATTTTGCTACTAGCAGATATCCCTTCCCTGAAGCTCTACCCTGAAAACAGAAGTCTGATTTGACTGGAAGTTCGGCCCAGCGGGACGCTGGCAGGACACGGTGCCCACGGGCACAGCTGAACGCGACTGCCAGCAGCGACGTCCCTTTCGGCCTCCCCAAATACGAGACACGGGAACCAAACCAGTGTTGGACGCAGCAGGTGAACGGTTCAGATCAGCACCTCTGCGACAGCCGACGTTTCAACAGCGTCGGAGCCTTCCTGCAGACACGCTTAGTGTACAAAAGTCTAGCACCTTTTTAAAAAGGGGTTTGAAATAAAGTACTGGAAATTTCCAACAAGAAAAAAAAAGTAGCAGCAACTCCCCCGCTCTCCAAACCCCCAAATCCCCTTTGCTTCCAACTGCTACAAACCACCTCCCTCCCAAATAAAGTACCTAGCTGAGCTGGCTGCAGGACAGACTGTGCAGAGATGTCATCCATCCACCTCTCCAGAACAACGGGTCTTCTTGCCCATGGGCAGGAGAGGTGCTTCCCGACTACGTATTGGAGCTGATTGCGTGGATGTCACCAGAAAAAAGCACCCCATAAATACCAAAGTCCTTGCATCTAATCGTCAGAGAAAAGATCAACAGGATTAAGCCTGATTCATCTCGTTCAGTACCGGAAGGGGGAAACAGAAAGGAACTTCCCAGTTCTCTTTTTCATATAAAAGAAATAGAAATGTTGCAAGATCATTGGATGTTATGAGGCAGTTTTGTGTCCTCCCTGGTTCCCGTGCCATCATCATCCTGGATTCCTTCTGCCAGTCCATCCGCCTGTTTGCTCTGGCTCCCTGCATGGTCCATGAACATGTTGGGAATATCTTTGCCAAAGTATATCTTGCTGTTTGCTGCAATAGCCTTGTATTTCATCAGCTGCAGATATTCTGGAGTTAACTTCAGCTGCACAAAAATAAAAAACATTACCAACAGTTCAGATTTATTCAAAACCAGCTTTCCGTTTTAAGCACACAAGGAGTCCACTTTTCCAAAACACTAACAGTTATGGAAAGTTGTTGCAACGCAAACTACTGGAAGGGAAAATATAAATAGCTTTTGTTTTCCTCCCTGCAGAGTAGATTGAAAGGTCTGTTTTGGAGAGCAGAGCTCATTCTTTCAGGATAATCACATTTTAACAGAAAGAATGGAATAACCAGGACAAAACCTGTACACAAACATCTCAGACCTCTGTGCGTTCTCGCTGACCCTTACAAAACAAAGTCTTCCTGCCAGGATGTCCTGGGAATTCACTGCAGGCAATAATAAACCTGACAGTCCTATCATATACTTTCTCTATTTCTATTTTTTTCTTTTCAGCAGGAACGAGGCTTTGCCAGGCTAATTAGCTTGGTGAATTAAAGCAGCCTCGTTTGTTTGTTGCTGCACTCTGGTCTACTCTAAATGTATCTGTCACTCTACAGATGTCGGTGCTTTTGACTGCTCGCCAGCCTGCAGACTGAAACAAATCAACATTTCTGATGACAACAGAGCTAAAGGGCAACACTGAAACTGATACTCCATCTACAGAGGAAGCTACAGCCCCATTAGCATCTAGCAGAGCTGTCTCCCAAGATGACCAGATATTTCATGTATCCTGACACAAATTTAAATCTGCCTAGAAGAGAAAATGAATTTGCAAATACCACGGTTTCGTGCCAAAAGCGTTGTTTTGCTTTATGACTTGGACAAGCAATAAGCAAGACTGCCCTTTTGCTTATGGCTTCTATACAGTCTAATAAAGCCCTGCTGCAGCCACCGTGCAAGGAAGTGTCAGTACCTTGTTCGCCTCGGCTATTTTCATAGCAGTGTAGCACTCGGCATCAGCTCTTGCCTTCTCTCTCGCGAGAAATGCAGCATCTGGGGAAAACAAAACAAATGACAACACAGGCTCCCGCACGCAGTTCTTATTTCCAGCCACTTCTACATTTCCAGCCACGTCCGCATCCAGCCATTTACAGCCAGAATTTCTCTTTATGTGGTCAGCACCACAGCTAAACTGGAAAGGATGCACGCACAAGAGGAAGGGAGGGCAAAATGGAAAGCCCAGAAATGGGATCCTTCCTTACTTCTCCTTCCTAAAGAGTTGCAGGAGGGTATTGTAAAATAAACAAGTTGAAACTGTGACCAGAAACCCCAAAGCATTTCATAAAGATAGGTTTCTT
Organism: Crypturellus undulatus; assembly: GCA_013389825.1. Lineage (NCBI taxonomy): Eukaryota > Metazoa > Chordata > Aves > Tinamiformes > Tinamidae > Crypturellus > Crypturellus undulatus. The sequence continues at coordinate 15,234 of VWPW01032579.1, read as the reverse complement.
ATTACTCCTTTTGTCACACAGGCTGAAAACACTCTCTTCTTTCTTCTCTAGCCAGCGGCTAAACTCTTGTGCTAAGAACACAGCAACCGGTTCATTACAGAAGTGGTGTTTACCCATGACATTTGCACAGGACTCCAAGAACAGCATGCCAGACATTCGGCAGGGAATGCAATTCCCCAGATGGGATTTTGTCTGGGATACCGAGGTTAACAGTCTGGCCTGTAGAGCCAGGAAGTTTTAATCTTTACAGGCTCAGCCCCTTGGAGAGAGGTCAGAGAGCTGTTTCTCTGCTGCAATACCAAAAATTGTGCAAGAGGCTGATCCTGCAGGATACTGAACTCCTTAACTCCTAGGGTAAAAGCATAGTTAAGGAAAATAAAAGATATTTAAGGGGAAAAATATTTCCCTTTCTGTGCAGCATTCCTTTTTTTTTTTCTTGAGTTTTAAAGTAAATATTAATACTGATGCTGTGTCAGGACATCCTGTTGAGGATAAAACGAGCTTATCTGTCTGGTTCAAAGCCATCCCTCGACATTCTCCCGTTGACAGGGAGCATTATTTGTAACACATATCAGCCTGGATCTGCAAGTTGCGTAGCCGGATAAACCACTTGCTTGCCTACAGTAGCAGGGAATCTTGTGAACAACTGCCTAAAACAAACCATATAAGCAAATGGGGGTCCTGTGGCCTTAGATTTCCCTGCTTTTGGCCAGTAACCAGATCGGTCCCAGTTAGAGACACTAGAAAGGAGGGAGAGACAAGTTGCCTGCCTGGGTAGAGCTGAATTGAAGATCTGACACCTGATGACACTCGTATTTATACAAAAAAACCCTTTGTATTTCTGCAGAGAACCTCTCAATGAGAAGCTACTGATCTCTAAAGCTCTAATTGGCTTCTAGGGGCTTCTGCAAAGCTTGACACTGCCTATAATGAATGTAAGTGAAAATATGGCCTTGCCACCACGTGTTGGAAACACGGACTGTTTGCCATGCCCTTGAGTTTGCCTGACAAGGCACTGTATGGGGACACCTTAATGGCACAAAAATTGTCTTTGAAAAAGAGTATCAGGAAGCTCAACCTGCAAAGAACCACCCCTATTCCTGCCTCTGGCTAATCCTGGTTCCTAAAAGCACCTAACCACAGTGCTGGAGGAGGATGACAAAGCAAAAACACCAGCTAGGAGACAGATTATGAGATTTAGTAGTTAAAGCAAAACACAAAAGGTCTCCCTCCCCTTCTCTTGACCTTTAGGGCTTAGAAACTACACGACAGATCCCTGCTTTGCCTGACAAAGTAGAGGGGGGAATTTTATTCTCCAAATATTTCATGACTTTGGACAAACAATCTAACATGCACAAAAGTGCAGCTGGGGACCCCAGTCAACACCTGCACCTCACTGCACTGATGCAAGAACAAACTTACCTTCAAGATCTTCAGCTAAAAGCCACTGCAGGTTTTTTGCTTATTGGAAGGGTCAGCACTCACCTTCAATCTCCGAAATGCGCTTCTCTGTCTCCTTCTCCATCACTTTCTGTCCGTAAGTGATTTCAGCAACTTGTGCGATCTTTTCTGCCTCTGAAGTGGGGAAAAAAAGACAAGTCCAGAAAGAATGTGGCGAGGCAACGAGGAACCAAGCTCACATCTTCTCCCACAGGGTTCCCTCTTGTTGCTTCCCACCCCAGCGCACACCCTTGTACAGTTTGTGCCTTTGGGTAAAGATGTACACACCAATGAGGGCCTTTTTCCTTTCTGTCTCCGCTTCCTTCTCCACCACCTTCTGTTTCTGTGCTGCAATCAGCAACTTGGTCTTCTCGCTCTCCCTAAAACAATCAGCAGAAGGCAGGTATGAAGTGTGAGCTCCCCGAGTGCTCGCCTCCTCCGAACATGGGACCTCCTCCGAACATGTTTCGGGCAGGCAGCAATCAGGAAATGTGTGTGTGAACTTTCTTTCTCTATCCTGAACTGTTTCTTCCCTCCATAACAGGCACATTTTGCAGTAAGGCCGGTGTGAACCATCCTCTGCTACTCGGCTGACTCCCATAACATCGTCTGGCAGAGGCAGCTCACAGAACATTTTGACCATTCACAAGTTTTACGTGCAACTATTAATGAGGAAATGAAAGTTACAATGGCCTTGCCCTAGCACAGATGGTTAGAACTTCCCTTTCTCATGTGAAAGCTCATGGAAGGAAACAGCTTTGAAATCACCCTTTGCTAGCAAAATGGCTCCACGCATTTTACATGGCTCAGTCTTTTCTATCCCAGTATTCTGCACACATAAAAAGAAGTTTCAAAAGAAAGTGTGTTTTTTGTTTTAATATTCAATCAGGGAAGAGCAGCTGGAGTCAAAATCCCTCTCTGAACACATATCCAGCTGCATTTCTGGCAACAAATAAGAGCAGGCCGATTTGGAATTCTATGCATTATGACCACAGTACAAACAACTTATCGGTCAAGAAGTCAGAGCAAATGCTAAGGTAGGAAAGAGGAAGAAAGGGATTCTGGCCTATGCAGGCTTTGTTGGCAGCGTGCTCAGGGAAAATAAGCATTTCTGAATAACTGAGTGCATGACGAGGCTGCTGGCTCCGTGCTGAAAAGGGATCAGATGTCAAGTGCTATTAAAGACAGTTATTTCAAAGCTTTGCAAGTCTTCAGCCTGTTGTATCAACAGTTTCTCAAGCCTAGTAAAACAGCAGGATTAGCGGTGGACAATATCGACCTGCCACTCACTCATGTCTTTTTAAAACAGGGACAGTGGCCAGGGGAACAAGCTCTGAGGAAAGTAATTTCTGTGCCCGAGTGTGCAAAACTGAGGAATTCCTTCCAAAGGACAGTGACCTGTCAGTGAGAGCCACACGCTCAGCAGTGCAGCCCCCTCCACCCCTCCTGGAGGCAGCACGAGCGGGCAGCGCCTGGCAGAGGGCACTCTGATCATCGCACGCTGTGCAAACACATTAATGTGGCTGAGCAATTCCCTTTGGTAGCACAAAGGGGCAGGTCTCGGGCACTTACATGAGCTCGTAATTCCTCCGGATCGTTTCGGGGATGTTTGGCTTTGTAACTCGGACTGCCTGGAAAGAGAGAATGAAGAAAACGTGGGCAAGCAGCCAGGAACCAAAAGGCAAAAGGCCCCGAGGCTGCAGAGGGAGCTAACTCAGGGCATGCTCTGCCAGACAAGACTTTTACACTTCAAGAATTGAGACCAGCTCCAAACTCCAGAGAGCAAGTGTAAGCTTAATGATCCACTGACACGAGATCAGGCTACCTCCTGGCTAAACAAGTATCCAGGATAACACCAACAGAAACCCTACACCGCAAAGTCAAAAAGGAACAGGAGAGACACTATTCTCAATCCCCAAGGAGCTAAACAAAGACTGTATTAAAAAGTAGTTTTCTAAAAACTTTTCGCAGCTTCCTATTTTATTTTAGCTCTTTCCCCTCCCTATGGACAAACAAATTGTCTTGGACAATTCAAAGAGGAACCCTCATTACCTGTATAATTAATCCAGGGGCCATTGTAGTTAGATCTTGCTGCAAGGCCAGCTTAAGGTTTTCATCAATCTGATCTGATTGGGGAAAAGAAAAAAAAAAAAAGTAACTAAAAGTCCCCCAAAGCAGTTTGACCAAATACAAATTTAAGTTTGATATAAAGATGTTGTGCTGAGAAAAATAACCTGTGAGCTAAAGGCAGGTTCCCACCTCTCTCAGCACATCCCGCAGCATTTCAAAGTGTTAAAGAACCTGCAATTTTCATGCAGCTCTTGGCAACAGAGCAATCTGGACCTTCCCCTTTTCTATGCACAGGCTTCTAACACTCTCTTCTCTGCAAGCCTCTGGAAGACTTAAACTTCCCTATAGAGTCATCTCATAGAGAACTGAGCACTGAATGGAAAATCAGCTGCATGTGGGGGCGTATTAGATACCAAGGTCCCCCTGACCACCGTGCCAACGCGGGCTGATCACAGCACGGAGCTCAGAGAAGGCAGCGGCTTTTCCAAAGCATCCTGAGAGGCAACCCGCAACTATCCACTTATCCACTGCCTGGGCACCTTTGGGGGCACGAAGCAAATTTTCCAGAAATATTAAAGAAAACCCTGCTGCAGTGAAAAGCTCCAAGGATAGCAGTGTTTCCAGTTGAGACCTGCCGAGAAATGCAAAGGGAAAATAAAAATGTAATAGCCTTGAAAGCGATCACATCTCACTCCTTTCTTATTTGCCTTGGTGCCAGTTTAGCTGCCTGCGAGTCACGTTTGTGATCCGTGCGGTTCAGCCAGGAGCTTAGGAAACAGCTGTTAGCAGCTTCCTGCACCTGCCTGCAGCTGTGGGGGCCGCGGATCATGATGTGAGTCTCTTTGAAATGCCCCCCGCACGGCTTGCGAGCCAGGAAAACATTTGGCTCGGGCCAGAAGAGCCACACAGGAGTTTATACGAGTTCCTCCTGGGCAAGGCAGTGGCCTTGACTCATTCCAAGCAGTTGCTGCCAGCGGCTGCTGACATCTGGAGACTCCATCAGCACAGAGCCAGCTCACTCGCCAACTGCCCCATAAAGGAGCAGGAGGGGAACAGAGTCCCACTTGTAAATTCTGTACACGTTCAGGCAGAGGGAGCATAGCCAAGCTTCCTCGAGAGCCCTGCTGACGAGAGGAACGGTTTGCAAGCGCCCTCCCTGCGTCTGCTCAAGGACTTGGCACCAACCAAGCCCAGCCACAACCTCACTCCATTCCGAGTCCAAACTGCTGTTCACAGCAGCACTCTGCAGCCAGCACTGTTACACAGCCCAAACGCTCCAAGGGATTTCTCCTTGCTCTGAAGCAAGGAGCAAAACACTCAGCCCTGGCAGCGCTCTGGCTATTTTTACCAAGAAAACACCACTCTGTTCGGCTCTGGGGCTTAAAACGTGTTCTCCGAGGAGTTGTGCAACCCGAAACGCCGTGCAAGGAAGCACCACGGCAGCGCCAAGCGTTGGTGCCTCGGGGCAGCTCACCGAACAGCTCGATGTAGACCTCCTGCAGCGTGTGGACACTGCAGAACTGGTTCAGCTCGTGGTGGATCTTGTTGAAGATAAGAGCTTTGTCGTAGTCAGCAGTGTAGTTCTTCACTATGTCGTATACTACACAAAAAAAAAGAAAAAAAAGGAAAAAGAAATAGGGAAATGGGTGTTAACAATGGGGAATCAGTGAATGGAGAGCTTACGGCTCGCTCACACCAGCAGGAGATGCGGTGGCCATTGAGGGAAGAGGGAAGCACCCAGCAAAGAGCAGCTTGCGCCACAAACAAGCGCTTTGTTCCCAAACTCTGGCAGGGGAGGTTTAATTATTGCCCACAGTACCTCACACAGGAGCCCTGGGCTTAGTAAAAAAAGAATCATCTGAGTCCCAGCAGCTTTAGCTGCAGATGACACCGTAACACGTGTCAGGAAGAGGAGACTGCAGGCAGCAGCGGGAGGGAATCCTGAAGTCGGGCTAGGACAGAAGCCTCAGAACGGGACGCTGATGAGCCAGGAAATAACTCCACACTCGTAAAGAGCAGGATGTTAGAAAGGGAAGAGCCCGAGGGAAAGGCTGCCTGGGTCATTCCCGCTGCACCGCAGCCGCTCCGGGCTCTCCTTGCGCCTCTCCTTACTCAAACCAGAAGCTCTTGGTGGAAGCACAGAGCCCACCAGGGCTGTAATAACACAGATCGTAAAGTGACAGATGACATCCGGGTACTAATGAAGCAATTAGCAGCAGAGAACAAGTATGTGCAAGAAACAGTAAATGCATAAGGGGCCAGGAGAGCTGGTTAAAGGGTTTGAGCCCCCGAGGCTTTATGAGGCAGCCACAGAAATATGAGCAATGCCCAAAAAGGGCAGAGCTCAAGCTCGCCCTGTGCTAGCAGGGCTGGGAAGGACTCTGCACGCCAGGGTCAAAGGGAGGGACTCACCTGCACCTTGGATGAGGAAATTCACCACCTCGATCCTGTCGAAATAAATCATCACTCCCCCACTGCAAAAAGAAGAGGAAAAGGGGCAAAAATGACACAGTTTGCTAAGCAGCAGCCTTAGCCACAAGTGTCCCACAGGAGCCGTATCAAGCCCTAGCAGGGCCCGGCCCAATTCCTAGGGGCTGTGACACAGAAATCCAAGCTCCCGAGTGCTTTCCCTAGGTCCAGCTCTCCCTTCCTTCCTTCTTGTGCTTCACTTTCAGGACCAGTGAAGCAGAGGTGACCTCTCCAGAACACAGGGGCCAGTTTCAGGGTACCAGATCCGTGCAGACAAGATGCCACCGGAAAGGTCGGGCTGGAGCCAGCTGAAACACGGCCTGTTTCCAGCAAAAACTTAACTAAATCGGGACTGAAAATGCTACCAGGAGTCTCAGCATCTCCGAAGGCAGAGAGGAAAGCGGTGCAGTGGGGTTCAACACACCCGCATGGGGCACGACGGCACCCAGACGGGTCCCCCCTTCCAGTGGGGGCCTGGGAGGGAAACCAACCCAGGGGGGACAGACCTGGGGGTGCAGCCGGGCTCACCTGGTGCCGCAGGGGACGTTCTTCACCTCGTCGGTCTGCAGGGTGGTCTGTGCGGAGAGCGGCGTCAGGAGGGGGGAAACAGCGCCCAGGGGCACCCCGCACCCCCCAGCGCCCCTATTCCCATTCCCCCTTGGATATAGCAGGGCCCAGGCCCTGCAGCCCCCCCTGCCCAGCCCCAGGACCCCCCAGGGACCCTGTGGCCACCTCCACCCCAACAATGGGGGACCCCGGGCCCTGCAGCCCCAACTCAGACCCAAAGAGACCTCGTACCCCCCCACACAGCCATAGGGAACCCCAGAACCCGCATCCCCCCCCCAAACCGCAGCTCCCGCTCCGCCCCCCGGCAGCAGCAGCAGCGGCGGCAGCACCTGCACCGACTTGTAGGAGGTGATGAAGGGCAGCATGAGGTGGAAGCCGGGGCCGCTGGTGGACGTGAGCAGCGCCCCGCCGCTGTGGGGGGAAACGGAGAGCGTGAGGCGCGCGGGGAGCGGGCGGCGGCGGGGGCAGCCCCGCGGGGCGGCGCTCACCGGTAGTAGACGCCGATGTGGCCCTCCTCGATCTTGTGCACGGCCGAGAGGAAGGCGGCGGCCGCCAGGCTGAGCGCGAGCGCCGCGATGGCGCCCGCCTGGGCCATGGCCGCGCCG
>VWPW01032578.1:47124-188212 GCA_013389825.1 Crypturellus undulatus | reverse complement strand
TAATAATTATTTTTCTTTTTTTTTTTTCTTAAATCCTGCTCAGCTCTGAAAATCCCAGTTCACAGATTTAAGGGAAGAAATAAAATATTGCAATACTTACAATAAAATAAAACTGCCTAATACTTACCTCTTGCACGTTCCAGTTATCTTTCCAAGGTCTCTCTCTACCTTTTATTTGCCTTTGTGATATCCTTGGCACAATCACACTTGCTATGCCATTCGCTCAAGTGAAATATCATTTTTTTGGCCATTCCTGGCCTTTTCCCACAGGGGTTCCCTTTGCATACTTACCCAATGTGTTCCCCAGAAAAAAAGAACAAAACTGATGATATTATCATGTAGGTTCATTTATTGCACTGTAATCAATACTAGAAAATACACGTATTATTATCCACATTCTACAGATGTTCTGTTTTTTAAGGAATCTGATAAAACTATCATTTTCCTGCCTTGCAGATAGTCCTGCATGCAAAATTTGCCCTCCTTATGTGCATTTTCCCCATATTTAAGGCTTTTAGCACTTCATTCTCTAATTCAGACACACTAAAATCAGGTATTTGGCATTTTTTTTACCTACAGCTCAAATGAAGCACACATATATTTTTAAATTCCACATCCTACAGTTCCAGAGGCATCTCAGCAGCAGGGCCAGCAGGACCATGAGTAAAAAGAGGGATGAAAGGAGTTTTTTGCATGTGCTGTCAGCATCTCTGCAAGGAAAGCTGAGCCAGCACGGAAGGGGCCGGGGCTCTCTCACCCTTTGGACAGATTTTCTGCATATTTTTTCTCCCCGTTGGGAAGGCAGCGTTCTGGGAGTTGCACTTGGTCACCTTTTACGGAACTTCGGAGGAGAGTCAGCACTTTGCAGGGCTTTGATTGGGACGGCAGAAGAAAACTCAGTGACACGGGCACTGCAAAAAAGGGAATTGCAAGCGGAGAGCAAATATTCAGAGGAACTCGCTTTTTGTCTACGGTCTTAATGCAACTTCTAACTTCCTCTGCTTCCAGCTTACCAAAGCCTGAATTTCTTGTCCTTGATGGCCTATACCTACCCATTTTGCAGAAGTGTTTTTCTAGGACTAATTTACAGAACTCAGCACCAGAGCACACAGCTGATTCACCACTTAAAGCATTTGCAGAACTCTGCCATGTAACTGAGCTCAGCATTTACTTAAATCTGGCAAAAAAAGCTAATATGATGCTTAAATTTTAACAATCTAAAAGCTTAAAAAGATTTAAGCCTTTTGTATGTGCCCCCTGAAATTAAGGTGACAGATATTCTCTGTCATACTTGAAGTTATGCACAGGAAAGCTGGCATTATCAGCACGATTATAATGAAATCAATGTTAGAAGAAGACAGGGAATTTCTGCAAAGGTTTGCTACAAATGAATGTGGTCCCAAGACAAAATACTGATTGAAAAAATGTAGATTCAGGTACTGAACAAACCTATAAGATCATAGATGTGATCAATATACCTCGATCAACATCCTACAGATGCTATATTTTTTAAATAATCTGCTAAAGCTAAGGGCCTGGCAGGTATCTTAGAAAAAAATACATAAATTCCACATTGTTTTTGTTACTTTTTCATTACTTTTGGGTTTTTTTTTGTTATTTTTTTTGGTTTTAAACATATCTGAGGCCAATATTTTACTCTGTTTCTTCATCGTATGCCAACAGTTTTGCAAGCAGAACCATTTGGGATTTGCTTGGCCATGTGTGGCCCGATCATCCACAGTGACTACGTTCGGTGACAAGCACCTCGTTTTGATAAAGCGCTGCTGATTCAGCTCTGTATTTGCCAGATTTTGGTCATGTAAGAACTGGAATCTGGAAGCTGTAATTAGGGGAAGGAGATGCTGGGCTGGTGTCTTGCAATATGAAGCTGTAAATAAAAAAAGTCAAAATCTGCTGCTTGCGGTTCATTTACTCCTTGCCTTGTGCTCATGACATGACCATGGAGGACTTTTCCTGCAGAAAATGAAGGCGAATGAGGGGGTCATGATTCCTTGACTAAGGATTTTTCGAGCACTGTGTCCTTCTTGGTTCTTTGCAGGCTCAATTTCTCCAGCTCCTTTAAGGTTCTGGGTTATTTTTTAATTTATTTTGATCTTGTTTTTCTTCTATCTGTCATTTTCCAAATCAACCATAACCTAAAAATGGGAGCAGTTTTGTAACCTGGTAATTATTCTGCAATTAGAGAGCGGATTTTTTAGTTGACTCTTTTCGAGGAAGCAGGTTTTAACCACGTCAAGATCAGCAGGAGACACAACTTGTCTTTGAACTAGTTTGAACGTTGAAGCCAGAAGTTTTCACATGTTTTCACAAACACAGGTAACATCAACTAAAATTTTCCTGTTTCTTCATACATAAAGGCCTTGATTTTATTTATCCTCCTACCTCATCCAGATTTGGAGAGTAATAAAAAAAATACTGCTGAGAAAACTTACCCTGTGGAGAAATGGCATTTGGCATTTAAAAAATATACTGTGCTTTTAGAACCGTGTCTATTTGCATATGCAAATTTATTGAAACAGTTTTGTACTAATTAATTTCAAATAAATGTAAGCTGTAATGGAAATAACATGAGGAAGGGAGAAGTTGCAATAAAAAACAATTTTTGTTTCTCTGCTCTTTGGTGGCAAAGGAAGAACTTAGCAGGTTCTGGGGATGTTCTGTCATGCCAAGAGCTTGCAAAGGAAAAGCTGCTTTATTTAACTGCACTTTGTTGGGCTTTCATTGATATCTCTCGGTATGAACTGATATGAACTTTGGTGGAAACACAGAAAACAAATTTTGAGGCATGAGCCATTCATGGAAACCAAGAAAATGAAAATGCACAGACTGCATGTGGAATATGTTCTAAATTAGCCAGCATTTGTATACAAATCATGCAATCAAATCCATTTCAGTTTTCCCAATCCGCTGTGAAATGCAGGAGGATGTGCCCTTATCGCGTGCCTGGAGAATACAATAGACTTAAATATAGTTCTATCGGAGAGGCGGAGGAATACTAATTTCCTGCTTGGAGGAGCAGAGATGGCAAAACACAGGAATTTTCATTACGGGAGAAAAAGGAGCATTAACCTTCATATTGAACAGAAAATAGGAACTTGGCCATGTAATTCTAAAGAGATAATGCTGTTACTACACTTGCTTTAAGCAACTAAGCACTTCAAGAATCATTATATATAAAAAAAATGCCTTGAATAGGCAATCAGATTTTCAGAATAACATTGCTGACAAGCACAAGATTCACTCATTTACTTATTTCCTTGAGAAGTGAAAGAAAAGAACATGCAGATGTAGTAAAGCTCATATACGATAAGGTGACACGGTGAAACTGTATGAAAAAAACGTGTATTTGGAAGTATATTTGACAAAAAAAATCACTCAATTTTACAATCTTTATTCAAGGTTAAATAATATCGTTTTACAGCAACAAGCTCATAGGATTTACCTGCCTCTTGCAAATGGACCAAGATTTTTTTCCTTTAGGTTATGTGCAATCAGATTTGTGGAGCAATAAATCCTTTATGTCCACTGGGAAACGAGCAGGAATTCCTGCATTAGGATAGACAGCACATAGGGAATATTGCACTTGACACCCGAGTCTTGTGTCTCAGACTCATTACCCACTACCTGCTTTATAGAACAAAGATGAATGCGATCTGGACATAAAAATACACAGTAACATGCAATTTATAAAAATCAAATGAAAAACTATCTATTTAACACACTGAAATTACCGTTTATAAAGTGTAAAAGATAAATAAAGGAAAAATCATCAGTAATTTTATTGTATTTAGATCACTTTTCAGTGAATAGAAGTATTTCTACTAAAAATATTTTGGCCTTTCTCAAGGTCCAGCCTCAGGTCAAAACGATCCTCATGAAAAGAGCAGAAAGACTTTTCCATCCCACTCGCTGCACACAACATCCCTCCTAATTCGGTGGGGAAGGAAAAGAAAGAAAAAGAATTTTGACACAAATGCTACAAGATAAAAATAATACAGTTAAAGAAATGAACACTACAGTCTTGTTTCTAGGGCAAATCCCAAGTAAGACCTTGAAAGTTTTAGGATCTCAATCAAATTTTATGCTATTTAATGCTTTTAAAAGAACAACTCATAAGAACAAACCTCCCTCAATGGTAGAGGTCTTTCTCATCGAGTCCTTCTGTTCTCTCTCTTCTATGAATTGAGTCATTTTCCTTCTGACAATTTTGAGGAAGCCCAGAAAAATTATAGTGCAATATGGACAAGGAAATTGCAAGACATTTTGCTTGATTTCTGTATATCACTAGTGATTTTTAGAGAGATTGCTAGGATTAATTGGCGTGTAAACGTTATCTCATACCCTTTTGGATCTTTGTTGATGAACAGAAGATAAAAATGGGAAGAGTTTGGTCAGTTTGTGAAATGAAATCTGTAAGAACAGGCAGAAGTCCAGTGATATTTATGTGAAATGTGAACATGATTTCAGTAAAAATCCTGCAATACTGAAAAATAATTTACTACTGAAATGGTTGACCTACAGAAGGGGTCTCAATTCCAGTACTGAGCTGCAGAATCAGCCACCTGAGAAACAGAACTTAAAAGGTATATAAAAGTAATATAGTTTACTAGTTCAGAAGTAATATTTTTCCGTTAAAAAGATTGTCACGTGATGGATTTTGTTTGGAAAAAAGTAACAGCTATTTTGTATAGGCTAAATCCAAGTTTCTCTGGTCTTTGGAGCAATCCTGACCCAAGTGGAGACAAAATTCTCACTGAATCCAGGGAGATTATCCATGTGCTGGGGAAACCGGACTGGGTACCACATCTAACCTGCGCTCACGTCCGTGCAAGGGAGGATTGCAAATTGAGGCCTCTGTCCATGTGTATCTTTCATCAGGAGATATGCAAAATACCAAGGAGTGTAAACACGAACCTGTAATTAGCCCATTCCAGTTTAATCACAGCCATCGTTACACACGTGGTTATAGCATCCCTTTCCCAAAGGATCCTGATTCTGCTTATTTCCCTTTGTACAGAAATAGATAATGTAGGTGCTAGACCCCAAACAGAAAATATTAACCAGTTTGCTTACACAAAACAACCTTTGTAAACCAAAACTAATAGTTTCACTGAAACCAGATCCTCATCTGTAGCCATTGACTGCAATGGGCTTTGAATCAGGCCCTAAAACAGGCATCTAAAATATGTCTCACATCCAGTAAATGCAAAGGATAGAGAGACTTATTTAATATTTATTGAAAAAAAATGGATATCAAGTTTTTTAGATCAAATACATGCTTTACCTTAGGGAATGAACATTATTGGTGTCTGTGGTATGTATCAATGTACCTTTGTTTTCCAATCCTTCTCTTTCATGTACATTGATATGTACAGTTTGACCATATATTCCAATATATTAAAAAAAAAAAAGAAAAATCATATCAAGAAGGTGTATTATTGTTAGCTTAAAGTAATCCAAGAAAGTAATCCATTTTTATGCCATCATGTTAGCTGATTTGGGGAGATTTTTTCCCCATGATGTGTATGATAACAGCATTCCAATTTATGACAAGTCATTAATAAGTGCAGTTAAAACTGAGATTTAAAAATCCTCATTAGTGTCACAGAAATGAATATCAAGTGAAATTCATAGTCCTACTTACTGCCTAGTTTGAAAAAGCTGCTGAAAGGAGCTGAATATATTAGTTCTCATACACATAAAAAGCTTGGTTGCTGGGCTTAAAAAAATACAAAAAAAATCCTAATTTGAGATGCATCAACAAAAGATAGTGTCTTTATGAGTGATATTAAGTCTTTGTGTGGGAAATTTTGCTGCATGTGAAAGGCTTGTGCCACAGTTCATGACTTTGAGTACCTAAATAGAGTGGAAATGGTAAGAATTTTTCTTTTAGTATCACATTTCTCATCTGGATTTGCTAATTTGCCAATATTTCTTTTCACTATGGGTCCTCTCTGCTAGAATTTAAAGGAAATAAAACAAAAAGCAGCCCATACCTAGAACAAATAAGGTTGATTTAGCTTTTGGGAAGGGATTCTTAAATAACATCAAACAGGAGGAGATTCAAGGATGTGGAAGGAGGGAAACAAGGCAAGAAAGCGGAATTAGAAGGGAAATATTTCTAGATACCTTAGGTACATTCAAGACAAGCTGTAACACTAATTGTTTCTGATGAAAAGTTGTTCAGCGCCACCTCCAACCTCTCTACTTTAAGCAGCATTCATGAAAAATTTATCTTTTTTGAATTTAACCCATCCCACCAAGTAAACTGCTAAAAATATACACAAATAGATAGCATTGCATTGAGGAACGAGGTAATATAAAACTTATTGTACGTACTGAAGGTCACAGAAATAGGCTTACTTATGATACCTCTTCATCCTTGTTATTAATGAGCAGATTAAATTATTGGGGATGCCATATAAAATTAATTCGGGGCTGAGGAAAGGGCAGCTTTAGTATTAAAGTTTTCTTTTTTTTAATGTTCCTATTTATTTTTTGTATTGTTATCTATAGTTTCCCTAACACAATACATATTTTCTCCAACAATTATTGTACCACTGCAATGTGCAAACAAATACCACATAAGCAGCTGGGAAGAAATAAGTGCAGAAAAGTGTTTTCAGGTTTCCTGGAGTCAAACGGAGTCGGTCGCACTGGAAGTACTAATAGAAATCTGCCACTTTTTGCTTTTCCTGGTTCTTGTACGTTACGTTTTTAAATGTGGTCGTGGAGCCGATGTACAGCGGATTTGTGCCCTAAAAAATGAACAAAGAGAGGAAATGCAAGTCACTGCATGTCACCGTGGCCTGGCACGTGTCACCTTGGCATGGGTTCAGCTGCAGCACGTGAGCTGCAAGGTGCTGTCTTTAATGCATCTCTTTAGCACCGCAATGACATTGATCCAGGTCACCCTTTGCTTCCAAATGTGTGTCCTAAAACAATACTTCCCCAGAGATGCATCCCAGCATCTGTCTGATATGATTTATGTATCAAATCTCATGGTTTCATTCGAAAAAATGAAAATATTTTCTCAGATATGAAGTGTTAGTTCTTGAGCCACTGACTACCATGAACTGGCAAGAAGGTTTAAGTCCCCTCTCAGCTTTAATACCGGCCTCTCATTCCCTTTGTGTCATTTTCTTTTGGAACAAAAGAAAAAAATATATATATTTCTATGTAGCCTATTCCTCTTTTCCATCTTACCACATTTAGCTCTCCCAGAGGATTAGGAAAATATTCCGAAGCGGCTCTGCGTGTAAATAACCATTTTTTCTTGTTTCAGAATCCAAAGGCAGGAAGTATCTGCTCTTGCAGAAATGTTGCAATCGCAACGTTTTGGGCAAGAATGCAGCCGAGCAAACTGCAACGTCTCCCATATCCTTCCGCCACTGCTTAACTTGACATTCTTTTTATTTGTCAAATAATCTCACAAGTTTTAAAACTCTTGCAGAAGGCCAAAAAAAGCCACGGGCAGAAGGGAAAGAGGAAAAGGGAACAAATGGTATAATCCTGCATGAGACACGTGCAAGCTATAGATAGAAAATGTGCCCTAGATTTCTCTGTCCTTTTACCTACATTTTGGACAGCTTATGTTGCTCCTATACATATATATATACACATATATATATATATATAAGTGGGCAATGGATAATCTCTCCTTCCTAAAACAGCCTCTGTTTGTGGGAGGAATTGTTTAATGCTGATAATTCTAGAGACAGTGGCCAATTTTGCTAAGCTTAATCAGAGGCCAGATATCAATTGAAAAGGAATAAACTAAAGCAATAAAGGGTTATTCTGTACAGCATTGGACATATGGAGGAAACAAACTGGAATATCGAACTATTTTTCAGTTCTCTCTAAAAACTCATTATTTTAATTTATAGAATACTAAATGCAGTGAAAATCTACCAGCAAAAGCGAACATTTTAAAAGAACAAAATAAAGATAAAATCAGACATTGACATTCAGCCAAATTAAAGATAGGTTTATAAAATTACTGCATGCAACGTACCGTTTGCCATTTAGCTTTTGATCTCTCTGCTTCGAACCTGGCCACCTCTTTTCGGTCCTGGACGGATACGAGCAATTTCCAGATGCAAAGTAAAACGAGGCCGATGAGAAGGATGGCCAGGGTGACCCCCACCATTATCATGGGGATGTTTGGAAGCTGGGGGCAATCTGGGGAAACAGAAACAATTCCGACTCTGGGTATTTTCTCAAAAATTAGTTAACTTTTAATGAGTTAAACTAGTTAAAAAATAAATAAAGTAAATAAATAAATTAAATAATAAATAAATAAATGAAAATTTAAAATTAAACTAGTTTAAAAAAATGGTTAAAAATAGCCAAGCTGCTGTTTCTCATTTGCTGGAAGCTTGTGTTTTCCTGCAAGCCCATATTAGCTTTCTCCTGATGGTTTGTTAATGGTTTGTGAAAGTGCTCGAGGAATCCTGCATTTAAGAGTTAGAAATCTACTGAAGTGACGTCTTCCATGATGCCCGATAGAGACCCACATCCTGAGACGAAAATTTGGAAAATCATTCTCAGATTTGAGACATTTTAACTCTAAAAAGTGGGTTTGAGTTGACAAGATTGTGAATTTTATGATGTTATCGCTGAAGTTTTACTTCTTCAACTTACTGATATTCAGTGTGTTACAAAGGAAAGGATTTAGATTTAGATTTAGATAGAGCTAAAGATACAGATGGCACTTAGAAAAAGGGGAAAACTGCATTTCATTCACAAAAATATTGAGAAAAAAAAAGTTGCACTGGATTTGTTGAAAATGTTGGACTTAAAACTCCATCAAAATGAGTAGACTGTTGGTACGGTCGACAGGTAACTCTTAATTTCCAAATTTTGGAGCATGCAGTTCAATTGCATTTGGAATCCTTCATTAAGCAGTGCCTGTTTATAGAAATTACGTTTCAGAGAAATAATGGGGAAGACAAATTCTTCCGATATGAAAGGTTTGATTTTTGNGAGCATGCAGTTCAATTGCATTTGGAATTAAGCAGTGCCAGTTTGTAGAAATTTCATTTCAGAGAAATAATTGGGAAAAAAATTCTTCTGATATGAAAGGTTTGATTTTTCGGGTTGAAGGAATTCTGCATTTCAAGTTTTGCAATATATCATATCATATTTGATACCATCAAAAATAAACTAAGTTTTGCTTAGTCAAAAAACAAACAAAAAAATATAATCATTTAAAATAACAGAGGTAGAAGGACTATCATCCACTTCAGTGATAAACTCCAGGAAACACTGCAGTGGATCTTCTTTCTTTTGTATAGACTTGGAAAGATTCTCATGAAGATATGAGACACAATCTTGGCAAAAAGGAATGTTTAGATCCTGAATATATGTGATGTTAGACCTTTGTTATCCTTTTTTGTCTCCTGTAGCAACTTGCAATCCAAGACAGAAGGTGGGATTTAAAAGTACAAACTAAATCACTTAAAAATCAGTATTATTCCAGAGTATTTCTCTCCCAAGGATGCAACCTACAAGTAATCACTAGACCAGACCAGAAGACTCACATCAGCACATTTCAATTAAGGGATTACTATAATATTCAGAGGTCTTGGTCATGAAAGTCAGTTTTACAACATTTCTGTTGAGGCATGGTTTAAGAACATTGAAAATTCAGTTATAATCATTTACAGGGATTGTATTTTGCATTACTTGATGCCATTTATTTATATATAATGCATATATATATAATGCATATGGGCATTTTGATGCCATTTATGTAATTCGGAGTGGTCTGGCCGAGCAGTGAGTGAATGCTGTGGCTCCTGGAGCCATCCTGACGTCCCACAGGTGACACCAAGCTGCAGAGGTGACACCCACAGGTGCCACCAAGTTCCAGGTGACCCCGTCCCCATTCGCACTCTGGCAGCCACAGAAGATCCCCCTTTGCTCGAGCCCCGGGAGCAGAATAACAGATGGCCCCGGGGCTGGTTTGGCAGAGCGGTGGTGGGAGGGCTGCTACAAAACCCTTAACACGCTGTTCCCTTATGAGATCTCCTTTTTTTTCCTTCATATTTTCCCAAAATACGTAATATATATTCGATAAGCAGAACACCTTCCCGTGCTTCTTAATTCTTGAGTCTTAGGAGTGCAGTTTACAAAGGAATGTGCTTTAGTATTACCTCTTATTACAAAAATCTTTGCTATAAACATAACCTATGTATAACCAGATTACTCTTCTAAAAGAAGCTGCTGTCTCATGGAATGAAATCATTTTGAATCTCAATAGATAGGCTATAAAAACACTACATGAGGGTTAACAGAAATAGGAGGATATTTTCGAATCTTATACCTGACACTTATACCAATAAAATAAAACTACAGAGCTGCATGGTTTTCCATATAACTTAATTGACATTTAGCCCTGGGGCATTAGGTGTATCCNAAACTACAGAGCTGCATGGTTTTCCATAAAACTTAATTGCACTTTATTGCCCAGAAACCAAACTGTTTGCATGCTGGAAAGTGGTGTCTGTTNCAAAAAAAAAAAAAGAAAATAAAAGCACTTTATTGCCCAGAAGCCAAACTGTTTGCCTGTTGGAAAGTGGTGTCTGTGTTCTCTCCTGTCCCACATGATTAGGATCTTAAATGAAAAATCATAATCAAAATAACAAGAAATAAAGGAATAATGCTAAATGAAAGGCCATCATATAATAGAAAGGTCTCTTAAATATCTAGGCTAGTGAAGTGAAACTCATTCAAAACTAATAATTATATTAAATATAATTATAAAGATATCTTAGCCTTCTGTTTCAGGCCACAGAGCCAAAGCCAAGACTGCAACACAGCAGCAGTACCTGCTTAATCCATTGGCTCATTCTGCCCATCTTTCATGATATTTATTTTATTGCAGCATTAAATAAATACTTTTGGAGATGCTCTTTTGGCTGGGCCGAGAATTACAAAGCTAAGGAGGAAAATAGCTCCAGTGCTGACAGTCTGTATTTTTAAACCAGGCTCAATAGAGAAAAAGCAGCGTTTCCCGCTTACCGTTCGCCTTTATGCTGTGAATGATTGTTCTTCCCTGCTCATCCGTAGTCAGGAAAAACGTGGTAACACATTCGTTTTCCCCCTGCAAAGAGCAGGGAATGGATTTATCCGCTGAGAAATCTACAACGGGGGGAAAAATGTCATCCAGGAGATCAAGGGAAATGTAACATGTAAAACAAGAGAGATCAACGGCACAATGTGTGTCACAGCCTCGTCTGTATATGAGAAAGCGTGGAAAAAAAAGCAGAAGTAATCTCAGAATTGCTGCTAAATTCACCAGCTTTCTACTCTGCATTTCTTTAGCTTGCATCCTTTATTTTTCCATTTATATTTCAGAACACCAGATAGAGGTTTTGTCAATCCGTCCTGGGCATCAAATGCACTTTGTGGATCTGGTGTAGGGTGAATTTCAATGAAAAGGAAGTTCCTCCAAGCCACTTAACCACCAACTGTCTAGGAAATGCAATAGGCCTCAATTATAGGACAAAATAAATAGTATTTTCTCCTCGGTTTATACTACCCCTAGCAAGTTCAGATTCTGTTTCAGACGTAGATATACTTGTATCCCACAGAACCCGATAGTGCTCAAAGGGCTGCTCTTTATTTCTCCTACAATAGTTCCCTCCAATACTAGTGTGTCCTGTATTGTCACTGCAGTAAATATAAATCAATAACAGAAAACTGCAATTCTGGCATCTTTGTAGCAGAATTCAATGGAAAACAGGTGAAATGTAACCTGAGATGGCAGTCTGCCCTGTTTTATTCATCCCTCCATTTAACATAGATTTACAGGAAAATTTAATCTTTTTTTTTTCCTTTTTTTTCCCCAGGTGATTCTGAACTTGGAAACCTTTTTGCTTAGAAAAGTTAATTCAAAAGGCAAGAGGGGGACAAGAGTGAAGTTAGAAGTGGCAGATGATGAAAACCAAGTTGATCAAAATCGGAAATGACAAGTCCAATGCCAGAAATTCCAAATCCTGGGCCATTATATAATATTAATATTATATAATAGTATAATAATAAAATAATAATATTTATATTATATAATCCTATATATTATATAAATCCTATATAATATTTTTACAGAGCAAAACTACCCTGCTTCGTATCTGCACGCATACACACCTCTGTGGCTGAATATTTGCTATGATTCCATATAAACCATGATTTAAAGAACACTGGTGAATTAGCTTTGCTGTTCAATACATTTTTCCAATTTTTATTTTTTTTAATTTGTAGAGGCACAAGAAAACAGTTTCTCAAACATTTCTTTACTGACAATCAGCTCACTTCAACTGTCCATCTTATCTGGTTAAAACAGGGACAGAAATTGCATAAGTTTCTGTGCTAAAAACCTTAAGTTCGCCAAATTTAATATCATGAAGACAAATGAAACACAGAGCAGGAATCTGACCACAGTAACAGGATTTTAAAATGGTCATGTTTAAAATGCTCATGAAAAATTAAGTGGTCATTTCGTTTTTTTAGAAAAAATATTGCATAGTATCCTATGATTTTGGCCTTCCCATATATGAAACCCTGGTAAACTGTATAGAGAGTAGGAAAATTTAAGTAGTTGAATCCACCACTGTCATTTTATCTGCTTTTTATAACCCAAGAATCACATCCAGATTGATTTTAATGGGAAAGTCCTCCTGATTTGTGATAGTCTTACACTGAACCTGCTGTCTGCCCCTGATGCTCTAGAGGATATGTTATCTACCAAGATAATAGGCAGGACTTGCTGATTTAACAAGTCTTGTTTTTGTTGAAAGGACTGAAAAACCCCGGACTGAGTGTACTGAATCGGTGACATTCTTTGGCAGTTCACAGTTCCAATAATATGATCATAGATTTTGCAATCTTTGGTGTTTCCCAACTCTTTTAAGCAAGGAGATCCAAATGATTTCAACTTAGGAGAAAAACAAACAAACCAACAAAAATTAAAAACACACACAAAGTAATTTCTAGAGGGCACAGCACATCTTGCAAGAGTATGGCAAAATTCCAGAAAATACCAGCTGCACATATATTAGTTATTTTAAAAATAAAAATTTAATTTAGTCATAATTTGAGAGCAAGGAATGCAGAAATCTGATTTTGTGCAAGGCCTGGGAAATTAAGGCAGTAATAGCATCTCAACTGATTCAGAATTCAACTTATCCTTAGTATTTTTATTTCGCAGATGTTGCTTTTAGGGTGAAGGTTCCCTTACAGGTAGTATTGCTTAAGCTATTTGTAATTCATATGCAGAAAACCTCTCAGTGTGCATAATTCACACCTGAATATTTTTTTTGGTGTTTTATAGTGGAACATGATATTTTTCCCAATGTGGAGTTACCCTGGAATAGAAATTGGGTAACAGCTGGATCCTCCAAAAGCAAAAGACTATGTCATAATGGATGCTTAGATAAAGGATACAACAGAAATGTTGACTGTGAATATAAATATTATGAAATTTCTTGTCTTTTGCTCAGCAAAAGGCTTTTTGGGGACAGTTGAAGACATAACACCAGGGCACTGAGTTAGAGGCTTCTTTAGGATCTGGCTCCTGCTTTCCTGTTGGATGGGGAATTTGTGCGGAGTTGACACTATAGCAGAGCAACAGGGGAGAGAAGTAATTGGAAGGGGAGGGAATGCTCAAGTTGCCCAAAGTCTAACGGTGCCTTTGGGTTTTAGGATTGCAGGTCCTAGGATTGGGGTCAAGAGAAGATCCCGGGTTCAAAACAGGTAAAAAGAAAATTCAAATTATTTTAATTACCGTTCAAAATAGGCAAAAAAAAAAGAAAATAAATATCGGGAATTGCTATTTGCTTTTGAGAGGAGCTGCAGCTCGGTGAATTGAAACCATGAGCACATCCCGAGCGGCTGCAGCATCCCCAAACCGAGCGCTGGGGTGGCACGAGCGACGGGAAACCACAACCCGCGCAGAACTGAAACCCAGGAGCAAAAAGCACCGCCCAGGGTATAAAATAGGCCTTCCAAAGAAACCAAAGTGCCTATAAACGAAAATTGTGAAGTTTTTCGTAACAGCCACCCAGTTTCGTTACGTTTATAACGTAAAAAAAGTGCATTGATTTTTAAAGCACTGATATTTTACTTAATTATTCACCCTAGAGATACTTCAATCTTTAGTCTTGAACTGTACAAAAAAAAGAAATATAAAACGGAAAAACAGAAAGAAGCGTTGTGATACTATATGAAGTTATGCTAAGCATCCAGCTCAAGTATTTAAATACTTAAAACTGTTTACAAATTGTCATCCAAACAATTTGTGGACAGTTTTGTTTTTGAGGGATTAGAACAGTTAATCAGCCCAAATTATAGTAGTTTCTAACTGATGCAAATGAATTCTAAATCTAAAGCAGCAGCTGACAGTCACAATCAGGGAAGAGCAAGACTTGATCTATAAATTATATATATAAAAACTTGATCTATAAACTATAACTATAAACTTCCCTAACTACAAAGCTACAATAAAAGTGCTCAAATATTTGGTGTGTGGCTGCTTCCCTTTCTACTTGCAGACTTTTAACAAATACTCCTTATCTGGTTTTGAATCCTGCATAAAAAAGTTTGCAAATACTAACGTCTATAAAGGGATACCTTAAAATAATAAAGTATACAATAAAGTATACACTACATTACATTAGAAAGAGCTTTCCAAGGGAATTATTTGCAACTTTTGAGCTATTTATTATGGAGTAATAAAGCAATTATGCAAAGCGATAATGCTGGAGATTTCTCAGAAACATCACTGAAATTTTTGCACGTATTCTGCATCATCATCCTAATTACTCTGTTTGTCAGCACTGTTTAATGCTAATGGTAGGTCTATGATGCAGGTATATCACACCTAGGTACTGCATCATGCAACCCACTGTGTTTTGCCACAGGATTGGAGTTGTTGGCATTAAAATAATTAAAATTAAAATAAAATACCAGGTGCCTACTGCCTGCAAGCAACTTCCTCTGCAGGCAGCAAAAGAAGGAAAAGAAAAGGGCCTTGATGCAATATTTCATATAAAGTAACACTTCTTTGTGAGTATTTTATTCAAGGTGAGTTTCTGTTCTAGGAACTCTCATTGATGGACACAGCCTCAATGTGCTGTGAGCCCCCGATGATGCATTTCCCCTTTGGGGTACTAGAAATGTCAAAAAATGTCAAGGAAAACTGGCAAGAAGCAGAATGTCTTTACCTAGACTAAAGGGCTGTGTGTAGGGCAGCTACCTGCTGTAATCACTGGTCTGCATCATGACTGCAATCAGTCATTTAGGATTTGTATGATAAAAGAAGTCACAGGGAGCAGTATTTACTCAATTCTTGCCTTTCTCATATAAACTGCTTAGAAAAGAGGTGTGTTCCAATGAGTTCATTAACTTGGAGGGGGAAAAGCAGTTCTGATTTGCAGTTCCTACCACACAAGACCTGTAGACAAATGACCTACGAGCACTAATATAACCCCATGGTAGAAAAACAAGGCAACTTGCAAATATAAAATTACTGAAAGGGGAAACTATCTTTAATCACACACAAAAGAAAGAGTGTACGAACCCTCTGCAGTGCTGACAGTGGCATCAACCAATTTACATTTTTCACTGCATTCTCCCTGCGACTTGTCAGCAGAAGCCAAGTGACATTCTACACAGCTCCTGTGGGACATAATTCAACAGCTCATCATGCTCTGCCTGTCACAAACCACGTCACATGCATCTCCATTAAAAAAATACAAGCTAAACAAAAGGTCTTGTGATATAGATACAGTAGATCTCAGAAATATGATACTTATTGCTAACAAAAAAAGAAATTATTGTGGATAAGCTGGTTCTTGTCCTCTTTCTCTCCCAGATTTTATTATCTACCAGACAGAACCCCAGGCAACATTAATCATGTAGGTCTGCTGCAGACATAGGTTTACTCACGCAAAATGTTCGTATTCAAAGCTAAATACTCTGAACTAAGCTGACACTAAATAGCAGGCAAAGGAACGTCTGTCAAATTTTTGATAAAATAACACAATTTGATATTGACTTCAGAGAGATCAAGCTGGGGCACTTACTCTAAGTCTTCCTTTGTTGAAAGTCTTTTGAATAATGCATTATATCTATCAACTGACTGAAAACACTGTTGGGATGTCTCAACAGATGTCTCTTGAATGCAATTACTCGTCTCAGGCATTACTTAAATGTTAACGATACTAATGCAATTTATTGGAAGGGGATTTCCCATTTATTTACTTTATTTAACAGTGGAATGACTAAGATATGAAAAAAAAAGAGTCTAGATCAAATCCCATAGATGTCTATGAAAAAAATCTCATAGCAACACAAAGCTTCTAGTGAGACTGGAGTTAATTCATAGAAAAAGGGAAATACAAAGAGAATTCGTATATGAAAATTCTGGAAAGGGAAGGGGAAAAAGAAGGAAAAAAGATAGAAAGGGGAGAGGGAAAAGACAAAAAAAAAAAGGAAAAAGAAGAAAAAGGAAAAAGAAAAAGAAAAAAAGAAGAAAAAGGAAACAAATGAAGTAGAATGAGAATGACCTCAGCAAAACATCCCCAGAAAACCTGGTCACCTCCTGCTGCATTGAGTTACGTATCAGCATGAGAATAAAGATGAGGCCTCCGAGATTATCATCACAGGATGGATGTGACCTTATCGCTAGCTCGGGAAGTGGTGAATAGTGAGTGGGTAATGGGATAGCCTCTATCTAACGCAGATAAACTCGGTGTTGTTGGTGTTTTTGTCATATTTGCCGTGTTTCTCATAGTCCCACTCTCTTTCTCGGCTGCCTTGCCATTAATCTCCATCCCCTCTGACCTGCTCTTTTAGCTCCTTTGGATACCCTATCCAAGTATCCCAAATGTGCTGTTTCTTTTGGCTTTCCCAGCCCCACAGCCCAGCAATGGAAGTGACTGCAAGAAAGAGAAAAGCTCTAACACTGTGTAGAATATACGGGTTTAAATAGGCTGATGCAATGTCCATCATGTAACTTAATATTTCTTGTTATTCTCTCCCAAACTAGGCAGAGGAGAGCAGCATCATTGAACATAGTGTTTAGAGCTCTTGTACACGAAATTTATCTTTACTTAAACGATGTTTATATAGACCTGAAGTGCCTGAAGTTTGAGCAAAGCTTTCTTTTATAGGACAGACTTAGCAATAACATAAGCGACAACTAAATTACAGGTCAAAATAGATTCTCATCTCACGTATAGTACATGGTGGAAAGATGCATGGAAATACAATGTGGAGAGCTAGTGTGGAAGAGAAACGGGCCTCGGCTCTAAATAGACTGACTTAATCATGAAGCATTAATGCAATTTACACACTCAGGACTCAGCAAGCCAAACCAGTGTCATTAATAACTAGTATTTTGTGATTCTTAGCTTAAATTTGAACTAACGCCTGCTTATCCTGGACCAGCTTCAGCCCTGCAAGAGCTCAGGTAATGCAAGCATAAGCACATACGTATTTAGAGGGGTAAATTTTGTTTTGCACAGATTTTTTGGTTGTTTTTCCTATCACAAATTGTGCACACACTATGCCTTGCAGTGGGCAACCTAACATATTGCATATGCAGAATTTCATATAATATAAAGTTATACGTGACATATAGCTACTCCCTGGTTTTACCCCTCGACTACCACCTAGTTTATCTTGGTTAGGCCTGTTTAATTCCATCAAACTGAACTGAATTTGGAAGATGAACTTGTGCTGAGCAGGCAGCATGATCCTATTAATTCAAACACAGCAGAATACTATAAAAAATTCCAAACTTTTGTCAGTTTTTTTGCCGTGAGTTCTCATTTGTGCTGGCTGGGGTAATTTTATTCTGTGTTAGGGAGAGAATATCATTCAGCTGCATTTGCTTGATATCCCTGAAGGCCACCCTGCTATTTGTACCATCATGAACAACAGTGTCATGTTTTATTTGTGCTACTGGAGGCGATTAAACACCTTCCTTCAAGCTCTGCTATACAGCAGCAATGTCAAGAAAGGGTTGGGGTCCAAGAACACAGAGATGCTCTTGTATTTTAGTCTGTAATGAAATAGCAGCAGTAATTATTGCAGTCATTGCAGCCGAAATTGCAGCAGTATCACACTGCCGAGTGATAGAAAAAGGAGAGCTGGTGGAAAAAATGAATGATACAAAAACCGAAGATGCAACGAGACGTTACCGTGTGGACGTGCACGGATCATCACATAATGGGCATTTCTCACAGGTGCTTCCCGAGGCGCCCGGGTGGGTGCAAACGCAGGAGCCGCAGACGCAGTCGCCTCTCCCGCTGCACAGGGTCCCGTCCGGGGACAGGCAGGAGCCGGGGTCGCTCGTGCAGTTGCAATATTCCCCCGTCCACCCGCGGTGGCACCTGCATTCACCACAGTCGCAGTCACCGTTGCCTGGAAAAACAAGCGTTATACCCAAGAGCAAAGTTTTAATGCAAAGTTTTAATGCAAAGCTGATTGCCTTTAAAATCAGGTCTTTTCTCCGTTAAACCGTCCTTTTTCCNTAATGCAAAATTTTAATGCAAAGTTTTAATGCAAAGTTTTAATGCAAAGTTTTAATGCAAAGCTGAGTGTTAGCCTTTAAAATCAGGTGTTTTCTCCGTTAAACCGCCCTTTTTCCTCCCCCAGAATTTTCAATCTGAAACCAGAGGATCAAATTTTCACTTCATCTGGCTGCAATTCACTGCCCTGGAGTCCTGCAGATAGATCTTATCTCCCAGCAGAGCACAACTTAATGGGTAAATCCTCACTAATAGCAGCACGAATCCAGTCTATCCAGTCAGCACCGCGGCATTACAGGGTCATGCCAGTTGGATACTATTCTACCAGAACCACTTCTGATTTATAATGACACAGCCCAGAAAAAAAACATAAATACAAGCTCTCAAACTCTTATTGCACTCATATTGAGACAAACTGAGAACATGTTAGTTTGCGGGATAAAATTTTGAAAGATCTCAGCATAACGATGATTAGGAAGGGTGTACTTTGAAAATTAGGGCAGAGGGAAATTGTACAGCACTTAACACTAATGGGTGTCAATATATTACCTAAACTTCCCTGGAGCTACAATCATTGCAGCTATTAAAAGCCTGACCTGGCGTGATGAAGGCTGATAGGGTCCAGTAAAGCTACCCCAACATGAACTAGTTATGGAGTGGTTAAAGATGCATCATTTTTGCATTTGAAAACAGGCTTAAACTTGCTTGCTGGCTTTAATTTAAAGATAATTTTGAAATATAAGTTGCAATTATAATTTAATACAAGGCAATCAGGTTCTAAGTTATAGGCAGTAAAATNTTGAAAACAGGCTTAAACTTGCTTGCTGGCTTTAATTTAAAGATAATTTTGAAATATAAGTTGCAACATTTCGTAGTGAAAAGATTATAATTTAATACAAGGCAAGCAGGTTCTAAGTTATAGACAGTAAAATTACTCCGGAGGGAACGTACCCCCGCACTGCAGTCCCCTGTGCCTCACGCACGAGAAGTCATCGCACTCGCAGTGCGGCCCGTATATTTTTCCATAGGTTGACGAGTGGCAAATGCACTGCCCGCAGTAGCAGTCCCCTCTCCCGTTGCAGGAGCTCTGCTCCTTGGAGCCCTTGCACGCGCTGGTGCTGAGGGAATTCTCATCACATTCGCAGCGTGGCCCCACGTAGCCGGGGCTGCAGACGCAGACGCCGCACTCGAAAGCTCCTTTCCCCTCGTTGCATTTGGAGCTGTTTGTCTCGGCCTTCGCCTGGCAGCCGCAGCGGCACTGCGGCTGGATTTCAATCTCCAGGACGTCGCTGAGACCCACGGGTTTGATCACAAGGCGCCGTGTGGTTTTTTCACAAGTAGGGAGACTTACGGTCATATTGAAAGAGACCTGGAAGAGAAAATGTTGCCTATTCAAAGAGGACTGCAGGAAAGGCTAGGAGAGGACAAGAATGCATGAGCTATTTCCTCATTTCTTGTACGTTATTTTGGNCGGTCATATTGAAAGAGACCTGGAAGAGAAAATGTTGCCTATTCAAAGAGGACTGCAGGAAAGGCTGGGAGTGCATGCACAGGAGAGGACAAGAATGCATGAACTATTTCCTCATTTCTTGTACCTTATTTTGGAGAATATTATTTACAACCTTCTACCACGGTATTTTGAAGTCTCTGGAATTAATGTCTTTGGAGAATCCCTTATTTACTTACTATCTCTCCCACTTTAACCCGAGAGCATCTCCTGTTCTGCTGCACGGAGGTGCCGTTGCTGCAGAGCGCCGTGAAGGAGAGGTCGAGCCCCTCCGTGTCCCCGGAGACCTCCAGTTCCACCTCAGACCGCAGCTCCTTCAAGAAAAAGAAAAATCACCCATGGATCGATGGCTTTGCCAGTGTTCCACATCTGTAGAACACAAATTGTAACTTCTCTCTACTTCTACAGGAGTAAATTGATGGGTTTGGCACCTTATTTACCTACTTCTCTATTGCAAGCAAGTGGAGAAGAGCAAAAAAGAAGGTGCCAACAGGAACAGCCTTCGTACAAAAGACTGGTATCAATGTAATATCTTGCATCCTGGTGCTTATTTCCTGCCCTTGCAGGGAAGTAATTTCAACACTTTTTGCTAATTCCACAAATAGTCCACACAGTTGTGCATCCTGCTCAGTGCTCTTTACTCTGGATGGAGATTGTGGCTTCAGGAGCTGCTATTTGAAGACATATCCAGCAGCGTCCCCCTTTCTTAAATCAATTTGTACAATCAAGCTTACATTTCTTAAAGGAAAAAACACTCTTCAGTTTACTCCCTGAGTGCTCTCAGACTCTTTTCTTTATTATTATATTTAATTTTATGTCGACTTTGATTACACAACAGCCCTGATCCAAAGCCCATATCGAACCATGTGGAAATTCCCTATGACTTCACTAGTCTGTGCTTCCAGTAAATGGAATTTTTCCAAAGCAACAGAGGAGCAGAAGTCTCTCTGAGTCTCTTTTGAGCTGTTGCAAGCCCAACTGCTTTTCAAAACACCCGCTGCACTTCAAAGCCCTGGGGCTTGGTGACCTCCTCAGTGAGTCACTCTAGTGCAGGAATCAGCGTGACTCATTTTGCAGGAAAGATCTGGTGAAAACAGTGGCATTAGCTGACACTAAAAGGTAGAATAAATATAAACCCACACAGAGAACAATTCCCTTTTGCACGTGTGCTGGATTCTCTGCAGATTTATCCTGGGTTTTTTTATTGTGAACTCTCATTTGGAGCTTTTCGGGAAACCAAATAACTTTAATAAATGCAAAGCACGTATCATACCAGACAGTCACAAAACACCCAGTCCTCTTTCCAGCATGCAGTTTGATGCATTAGGCACCAGGTTAATTTTGTGGGTGGCTCTGGATGCATTTGATTTTCCCTCCCATTTATCTCGGAGTCAGATGCTTGTGTTGCTATTAAAGCAATGCAGTTTCTTAGAAAACGTTTTGTTTACATCAGATGGACTCCGGGATCAAAGAAAACTCAAGATCCTGGAGTCCATCCAATTTGTATTTCCAGGTTTTTATGAATAAAACAGCAATGAAGTGTCATAAACTTGTGCACTCGGTAGGGTACTTATACTCTTTTAAAACTGTATAAGTGTTTAAAAGTGTTTATTATTTCCTCAATCTTATTATATCATGCACCAAGCACAAAAAAAAATCTGAAATTTTAAAACCTTGGAATACATTTTTCCTTAAAAGGCCTGATTTCAGCACAGTGCAATTTAAACCAGGATTGTGTGGCACAGACCTATGCAGATTTAACCTTAAAAAAAAGAGGCAGGCAGAAATAAACTAGAAGAAAATGAATCATCCCAAGACAGAACATGAGAACTCTTTGGAACAAATATTTTGACAGCTCAGACTTTCTTAAGTTGCTTACTTCCTCTCTTGAAGCTTTTAGATAGCAACACACGCATGAATGGTATTAAAAAATCTCACGTTTGCACAGCAAGGACAGGCTCCGAAGCACTTTAAACACGTTAAAAGATTTCTACTACTCCATGGGGTAAATGCTTATTTATTCCTATTTTGCAGGTGGAGAAATAGAGACATTTGGAGTTGAATTACAGTGCTGAGAGCATCGTAAAAAAAAAAAAAAAAGATGGAAAAAAATGGACTTAGCTCTTCTGTTTAGCATGTGATTTTTAACCATAACCCTACCTTTGTTTGCCCTTTCCCACCCTAAAAAAAATCTGATTTCTTCACTCATGTCAAATAAGGTGTTTCTCAGTATTTCCTGCTTGGAAGGTTTTTAATTGTGAAGCAATAGGCTCGTTAACCTTTAAGGTTAAATGTAATAAAATGGACTTTAGGGTATTTTGAAACCGTGACATGCTGCTACCTGTACACTTTGTACGTATGCGGGATATGAAGAATGCATAAGGAATTCTGGAGGATGGTCTGGACATGCTGAACTTGAACGAGGACTCAGTGAGTTACGACTTATTTGCAGCAGGACCGTTCCTGCATCCACCGAGCAGAAATCACTGCTATAGGAGGGGAGAGAACAGCAATTTCCCAACCCTGCCCAAAGGATCCTCCATCCAAAAGGCAGGAGCAATCCAAGAACCAACACTCTGCTGGCCATTGGTACAAGAAAACAGGGAAATCCTTTTGGTTCTATATAAAACTGTGAGTATCGCGTGCTGTTCTGGTCTCCACGCCGCAGGAAAGACTCAGTGGAGTCAGAGAAGTAACGGAGCACCCGGGGAGCCCCTGGAAATGCTGGGGGAAGGAGCAGAGAGAAGATAGGGAATGGGACACGTCTTGGTGATGAAGAAGCACAAAATGATGGAGAGCAGAAGAGCTGAATGCAAAGCTGTTGGTCACCGAATTCTGCAGTGCTTGAAGGAGCATTCAGGGAAATTTTAAAAATTAAAAAAAAAATAAAAAAATTAATTTGAAATGAGAACACAAGAGCACTTCTCAAATCAGTGCAATTGAACCTTTGGCTACAGAGACTGTGGAGACAGAAAGTACCAAGTTCAAAAAGGGGATTAGGAAAAATATCATGCACAGCAGCTATGGAATAGGCCAGGACACACTCTCCAATAGCTGTAATAAAACAGTGGTAGGTGCATTCCATGGCAACGCAATCAGATGCAGCACTTTTCTGCACCTAATAAAAACTACTTTATATTTCTCCATTACTCATCAAGCAACAAAATGCTGCCCGTTTCCAGTTTTTGGTTTGCTGTTCTATCACCAAGATCAAAATAATTTTGGATAAAATTTTCTTATTCAGCTTATAGGAAGACTAGTGTAAGAATTTTTAAGTAAAAAAATAGCAAATGGAGTTTCATGGAACTATTTTTAATTCTAGCAATGGGTGGAATAGGCTTTGAATAAAATGTGAGAGGGAGAAAACAGAGAAATCTATAGTACATCAGTATAATGTATCTCTTTCTGTTCAAAAACTTGTAAAAATGTCTAAAAACATTCCCCTAAAATAAAAGAACAAGGGAGCTGGGATGTATTTTACAAACCAAGCTCTGAAAAGCAGCACTGTGTTTATGTTCCCATCATCTTTTCATATTTTACTGTATTATCTAAAGAAACTCATTCAAGTCCTCTTTCTCAGCCTGTATTCTGCTTTAAAAACACCAAACAGCCTCACAGGGGCAGTATCAAATTGCTAAAGTGGAGTATAGCATTAAGTGGAGAAAAATGCTGCTTTTGCAGATATTCTTGCAGAAAAAGTATGATACTATATATGAGAGTTACTGATAGGAATAGAGCTGCGTCATGGGGGAAGAGCTAATACTTATGCAAAGGAAAAATTTAGAGCAAGTCTGAAAGAGAGGACTATGAAGACAAGATAAATGACACATAAAATCTAGCATTGCAATTCAAGTAAGAAATAACAAATTTTGTAGGAGTGTTTTTTGGAAAAGAAGGGAAACTGGATATAGTTCTGAATAACATGGCAGTCAACCTTAAAGAATAAAGGGAACTGCAATTAACAGATTAACAGAATATCTAAAAGGAGCTTTTCAGCAAAGTGCTGCTGGAAAATCACTGAAGCTGTGATACCTCCCACCATATCTCATTCTGCTTCTTCATAGAGAAAACAAATACTGGTTATATTAATTGTTTTCAATTCCTTTGCCCTATGACAGTTCTATAGCTAAACATTAAAACAAGTTGATAATGACTTGACTGACCAGCGAAAGCAGCTCAATGTTGTGGCTCTATATTTTAAATAATTTCTAAAGATTTTTTTTTAAAACATGCAGCCAGAA
Source organism: Crypturellus undulatus (assembly GCA_013389825.1). Lineage (NCBI taxonomy): Eukaryota > Metazoa > Chordata > Aves > Tinamiformes > Tinamidae > Crypturellus > Crypturellus undulatus. The sequence continues at coordinate 163,907 of VWPW01032578.1, read as the reverse complement.
AACACCTTACTGGCACCTTACCTGATATGCAGCCACGATCAGCTGGAGGATATTGCCAGAATCCTTCTGCAGTTGCCCAACAGTGGCTCCTGGAATAAGCTTGGCATAGTTCTGGAAACACCGATTTAAAAATAATCATAAAAAAAAAAGTTTAAAAGGAGTTTAAAGAAAAAACACATCTACATGACAAGGTCAAGCCACTAAGAAAGAACAAAATATACTGCAGTCCACTGAAATAAATAACATTTTAAAGGACCCTCATGTGTCTCGGGAATATATATGTTATTTAAATCCTATGGAGAAGAGCTATTTCCCCTGGAAGGAACATATATTGCTAAATCACCTATGCCCATCTCAAAGCTTGATACTGTAGTATTTTCCAGCTATGCTTTTGATTTTTTTTCTTAATTTCAGAATGAAGATATCCTCTGTCAACAGTTATGTTTTTCCTTTAATAAAATTAACCCAAACCAGATTGGACTGCTTTGCTCTTGCTGTAATATTTGAGAGTGCAGGGTCCTGCATTCAATAGCAATTGCTATTTTTGCAAGCAACTGCGCATCTGAAGCTCTTCTCAGTAAGGGCACAGAAGTTTAAACTAAGGGCAACAAATACTTAGAGGAGAGGCCTTTAAAAACTGCTGCTGCTGCTTTATGAGCAGCTGATTGCAATGGTAATTGATTTCAGTGATGAAGACTCTTTTCCTTTTTGCATTAAATTGCATTGTGCCACTAGATTTTCAATATGTGCATCCTAGATTTTAAGTATGCTTGTTTAAAATTTGTCTTATTCAGTTGTTAACTATGTGCACTTCTCTTATACACACCTATAGAAACTAATCAGCATTCGCAGTTAACACACACTGCAGCATTGGTTTTCTGGGATTTATCATACCATAGGATCAATGCAGTTATTTAAAAAAAAATCTAAAGAGCTAACAATAAACACAGATAATTTGATACTCTTAATCTCTTCTAAACCTTGCCTTTCCAAAATCACTGTTATTATATATTTGGAATACTTATAATTCATTAGATTTCTAAAGTGCTATTGTAAATCAGTGGGATTAAATACATTTTGTTACAGTTGGCAATTTTGCATTCCTGCCTCCTCCTGTGCTTAGTGCTGTCGGAAGGACACTTCTTAAAATATGGAAACTGAGCACTTTGTAAGCAAGGATGCTTTATCAGCTAATTATAAATAATAGGAGGAAATAAATCTAGAATTTTAAGTATAGAGTTTTGGCATGCAGAACAAACAGCAGGGATGGATTGTTCTGAGGACTGCATTTTCTTTTGTCTTTGAATAAAAGTTTTCTGCACAGTGATGCAAGGGTATGGGGCAAGCCCAGTCCAAGTGAAATCTCTAGTTCATCTGTCAATCCTTGCCTTGGAGCATAGATTTTTGATTAACCATTAACAACTTGAGCTAGACTGATGCTTTCAGAGTGCTACATACAACTTCTCCATAGGACTTCCATAGGACATTGAAAAGAGTCTTTCAGCAAATATTTATTAAAAATTTTTTTGTTTGCTTGGGTTTTTTTAAGCAGTTGTGTTAGTGAAGTCTGAGAATTTTATCTTTGAGTTAGTGGTTTATGTTTAATTTTTAGCAGTGTGAAGGCGAGGAGAATTTACTGTATAAGTAGGGAGACATACATTTGACATAGGATACTATGTCAAATTTATAATAATCATTTGAAATTCTGAACAAAAGTAGAGATTGGGGTAGTTTTCACTGAAGTAGTAAAATCCAGTCTGAAGTACCTTCTCCTCTGATGTAAAACGAAAAAACAATGTGCACAAAAAGAGCAATTTCTGCTTACGGCCATCCTACTTTCCAAGGAATAAAGAGGGACTTTTCCTTCATATGAGTTTGAGCATTTTTTTAAAGAATTTTGCTTGAAAGCAAGTACCAACTGTTTACTGATCTGCAGTTTTAAGATATTCAAAACTTTAGGCAATTTAAACTACTTTATAAGAATTTAAGTATTTGTATTTTTTTAATATCAAAACAGGATATACAGACAAAATACTATTATAATTGCAATACTCACAGGCACTTCTAAGATAAAATAGTTCTTTTAAGAATAAACATATTCCCTGCTGCTTTGCTAAGACTTTGACCTCAGACTAACAATGCAATAGACATAGGTGAACATACTTCAAATGAACATTTTTAAATCCTTTTTTATAAGTAATCTCAAATTATCACTACTTAGTGTCAAGAAGGTCCTCCTCTTTCTTGCATTTAATTTTTAGCATCCTTATAAATATTTCATCAAGAACAATGTTGATTTAAAAGTTCTTGTGACCATGCAAAGCAAGGCTGGGTTTAGGTTTGATGTGCCCATGCGACCATACAGCTACTACAGAGTTATCTAAAAGAAAGAGAAAAGATGCTTTTCCTGACAAGAATGCAATGTTGCAATTACAGATATTCTGCATTTGGGTGATATTTGTGTGTTGGCTAATAATGCACACACACCTGTAGGGGAGAAGCTTTGAATCGAGTCCAAAGGGGATCAAGAATATTAAATGACTGAATTCTTTTTGGCTAAACTTTGGTGGATTATTCAGGACTGGAAATATAACGTATATTTTACAGCCTGAACACTAAAGACTACTGGAATCTACCACGTCTATTTAAAGAGCTGCTTTCTATGTTCTCACAGTCATTTTAATGTACATTTATCCCTCAGAATGACATTATAAATAGCCACGGCCAATTTGGGGATCTGTTATAATTAGGAGCTGAATTCAAGTATATTTTCAGATGAGATATTGGGGAAAAGCTTTCCTCAAGGGAAAATTAAGCCTGGGAAGGGGGTTCTAACTACCTGGAATATAGAAAAGAAAGGCAAAGGGAAAGGTTCTGTGTCACCGCAGAGGGTAGATGGGTCCCCAAGGTTGTCCCCAGGGCTAATTTCTCTTTCTGTCCCTGCACAGCTCAGGGGAGACACCCAGTGTTTCATGGACGGGTTCCAGCTGTAGCGGTGTCCTGGGTAAGGATAACGATCCAGATTTTTGGCATGAGAAACAAGATAGGGAGATATTTCATAAACTGATTCCCAGATTATCCCCTTGACAAAGGAGGAAGGACTCTTGGAGCGGACATTATTTTGCCTCCCACTAAAAAGTGGGGCAAAATACATCATCTCAAATGATCCAGACAGGAGCAGTTACATAGTTTGGGTGAGATAAAAATATATTTCAGTTAGCTAAACCATAATTTTTATCAAATATCATTTGTTGCTGTGTTTTTCATTATTATTATCTTTTAATGAAGCCCTCTAGACAGGGTCTCTTGCTGCAGATTTCTCAGTATGACTTGGCATTCATGCTTTATCCACCAAAGAAACTATGTTTATGAAACTATGTTCCAAATTACTCTGAATATATCTTGAAATACGTGATGACTTTCCTGACTCATTCTTTCTCCATATATATAAAATGCATTAACATGAGGAGTAACCGAGATCTGGTTTTGTTGATTCCTTTCTCAGCTGAATTAATTCTAGCCCCATGCAACAGCCTTTTGTTGCACTGAAGATAGATATAAATCTTCAGTTTTGCCTATATAAATTTATATGTGGCGATCAAGATAATTCTTTGGTTTCATAAAGTAATGCAACATTTCTTTACAATTGAAAAAATTTATAGAAAACTCTTTTTATCAGATGAAACAAGGAAACTTTAGGTCAACCACAAGTGTAGTGGGATTCCATAGTCACGGGATAAATTAGTTAAAATTTGTGACATTAAAAAGCTTTTATGAAATCTAAATATTGCTTAATATTTAAAAATTTGTGGCATTAAAAATCTTTTATTAAATCTAAATATTTCTTAATATTTTCTTAAAAGAGGACTAGTTAATGGCGTGTGAATTCTTTCCATGAGCTTCAACAAGTGCTGCACAAAGTAGCTTGGAAGTGTCCCATGGATTAACAGAACCTTTCTTTTTAATCCAAAGAAACTTTTCCCTTCCTTGCATTATATTTCCCCTTGGAACCTGCTGGTGGTCACCCTCAGAGTTGGCCAACAATGTTCTTATCAGAGGTTTTCTGTTTCGGTATCTTTGTGTCCGTGTTATAGCAGCATCAAAGTTATCAAATGGCACCTTTTGTTCACTGGGAACACTAAAGGAAGCTTTATAACTAAAAAGAAATGCAAGCTATTTTAAATCTAATTGCAGAATTTTTGTTCTTGTAACTTTGTTAGAAAAATAAAGCGTGACTATCTTCTGTCTTGTAGGGTATAGAGTAATCCCATTGAAAATATTCTATCTGCTTTCATCTTTTCCATACTGCTTTGTCACTTATTGAGATATTTATAGTATATAAATGTCTGCTTGCTGTCCTGTATGTGATGTGGAAATATCAGTGAAAGCCAATACAAAAATTGTGGAAGCTTTACAATGCTTCTTTCAAAACCTTAGTATATTTTCAGTTTCTTATGTAGGACATGAAAACTGCACTCCAGTGTCCCATTTTCATCTGAATGATTCAGATTTGTAATACAAATGCAAATATCCAATTCAAGTTAAATGCTATTATTTTCTTTTAAATGTTACAAGATGACAGTAAGAGACACCTCTAACATACCACATTATTCTTCTTTTCTCATACCTTTACTACAAAAGAAAAACAGGTTTTAACTCTATTTTGACTCCTCATTTTTAAACATGGCCCTTGATTATTGTGCGTTCCAGCCCTTTATCTTTAAAACAAGCTCCCATACCGCTGAAAAACAAACAAAATAACCCTTATCTTGGAGTTGAGCATGAATGAAGCAATGACTTTTTTCCCCAGAATGTATTATTATCTTATAAAAGTAAAGACCAGCTCAACTGTCCTTACCTAGCTTCAAAAATATATATAAAAAGGCTAATCATAATGATTGCACTGAATAGTTCAGAAATATTTAGTTTGACAGTCCTTATCTATTGACTTAAAATTACAGCATGATTCAACTTGAAATTCAATTTAAAAGTTGCATAAGAACATCAAAATCAATACCAGTACTTTCTAGGTAAAAGGACCTTTCTATAAATCTACTGTCTAATTTACTAGATATTTTTATTACATAAATACCTTATGGGATTGGATTAATAGTANACATCAAAATCAATACCAGTACTTTCTAAGTAAAAGGACCTTTCTATAAATCTGCTAATTTACTAGATATTTTTATTACATAAATACCTTATGGGATTGGATTAATAGTAAAATTACCATCTCAGCTGTGAAAAATGGTGATCAGAGCAATGAAACCTTTTAATTCCCTTACCTCATATATGTGAATTTGCTCCTTTGTCACAGCAAAGATTAATAAAACATTGTTTTGCACAAGTTTGTCAATTAGTTGTCCAATTGTGGGATATTCCTGAAAAGAAGAGAGTCACATCAATTCATTTTTTATAGACACACACTTCCTAACTGCCTCCCATAAAGCATATATGCAAACGCTCTATAATTAATCCTGGTTTCTCAGTATAGTATAAACATATAATTAGGTACTATTCATATGCAAAATAAAAGATACTGTATATAATTTCTTCTCCTTTCTGAGGAAACCCTTTGAAGCAAGTACAGGGTCTACCTGCATACTGGGCCTCCTGGCTCAGCACAATGGACTCCAAAGAATAATTCTGTACCAGGGTAAATAAGTATTTGCACTAGTTTTTATACTCAAATCTTTTGATTTTTTGCAGGAATAATGTCCAACAAATTACAAATCTCCTCCTAAATTCACGCCCTTTAAGGATTATGGCATATTTTGCTTTCCCTTCAGAAGAAAATGTTCTCCAGGTTAGAGCGATGCGTTCTTTTCTAATTATAATATACAATAATTCCTTGATACACACCGTTCTCTTTAGATTAGAGCTACAGCTACAAATAAAATAGATGATAACAAACACTTGGATCCCTCAACTTTTCCATGTTATCAGAGATGAAGATATAGTTTCATCAGTCTTGTACATTACCAGAACGGTTGACATGGAATATTCGTTATTGTGGTCCAAATGGCAGCTCCCATCATTAGGGATAACAATCCCTGCCAGTTTACTGTCCATCCCAAAGTGGGAATCGGCATCACTCACAAACACCAGCAAATGTAAAGAATCATTCCTCCATCCGATTTTTTCCTGTAATTTAAAATATATTAGTTTAGCAATATTCACTTCACCATATTCACTATGGAGAAAAGCAGTGAACAATCTGGGGAAGGGCATCTCGAAGCAAACTCATAGTTTGTATTTTTTAACCTTAGAAATTAAAGAGAAAGTCTATAATGTCGCAATATATATATTTAACTTGGTATGAATCCAAGGTAGCAATAAAATAACTATAATAAAATAAATAAATAAATAAAATATAATGTGACTGTGTCTTACAGTTTGACTGCTCTTCCCCTGTGCTGCCAGCGCTGATTGCACTGATTTCACACAAATCTGCTTAGGCTTCTGGATGCATTAAAAAATCTTGAAAAATAACCATCTGCTTCGTTTAAATACAATGATATAACACTAGAACTGTTAAAATACAGAGTAATTAGTATTTCAATTACCTTGCAAACAGCTGCCTGCATAATGGCATCAAATCCTCCCTCCGGAGTGTCTATATTAGCAGAGATCCTCTGGCCTTTCACAATTTCATTGAATCTTTCTGCATCCTTGGTCAATGGCAGAACATGTTTATACCCAAAGGTAGGTAGGCACTCGTACGGGACACTTCTGCAAAACACGTGGGATGGCTTATGGATAACGCAGGAATAAAATCACTACAATTATTTATCACTGCAAGGGCTCTTTTGCCATTGCAATCTATCTGAACTGATCGTTTTGTAGTTATATATCTCATTTAGCATCAGCATTTAGCTGGAATATGCAAACAGGTCTGCAGAAAGCATGGAAAATACGCACTGTTTTTCCTCTATTTAGGACTAGGGCAACTTAGATTTGGAGCAATACTGCTAGATTCTGGAGGAAAACACAGAGGAAAACAACATTAATGAGTAAATGAAACCGGTATTACTTGTTTGGTTTGCATTTTCACCCATTTAGCATAGCAAAGGCCTAAAAATTAATGTATTTATATTTAATCAAACTTGAGGATGCATAATTAAGCGGAACACATTGGTATACAGATGTTAATCCATTCTAACAACAAAATGTAAAGAGCAGAATCACCCCTAGACTAAATAACATAATATATGACAGAATAATAGGCTGTGAAGCTAAAATATATTCCTTACTGACTCTTTTAGACCTGGAATAGGGCAGAGTCTCCCATGAGCGTGTTGAACTGAATTTTGTCTTAAAGATTAAGTATGACTTAATGTTGGCCTGCATGAAGATGTAGGTACTTCTCCTGCATACCTGCAAGGGTTGTTTATTTCTTCAGCTGTAGTTTTGATAAATGGGGAAACTGGTTTTTCAACAAAAGACCCAAAGCCCAGTCTGAAGTTGCTTGTCAGTTTTGACATCTCTTTGGAGAGAGTTGAACCCAGCTCCTTTATTGTGTTGAGATCATCATCCATTGAGGCCGAAAGATCCATGAGATAGTAGAGGTCAATTGGATAATCTTCACTTTGGCGGACTTTGATCTGTATTGTTTCTTCATGTCCTATTAAAGTCATAGAAATAAAAAATACATATTAATACTCCTAAATATAAATATATTTTATTTTTACCCTATAAGGTTTTTTTCAGGCCATTTAGTCTCGGTATCTTGGGTATCAGCAAAAGAAAAACTCAGGATGATGCATTTGAGTTAAGTGACCTACCTGGTCGCAGCCAAAGAGTTAATTTTTGAGGAGAAATCTGTGTGACATCAGAATTGTTCTGAATTCCAACACTGAGGGGCTTGTCCTTGTGAATTTCTACTTTGGAAAGGGGAAATTCAATCAAGTTCAATGGGCATCCTTTTGCTAAAAGATTTTCGGTTGTATCACACCTTCCGTGAATTCCTGATGAATCTGTATAATTCTAGAACAAACAGGAGAAGAAATCAGTGAGTTAAATGTACTCACTGACCAACACCAGCAACTCATTAAGGCAAACTCAATGCAATGTAAGGAGAACAGAAACAAAGAGGCAAGTTATATAGGGAGTGCAAATCAGCGTGGAAAGAGATCTGTGGCACAGAAATCTAAATTTGCCCGGCCTGGATCATGTCCCACAGGTGTATAATTCACGTAACCCACACCTATTTGGTATTCTGGGAGAAACTCCGCTATTGTCGGGGAATGGGAATGGTGCCACTTACGTCTAGCTCGTTTGTTTTTCTAGGAAATCACTTACAGGCTGCAAATTCCTCATCCTTTCCTTAATAACTCTGAACTGCCGACAGTGCCAAGTCATTTAATAATATATGAGGTCTCACTGATTATCTTCTCCTACAAGTTTTGGGCAAAATTGGAGGTGGGGTATGCTGTGTTCATGGAACAATATTTTTCTTTCTTTTTTTCCCTCATTTTTTTCTCCCATACAGAGGGAATCACAAGCCTATTGCTACCAGCTGGAGATGTTGCAGTTTAGTTTTGTTGCTCTTTTCGAAGCAGCTGATGTGCATTCCTCTGCACAGCACTGCTGGGCGGTGGGTATTATCCCTGCGTAACAGCGAAGCGAATGGTTGGATTTACAAAGAGGCTGCTGTGTTTAATGGCCATTTCCTACAGTTATGGCTAAATATTAGATTGCAAGTTTCCAATCAGCTATCTTAAAAAATAAAAAAGGAAAGGAAAGGGGAAAGGAAAGGGGAAAGGAAAGGGGAAAGGAAAGGGGAAAAGAAAGGGGAAAAGAAAGGGGAAAAGAAAGGGGAAAGGAAAGGAAAGGAAAGGAAAGGAAAGGAAAGGAAAGGAAAGGAAAGGAAAGGAAAGGAAAGGAAAGGAAAGGAAAGGAAAGGAAAGGAAAGGAAAGGAAAGGAAAGGAAAGAGGCAAGGATTCTATATAAAATAAACATTCATTCTTAATTTTCCACACTCCTAAAACAGTTGGAGCCTAGAGCCAAATTTACACCCAATAGCAAAATATTTGTTTTCCTAATTTGTTTTTCTTAGGTCCTTCAGAAGTAGACTACAAATGCTACAAATGGTGAGAGTAATGGTTTGCTGTGCTTCAGTTTGAACCTGCTGTCTTTTTTTAGACAAAAACCTCACCAACAGCTTCTTGAGCACATTGCATTGACTTGCATATAAATGCATATAAATGCATATAAAACTCCCTATCCTAGCTAGAAACTTCACAGGGAAAAGGGCATCATCTCCTGTAATTACACATTTTGAGTTGCTGTTCTTTCAAAACAGGCATAAGGAAGCAAGCTCCTCTTCTAAAGATAGTTATAAAGGGGATTTTTTGTCCTATAGAGAAAATAGTTTTCTTAAAATGTTAATTCTGACACTAAAGCTTCCAGGTCTTTTGTATTCTATGAGTGTTTTATATCAAATAGGTTCATGAGCAAGGAAAAGAAATCACATTAATTGCTGTGAGGCTTTTGGTAATTGCACTTAAAATAAAATACAATAAACTGTTTTTCATTTTTGTTTTCTTAAAAGACACCATAGTTGTCAAAATTATGTGATCACATTTCATTTCAAAAAAGCTGTTTTAGAAGTATGAATATTAAAAATTATTGAAAACACCGATGCTTGCTTTTACCTGTAGTAGGCTTGCAAATTGCTAGATCATTTTTAGCAAACATGTTTAAGAAAAATACCTTTGGTCTTTGGATACTTTATAAAGCAATGCATTTGCACCATACTAGATATTCTTATACTATTATTTTTTTTTTGCTTATGCTACTTCTTGCACCAAGGAAATAAATAGAAACTGTCATAAAAACCATTCAAAGTATTTTCTTTGCCATAGCTGACAATATATATTGTATTTCTACACAGTTCCTACATTTTTGGAAGTGCGTATACTCACAAACCTGATAAAATGAAGCATTTTACACCATTAATCACAATCAAGAAAATAATTCTAATAGTACTCCTCAAACTTTGGGAAGTCCTTAGGTTATCATGTACAAAGTAGACAACTGAGAAAATTTCAATTACAAAAAGTAATGAGTTACTCAGAAATACTACTGAATAGGTCATTATGTGTTTAAGAAGATGACCCTATGCTTCATTTGTCTAAGGTTTTTGGGTTTTTTAAGAAAAAAAGAATAAGGAACAACAGAATATAGTGTATAGACCTGAACTCTTACCGCTTCATCATTCAGAGCTACAACAAACACTTCAAGTCTTTGCAAGTTTATCATTTACCTCTTGAAAGCACCAAGCACAGTGTGGTCCAGAAAGCAAACAGTCTTCACAAGTCACTGCACTTGCCCGAGAGCAACTCCCTGCGTCCAAATCCAAGAGGACAAAAGAGAATTATTAATGGGTTTAATCATTTAATTTATGAAACTTTTTTTCGTTTAGAGAATGTGGCCGATGAAGACACATTTGGTCATAGTTAGGACTAATGATAACATTCCTTCAAAAGGATATTTCTATTGGTAGATTGTTAACTCTGGAAAAAAAATGTTGAAAATGAACTTACTTTGCATGCTTTAGGGATGCCCATTCACTGCAATTATGTTACTTGTTTTCGCCAGTATGTTTGATAAAATATTATAATTAATTCTTGTACGGAACAGGTTACATATTGCTAACATAAGCAGAGACATTAAAAAATATTTACATTTGCTCTACATGCTTAAAACAGTGTCACTCAGATCTAGAGATACTTGATATGATTTTATTATGTGAAACACTGCCCACAGGGATGGTATTAAATTTCTCAGTGGTTCGAATATTGCTTAGTATAACTCAAATAGCTCAAATTCCTCTTTCATACGTGTGCTATGCAATGATCACATAAATCTCAGATGAATTCCCAGGATAGCCCTACAGCAGTGTTTAAAAAAGAAAACAAATTCATTAAGCAGAAAGGAATGACTACGTACAAACAGAAAACCAGTCAGCAGCAACTTAAAACTACTAAAACAATAAATACAGTCTTGAAAAGCAGCTGCCTCCGCGTGAACCTTACCTTGTACATTGTTATTTCCTTGCAGAAAGAGGAGAAGGAGGCAAAGCAAAGCAATCCCCATTCGTTTTCAGTGCTGGCTGCGTGACAAAAAATATTATCACGTTAATTATCGTCGCTATAAAGGTAGACGGTTGCAAAATCCCACGTTCCCAAGGAGCGGGTTTTAAGTGGTCACCTACGCGGAGCCGCGGAGCAACTTGCGTGCTCTCGGGATGCAACATGAATAAAAACGAAAAGCAAAGCTACCTGGGCAGGTAAAGACGACAGGTTTTGCATGCAGGTAACCTGAACATGGTTATCACTTCCTTGTTTTCCTGGACTCCTTATAAGGAATACGATCGGAAGGAAGGGAAAACCCGTTCAGGTGAAGATTTCTGTCAATTCCAGGGAAAACTATCCCCGAAAGCACCTCCGAGCACACGGCGGCTTGGAAACGCTCCTCTAATAACTCCTTTAATTGTGCCCTGGGAGAGTTCAGTAGGCAAACGGGTCGTGCAATTATACCTGGAGAGATGTAAAAATCCCATTTTTTCAGATTTCCTGAGGTGGAGAGAACCCTGTAAAGGCAGCTGTGGAAAAAAACAAAAAGCAATCACTAATTTTAATGGAGGAGCAGGCTTTGGTTATGCAAGATACAAGAGTGCATTTATTTTAATAACATTTCATATTGAAAGGGAAATGTATCAGCTGTGGGGGTTTCAACAGGTAGAGGAAGGAGCAATTGTATTCCCAATTCTGCAAGGAAAAACACCCTAAAGTTTGATTCTTGTCTAACAACTGGCCCAACATCAAAAAATGTTACTGTTATAAATCTCTTTTCTCTCCACTGCTTCCCACCCCAAAGGAAGGCAAAACTCCTTACAGAAAAAAAAGTTCCTATATGTAGATGTTCTGTCTTCCCATGCTTCATATTGCTTCATGTTTTGGTTTTGTTTCGTGGTTTTTTTTTGAAAATACATTGTTCAGGACAAATCCTCCCTCATCGTATTTACACATTTGCAGGCATTTTTCAATGCTATGGTATAAAAGCATAATTTCAAAAGCTGCATTCTCTCCTCAAAATATATATCTGCTTTTCTACAGCCAGAAATCCTACCAAAGCCGGGAATTCCGCTGCTAAGGACTGAGTTGCTCTAATCATGAGCGACTCTACCTGGCTGGCTAAGGGCTCCCCTTATAAAAGCGGAGTCTGGAGGCAGGATACGACAGCAGGGATAGGTCTAAACTAGTCAACTCAACATGCCCAGAGACATTCCTGGCCATTGAGGCCAACTGGCAGGGCAAATCCCGAGTTTAGGCTTGCAATTTGCCTAGTGGGACCATGTTAATACCAAATTGTGCCCAATTGTTTGCAGAGAGTATGAATTGGAAAGGTCAAATTCATGCCAAGGAGCATGAACAGCTTCATAGCAAGGACAATCCCATGCTAGTAGCTGGAAATACTCCCAGGCACATCCGATTTTACTAGTATTTACATAGTCCGTGGTAGTTTCAGAGGCACTCGGGCTGGATTACGTCAAAGCCACCTTTGTCCTGCCCCGGCGCTCACACCCCTCCTCTTGGACCTGCTGTTCAAATAAACAGGGAGCTCTTGGGTTGTTCCACTTGAAAACTAATCGCCGGCCATGGGAAAGGCTGGGAGCTCCTTATCGCCGGGATCTGCTCCCTGAATTGACTCACTGCGCGGTCACCTGCAAGGGCCACTGTAGAAAGACTGGAAAGTTGGTGACAAAGGTGGCAATTAAACTGAATTTCTCTCAGCTGAAGCTGCTCTATCTTCCCATTTCAATGCAGGAGTTGACTTTGTACCTCTTCCTCGCCCTGGGAACAACAGCTCCAAGCGTTCTGTGCTCCAAGGATTTCATGGCAAACCAAAATGCCATGGATTTCATGGCAACCCTTCAAGGACCAGACAGCTGAACTGCTGGCTATTGGTATATACTTATTTTTAGACTCAAGATATCAAGGTTTTTAGTATATAGAGAAAAAATAATACAGTCTATATAAAATTCACAAATCCTATTTGATATTATCACCATTTGCTTGGGTGGTGATGCTTTATAAAAGTCTTGGCAAGGTCGGCATGACTGGAGGCTAAGAATAGGATGACTGCCAAGGACTATCTGAATAAGCAGAGACTGAATAAAATAGCTAAATTTCTAATTTCTAAACTAAATTTCTAAACTAAATAACTAAATTCTGCAATCCAGTAAGAAGAGGCCTCTCCAGATTGTCATTAGCACAGAGGAGGCAAGAAGAAAGCATCAAAATAAACCAAAGAGTGAACAGAATAATAAGGAGAAAATATTCAAAGTTGGTTTTAACTTTCAAAATTTCACAGGATGGGATCACCCCCCCTACACACTCCCCACAGCAACCAACAGGGAATGAAAAATTCACTGATGGGGTAGGGTAGAAGAAAAGAGGTCCAGGAAGGGAGACAACAAATACCAAGAATAGAACCCAGGCAAGGTAAGAAAACCAAGGTAGGTTGCTATCAGATGTTTCTTATTTTAAATTGCTTTATGTATCTTATATGCCATCTCAAGATTGCTGACTTGAAAGTCCCCCTACATTTTTTTTTAATTTGCTTTAGCTATCACATATGCTAGAAGAATTCTAAACCAGGGTAACCGCATGGTATGAGTTAATGCAACTCCCTCATTTCCCTATATCTTATACCCTTCTGCCCGTATTCCCACTAATCCTCAGTAACTCTATTCTGCTACTTCACTACAATATAGCAACACTGAGCAATGCAAACCTGGGCTTCTTTAAAAGATATTTCTTTATTAATACAATTTGTAGAGGATAAAACCCTAGGTGCATTATCCATACCTGACCCTTATAATGGAGAAAGATGCTCTAGTCATATAATCCACTTTTAACAAATTCATTAGGCAGCAATAAACCTTAAACACAGAGGTACAAAGAGAATAAGAAATAATACAAAAATATTAGCCTGCCTGTGCTTTTCATTAATATATTTGCCTCTTGAACGTGGAGCTTTTCTGACAAGCAAGACCATGTTTCACACATCGAGCTAAAGCCAAAAAATAAGGTGATGATCGGCTGCATAAAGCATCCAGAATAGAGAAAGTGTTTGCATATGAAAGCATGCAAAGTAATGTATTCATATCTAAAAAATCACTTCATTAAAAAAGCACCAACCTCTCCTGCAAACAGGGTGTGAACTGATGTTATATAATTACAGGCAAATCCAGCTCGAGAGAAACAATTAGTTTCTTCTGAACCAGACAAAATTTGGAAGGGGAAGCACGTCAGCTCCAGGGAAGGTTTATCAGTCGAGATCAGTCTGTCCCAGGTCAATCCAAGCAAAGAAAATCGCTTTTAACTAGAAACTGGAGAGCTACGTATACAGAAAGACATTCTTGTAACCGATCTCGCTGTCTCAGACACAGCCCAGCCCTTGATTCTTCTCTTTGCCCTTCTCATATACACTCTTATCCTGAAAATCAACCAAAACACCAGGCAGTTCAAAGCCCGCAGGTCCCATAGGCTGAGATAGTCCTCAAAGCATTTATAAAAGTGGGAAAGTGTCTCTTGGAGACCAGAAAACATTTCCCCAGCCCTTCATGAGAGAATTCTATGGGACTGGAAACAATGGGGTGAGTTTTCCCTGCCCTCCGTCCTGAAAAATGATGTATAACAGCTCAGTGCGTGTGTAAGGAAGACTGTCCCATCCATCTCTTGCTGCACAATATATCCTGGCAATAATTATGAGAAAGCTGGCAATAACATTAGAAGAAGAAGCAACAACTCCTAAGCAGCAATTGCATTTAATGGGGAAATTCACACCAGTGCTGAGCATAAATAACCAGTAATTTTATTTTTACGTATTTTTTTTTCCTGTATGGGAAGATTTTTCTAGCTATGAAGCAGTTGCATCCTCTAATAAACCGGTCTGCAAAATAACTGTTCAGATACATATGGACACAGTGTCCATATTCTTGGAAATTTCTTTCCTTGCTCATCAGCACAGCGACTGGTGCGTATTGCTCCAACCCAGATGGTCTCAACCCAAAGAGGCTGCTCCAACCCAAATGATCTCAACCAAAAGATGCTGCCACAACCGCTCAGGACATGAAGAAATGACCAGATCATCCTGCAGAAAGTGGAGATGGGAAGATCCAAGGGTTCCCGGGTGGACAAGACCCTGGTTGTGCCATGAAGCCCTGCTGGGAGCGGGCAGCGTTGAGGGCAGGTTGAGGCCCCTCTTGCTCAGGTTTGGCCTCCAACCTGCTCCTCGGCACCTCCTTGACCGCGAGCAGGTGGCAATGAGGGACAGCAGCTTGGGAGAAGGAGAGCTGGAGTCTGCGGGTCGTGACCGGCTGCACACGGAGCAGGAATGTTTTCCTGCAGCTCGGAGCGGGGTGTTTCGAGCAATGACTCACGCCGTGATTCACTCCCTGCTCCCGGAGCACCCAGTGCTGCTACACAAAGGAGGAGAGGGAAAGCAACAGGCTCCCTCTGAGCAAACCCAGAGGAAGCGAAGGAAAAAGGATGAATTTCTCACCAGTTTGGAATGAAATGAGGACAGACAACACGAGGGGTTTTCGGTCAGGATTTCCCTGCCCCACAGCTGGTCCCCCTGGCCGGTTTCAGCTGAGCAAACGCTTTGTCCTCAACTTGCTCTGCATGGGCGAAGCCTTCCTGGAGATTTGGTTGATTTCCAGATTTGAATAAACTCCCTTACTCGAAGCAAAAAGCCCCAAACCCCCTAATTGCACGGGGACTCGGAAGGAACTTGTGCGAAAATCCTACAGGTTTCCACAAGGACCTTTAGGCAGCCCACAGCACTAAAAACAGGCCATGGTTTTCCATATAGCAGAGTGAGTCTGCTCTAGGTTTCTGCTTGATTTTCTCACTTTATTCCTTATTCTTCCAGCTCTACAAAAATCCGGGATGCCGGAGCAAGCACTTCACTTAGTGCTAGAGCAAGGCTGAATATTCCGGTGGCTGGAAACGCTGAGAATGTTAAATCTAACTTTCTCCCTGACAAGTTTTCCACAGCTTTCCCCATTCGGATGGGTGCTAATTGTTGAACAAACTCCGCCTAGGTGCTGCATCCAGAAGGCGGCCTTGCTTTGGAAAAAGGCAGGAATTTGTGAGCATGATGTAATCAGGCCTGATTTATTGACATCTATAAACTCCAGACTAGTGGGTTGGGACTAAATAACTTGTAAAAATGTATTTTCCACAACTAGTGTGACACACGGAATCTATGTTTGCATCCAGCTTGCTTGTGCACACACAAAAGAACGGGATTTAGGATTTCAAGAGATCCTTGCACAAAGTGCTGCCATCTGATGGCTGATCTGCTGTGCTGGGATAGAGCAGATATTATTTGAAAAATTAACACGTGCAGAAGTGTTCAGATACTGAAATTGCCCTATTTAGCAATATTTTTTCTTCCTATATATTGAAAATCCCCCAAAAATGTTCACCTCCTTATGCTAGCATATATGCTGAAAGATATTAATAAGTGTTATGGTTTTTGCTAGTATCTTTTCTTTTAAATTACTGCCACATGAGGCTCATCTATCAGAGTAAACAGAATATTTCTCTGATTATTCTGATTCTTT
This sequence comes from Crypturellus undulatus, assembly GCA_013389825.1. Lineage (NCBI taxonomy): Eukaryota > Metazoa > Chordata > Aves > Tinamiformes > Tinamidae > Crypturellus > Crypturellus undulatus. Next base: position 147,258 of record VWPW01032578.1, on the reverse strand, counting down.
ATTGGAGCTCAGTTACATGATTTTGAATTTTCAGAAATAGTCTTCAGTATTCTTGTCAATATGACTTATTACTGTATTTTTCATATCTTGCTTTATTACTATGTGTGCTTGTCTGACAAATAGGATGAAGGAAATTTAAACCAAAAATGTCCACTCTCATTAAAACAAAAATGATAGAAAAACAAAGTTCTATTGGATTAGTGTTTCTATAATCCTTCTTAAAGATATGCAATTGTTTATATTATATACCTAAAGAAAAATCATGCAGGGCCAAGAATATGCAAATAAAACAATTTATATATATAAAAAAGGTAAATCATTTCAATTATCTTGGCTGAGTTACATGAAAAGAAAAAGGCAGAGAATGGCACTAACAAGTGCATTCCGTGAATTCCAATATGTGATCATTTAAAACCCTTCAATAAACATTTTATGCCTCTTATAAACTTGAACAATTTTGCTTTGCTTTGGCTGGACATTTAGCAACTTACCATAATTTTTAAGCAATTTAAAATAATCATTCTCGATATCTGCAGCACATTAATATATGTGGTAGGAGGCCATAGAGTCATACTCTCTTTATGAATCTATAATTAACAGAAATTCAGAAAAATACTATTGACGATACCACAAAATATAGTGCAAAACAGAGGGATGGATGTCATAGATGCAGATTATGTGTCCCTGACACAACTTATTTAATAAACTTTTCAAATTTTATCATAAAATTACTCAGACTGTTCTTGTTTCTGACACAGAGACAGAAAAAGCGGCTCTACTCACCCTTATGGCATATGCAAGACCTAGGTGAATTCTTTATTATCCAATTAAAAAGCAAATAAGCTCCATTTTACTGTGTTACTTGCACTTAGAACAGTGGTTATTCCTGCTCTTATTCGAAGGCTGTTCCAAGACTTCACTCTTGTCACGGCTGGAAACCTAAATTCCAGCCTAAATGGCCTAACTTTCAATTTATATCCATTTGTTTTAGCGACAACATTGTCCAGCACCTTAAATAACTTCTTTCCTTTCCTAGTATTTGCCCTGCCCTTCTTTCCCCCTCCTCCAGATGTATTTATAGAGAGCAATTGTATCTCTCTCATTCTTAGTTTTGCCCAGTATTACTCTGCATTTGTTTCAATGCTCTTTCCTAATTCTGGGTGACAGATTGACTCCTGCGACTGCTCATTGGAGTCCAGGAAATCCTGACCAAAGCTTCCTACAATGGGGTCCATACTTATGCATCCCTTCTTAAGTTGCTTGCATCTTATCTATTTATTTTTTTTAAAAAAAGGAGGTTCATATTCATCATTTCCATAGTTTCATCACAACTGGCTCAGCATCCTTCCTGGTCTGACCTAAATCCATGGTCCTTCTCCTCTTGACCAACAAATAAGCCACAATTTATAATGGAAATTATTTTACCTCCATTTGCTTGTGATCTGGTCCTTGCTCTATTAAATTCTATTCCCCACCGCCAGCTCTTGAGTTCCCCCAGCTTGGCCCATGTTTTTCTTGTCCAACAGATGTTTTTCTCATCTGACTCTGCCATTTTTAGCAGCACTGGAAATATTAAGGGAGATTAGCCAAAACCCTGATCCTTGAGAAACTCTGCTTGCAAATTCTAGGTACCCTGATAAGCTCCTTCCAGAATAGATGGTGCCATAAATACATTTCCTCAGACATCATACTTTTTATTAAACTTATACTGCTTTTATCTTATTTTTCCCATTTTACCTCCACATTCTTTCTTATTCCCTCTTACCAAATGGGTATAAAAAATTGCAAATTACTCAGGTTAGATTAATGAAGTTATAATCACTTTTCTTCTGTCCTTTTCTCTACCTTTTCGGTAGAACTTTTAAAAATTCTTGCTCTTGTACTTGAAATTGAATTTGCTGGTTCTCTCAGCATTTCAGGATGGGAATGCCCATCATTCCACTGCGAGTCCACCCTGCCCTTTGAATTTAAATTTCAAGATGTAAATGATAGTTTACTACAGTTAGCTTTTATTTCTAGACATCCTTTCCATCCCATTTTTATTAGGAAAAAAAAAGAAATAATTTGTGTAGCAGCAGAAACTTCTAGTGTTTAACATTTTGTTTTCATAATCCACTTGGCATCACTAAATTCTTTAATTTCTCCACATTTTTCCTTCTGAATTACGGTCCCAGGCCAATTTTTTTCATTCTTTCTCCTATTTGCAATTGAATTAAACAGAGATAACTTTGGCTAGGTTATTTTCTACAACCAGCTGTTCTATGTCATCACTACCTAAGACCACCTAAAATAGCATCATTTTGTTGGGCCAGTGACTGCTTAGTGATGAAATCTCTCAGCTATTATAGCCTGATAATTATAATTATAGCCTCTACCGTTATCACAAGCGTTTGCTTTAAACTCTATTTCTGAGCAGTTACAATGTTCTATAATGAGACATTGCTTCAAAATTTCCCTTTCGTGTTTTAAGGCATCCCTATGAGATACAGCAAATCCTTAGTGGTCCTTCTGAGATAACCCTCATTTGCCATTTTTCTCCCCAAAAGTTGGTCAAATTCCATTGTTCCATGCTATTCCTTATCTCTACAAGCAAATTCATGCCTTAGTACCTCACTTTTATTTCTAGATTTCTTAATGGTCCATGTATAGGTTCAAGCCATGGTCCTGTTGTATTTGGGACCCCAAATGTCCTCCTGTTTTACTGATTATATTACATATAAATAGATATTATTAGTATATATTTTTCATAATATACTACACGATGCAGTCGTCATGTTATTGCTATCAGTTATACCAATCTTAGGTCCAGAAAATACTATATTTTCGCAGATGTATTTCATCAACTTTTCAGGAAAAATCCTCTTTCCTCTCAAAAGCCAAATGCCTCAGAACATTTCCCATAGCATTGATTCTTAAGCCATCTGCTGCCCTTTATTATCTTTCATGCTTTAACACACCCTCTTCAGGAATGAAACACTAATGTTAGCTTTTATTTCAGGACAAATATACTCAGATTTCCTCTCTCTTTTGTATTCTTCTCAATGTTCTGTCCTTCAGCCCTTTTTCCTACAAACCAAGTGGATAAAAAGTTGTTTCATCCAAGAAATGACTGTATTTCCACAGACATTAAAATAGCTTCTGTTTTCAAAATGGGATGAATAAAAAGGCATGTACAAACCACGTCTGTATCGCCTTGAATACAATATTTTTAGCTTGAAATTATACTACAGTGGTGCCACTCACTTCACAATTCTAAGGCAAATTTAAAATAGCTTCAGTTTAAATAAAAATATTTGGAATTAAGCAGGTAAAGTGAAATCTTGAATACACTTTTGATCTTGAGTCATTTTTTATGAGATGTCTCCCTAGTTCTCCTGGAGGTATTTTAGTCATTTTGAGTTAATCATTACCTGCAACTATGTGCAAACCTATTCAAAGCCAATAAAGGGTTCTGCTAGGGAAGAAATGCAGACATTGAGTCATAGCTGTCAGTTATTCATTATACTTCAGTCAATTAAGATGTGATTCTTTCCAGCATTATTATTGCTTCTGATTTCCAGTGTGTTATTGGTCTGCTGGACTTAAGGTAGAGCAGGATTCTGCTTATCCTGATAATATGAGACCCTTGAATACCACCAAAAGGCAACTACACTATTTTAAAACTATAGGGAAAACAAAAATGAGGGTAAAGAGGTTATTATTCATGCTAATAATTACCATCTGAGACAGGAGAAAAATAGTAAAAATCCAGTTCTGTGCATGGCTTGCTCAATGGCACAAGGAGCAATAGTTACGGAGTCTAACAAGGAACAATATAATCTGTTCCTAAAAAGGGAATATAGCATTTATTTGTGAAGAATGGAAGTGTTAGGAATGAATACACAGCTTTAGTACTTGAGGAACGGATTCAGAATTAAAATATGTTATCATGGGAATGATTCAGGAGTAACTGGGGAGGAAATAATGATGAAATCTGCTCTTTTAGTATCTCCTTCAGCCATGCAACTGGCCTAGACACTGCTACGGCACATGTATTTGTAAGCAAATTACTGTGCATAATAAAACTCCCCTGGTAGTACTAAAAAAATGAAGAAAGTGGCTACTTTTCATTACTACTAATAGACTGTGCATAAGAAGCTGTGCAAAATACTGTATTCTGCTTCCAGCAAAAAGGTTGCATCTGAGTTAACATAAATTGGGAACTTGGCTGCAATCGTAAATCTGAGAGCAATAACTGTGCTCAGGGACTGCTGAGGACACAACAGCAGAGACCAAGGAAGAATCCAGACAAAATGCCAATTCCTTTGGAGTCCAGGCTATGCACATGGGTGTAAGCAAACCCTCGGGATCAGTAAGTGCAGGTTTTACACACCCGGGAGGTGCCTCTCGCTGTGTTTGCTATGGGCAGAGCCAAGGGCAATGTTGGCTTCGACCTTGGGCATCGCAGGTGCCTCCTGCTACACAGAACAAATCCGGGCAAAACATGAGCAACAAGGCGAGCAGCATTAGCAAAATTAGCAATACGGATCGTTAAATCCTTTTTTCACCCGTTTTTCTCAAAATTCAGAGCTAGCCATGCTCTCTGCACGTGGGAAAGGCTAATGCCCTCTTCTGCCTGTGCTATGTTAATCCAAAAATGACAGGAGATGAGAACATGACCTACACACCAAAATCATGGTAATGACTCCAAGCAGAGCTAAGAGTCCAGCAATTGACTGAAAATGTCTTGAACAAAGTACACATTTATGCTGATCTCAGGAGGTCATTCTTTTCCTTTCTCTTTCTTTGAAAATTCGCAATATTTATGGTTTAAACTCATATACAAAAGCAAATAAACCTTTTTGGTCCTTTATTTAGACTGTGACAGTATCTTAGAACCACCTGACACAGAGTTATGTAGGATTCATGCACCAAAATTGCATTACTGATTAAAATATTCATTTTTACCATCCATTTGCTCACTTGGAGTAATAAAGTCTGTTTTTACTGGATACTGAGTTGATATTTATATTTTCATGTGTTACCATCTGATTTACTCCCACCACCTTTATGTGATTTTTTTTTCTTTTCTCCCTTAGCTCTTCAAACACACATTTTGTTTTCATTTGCTGTGTTGGTGAGTTGAGCTACAGCAGTTTGATTTAGCTAGTGCTTCTGAATCATATATTAACAAATCTGTCAAGCCTTGGCTTTTTCCTTACATTCTTCGAAGCTTAGTGCCTTTACAGTGTATAAGTGCTTATTTGTGCCTTTTTTTTTAAAAGATCCTAGTACTTTTCTTCTTCTATTAGTGATTTTAAAGGCAGATTATTCACTCTATTGCAACTAGAGCCAGATCAGACTTCAGCACAGATAAAGCTTCTGCCTGCACAACCTTCCTAGCTTAAGAAATCCCTTCGTGCAGTTTTTTTGGGAGAAATCTGCCAGCCCTTTTGTGTTTATAATTGCTATTAACACTCCAAATAGCAGCACAGGCACCATGGGCTCCTTGATTCAGTTCTGCAAGGACGGCAGGTAAATATTGCCAGAAAAATAATAGAGGTCCAGTATTGGGAACAGGGAATTTCCAAATCTGAGCCTGAAAACAAGCACAGAGGGTGCAGAAGCCAGGAAAGGATCAGCCAGGGAGCAAAGTCTGCTGAAGTCCATTTTAAACAGCTGATGGAAGTATCGGTTTTGATTTTAATGTCCTTTGTGAAGGTAAGACACCAGATACCAAGTCAGACAAGAGCTTTGGATGCCACTGAGATGCTGTCCAGGTCACAGCAGTGATTTAAGAGGCATATTTCTGTCTTCCTAAACTTTCCAAATGAAGTGTTGTTAATGACAGCACGGGCATCTCAGGAGTTTCTCCAAGCCCCTTCCTTCCTAACAGAGAGCGGGGATGTTTTAATGAAGGCTCTGACAGCAAAACAGAGCAGGACTCCTGCATGAGCTCCCTTTCGTGGCACGTTCCAGCAAGCCCATACAGACTGCTAGCTTGATGAGACATATCGATATTATAACACACACCGTGGGTCAGGCCGAGCACATTAAAAGCTTCAAATGAGTCATCCAGGCTTACCCAGCCCTCCAGAATTAATATGAAATGAAGAGACTGACTAACAAGTCTGGGGATTTTTTTGGTTTGTAGAAGCAGGAGGATGAGGAGCGCGTTCATATGAGACAGCAGCTTTAGCTGTGTAGGAACGGTGCACACATTGTGATCACGGTGAAAAGAATCCACACTTGCATTTTATTGAAGATTGTGTTGATTGTCAGCGTAGTTCTTTGGAAACAAAAATTCTGACATTTTTGTGAGAGGAAAAAAGTAATCTACACATATAAAATGCACTTTTTAAAATAAGAATTGCCCTCAACATTTTCCCAAGAAAGAGCAGGCAGTGTTGAAAGTTAATGTCATTTTACACATTCCTTTTCCCTTCACTATCTATTGGCATTGGCAGTTAAATTTTCTTACAAAGATTTCAACTTTAAAATTATTTTGAGTTAGACTCCAATCACAAGCCATGAAAACCAGGACCTACTGCACCGAGGAGTCCATAGCTTAACTGGCATAAATGGCAGGAATTTACATTTTGGTACTTTGAACACTGTTTCATCATGATTAATCATTCTTTATCGGTCTTTACTACTACTGATTCGATTTCTTTTATAGCTCAGCACAAGCTTAATCAAAACTAGACACACAAGCTTTGCTATGGATAGAGGTGATGATCTTTAATATGCCTCATCAGACTAATAGTTTCTCTTTGTGTTTCAGTAGGCAGAAATATTTTATTCTCAGAAAAAGCTTTTTTTTCCCTCCTCATTATAGAATTTGCATTGATGAAATCTCAAGATGAAGTTCACTGTGGATTATTATTAAACGTTGGTGCTGCAATAACATCACTCGTTGCTGCTTCGCATTCTGTGCGTTTTTGTTAAGTCGGTGGCACCTCGGAGCCTCAATCTGTCATCAGGAGACAACACAGAGCTCGGCTGGGAGCGCGAAGGCCACCTTTGGCATCCTGAATAGCAGTAAATCAGCGAGAGTTACTAAGAGAATTGCTCAGAAATGGCATTATCGTGAGGCGGTGGCACGGCAAAAGCGGTGCCAAGAGCACTGCAACCAGAGATGGATGGAACAAGTCTGTTTCCAGCAGTTTTTCCCCAGGGAATGGAGTCCTGAGGGTGACTTAATTCACTGCCGGCAGCAGACGGGGAATGGGAACAGTCATCAGATGGTCCCGGCCAAAACTGAGGCAAATAGAGAGATAACAGGCGAGTGAGGTGCTTTCCTCACCATTCAGGACTGAGTCATAGCCCTAAATTTAATGCTCTCTCCGTTTCCTTTTGGTAAATGCAACCTACAGCAGACTCCAAATGCCTATTTCAAGCAAAATCCCTAAATATCTTGGCATTTGTTACCTTTAATAGCCAAGACGACACTTACCAAACCTTATTAACCACCATTCAGTCCTTCTCTACGTTTGACCGCTCACAAAATACGTGATAACCCTTCTGTCACCAGGTCACCAGGTAGACATTTCCTCTCCTTGGTCTCTTCGGCACGTTTCTTCACCAAAATGAAGACCTGCAACCCGCATGTCCTATAACCTTAGGAACAACAGACTCCAGACCCTTCACTAATGTAAAAACATTCATCCCTACCAAACCCGCCTTGAGGGCGCTCGGTGTTTACCTAAAAATAAAGGTGATTTCCACACTCAAAAGATTAATAGCTAGGACAGCTAACAGCTAAACAGCTTAAACACAAAGAGTTTCTATATACAATCGCCTCTTGCTTTGCTCCAGAATAAATATAGGGAAAAAAATTGGTCTTACCTCATGTTCCCCATTGCACTTGAGCATCCTCCGAATGTGGAGCTGCCTTCCCCGAGTGCACAAGACTTGCCTTGACTCCTGCCTTTCTTGACCACGTTTTCCACTCTCTACATGCCCTCTTGTGTGGAGAGTTTCAAGAAAACTGTGCTAAAATGTCATTTTTCAACAGTCCCATTCTTTCCGGGCGGGAGCACTAATAATCCTTACTAAGCAGCCAGGCTATTTATAGCGATGGGGACACTGTGGCTCTCTCTAGTACAATGAGGCCACATAGGACATCGCGACAGAGGCTGCTCATGAAAATCAAAACTGCAATTCATAGGCTGTGTATGAATAGGGATTTAAGGAACCGCTTTCTTCCCGCATTCCGGATGGCAGAAATAAGGGCCCTGTTAGCAAAGGCCATGGCACAAACCCGAGCCAAAGCCAGAAACAGCACGAAGGGAAGATCAGCTGATGCTACCAGCAAGCAAGAGTCGGTATGAACATGTTGTGAGTCACAAGAGCAATGTGCAAACCTCATCTGATGTCCCCAAAAAAACTGGATTATATCGCTCCTTGGGGCTGGGAATGCAAGGAACACGGTAAGAAATGGGAAAGCATGGAGAAAGGAGGCAGGAATGGGATGAGGGACAGAGATAGAGGCAGAGGAAGAGCAGAAAGGCCTGAGGAAGAACAGAACAGGGCATTTCTAGGAGCATCCTGTCCGGAGACTCCTCACTTTCCTTCTACCACAAGGAACAATTAAAAACACCCCCTGTCTCTACCAAACCCACTTGGGGAGGTAACACCCACCTCAATTACCTTCTCCATTTCCATTTCTCCCTTTCCCCATCACCAGGCACCCCCATGCCCAGCCCTTTGGCTGCAGGTAATGGGGTCCCCATCGACCCCCACGTGGCTGCCAGCACCAGGACACTTTGTCCCAGCCAAAACATGGAATACGGCTCTTCCTCCCTCTCTGCCACAGGGAAACAGCAGCGCTGGAGGGGTCCCTGTTCCCTGGTGTTCCTGCACAGCGTTCCAGGGCGGGATGAGCCACCAAAGGACAATTTTTGCAGAGGAGGAGCAGGAAAACCTGTTGTCCCCTATAAGCCCACATCGTGGCTTTGTAGGGCAGCAGTTACCGACGTGTCCCAGGGACCTCCTTGAGGAGCGACTCGCTTAGGAGCGCAGAGGTGCTCCGATGTGGCCGGGGACAGCAGGGCTCCCCTGGGCCAGGCCAGGGTGGTGGCACCTCGTGGGCAGCTCCTCCCTGCCTTAGTCAGGGCCAGTGAGTCACCCGCCGGCGCGTGGGTGGCTGCGCACTAAAGTGGCCCATAGGGTAGGATCTGCTGGTGACAAGGGACAAGGGACAAGCAGGGGAGGCTCTGCCACCTCGCGGGAGCGCAGACAGCGCAGGGCTACCCACGGTCACGGCCTCATCGTGACAGCACCCGGGTGCGGGGTGATGCAGTGAGCGCAGGAGCGTCTCCTCCCGCGCACTCGCTGCGCAAATATAACCAGGAACCTGGCACCATTGCACAACATCCTGCCCCTGCACCTACGGTTTTGCTTGGGAAGTCACCGGGCACTAAATAAAGCAATTTTCTGAGCAGGAAAATATGCTTTCTGGCTTGTGCAACTGCTAAAGACGAAGCTGCTAGATGATACTATACAGTTGACTTCGGGTTTGACTTCACTGAAAACCCAGGTTGCCAGAATTGGTCGCTTGCGCCAGAACAGGGAGCGAATAATAGCAAAATAACTTATATATATATACATATATATAAAATCTAGTATGTTAGTGTATGTATCTGTATAAAAGTACACACACACATTCCCCACACATNGTATAATATGCTTTGATGAGCTCAAATGAAATCAAATATTGCCATCACTTTTGACAGCCCATGTCAAACTATATTGAACTTGCCTATATATATGTATATATACATATATATGGATGTATATGTATCTGTATAAAAGTACGCACACACATTCCCCGCACATATGTATGTATGTATGCATAGACGTGTATATATACACACATGTATAGACATATATACATGTATAGACATACATAATGTTTATGTTTATGTTTAAACTGTGAAACATTAGGGAATTTATTAGGTGTCTTTGAAAATTAAATTTAAATGCATATGGAATGTAACTCTGCACATCTCCTTGCACTAGAATGTTTCTAGCTATATTTTAGCACATTACTTTTTTATTCCGCCCTTATTATTATTATTATTATTATTATTATTACCATTATTATCAGTATTATTAATATTAATTAATATTAGTAATAATATTATTATTAAATACTACTACTACTACTACTACTAATAATAATAATAATANATCATCATCATCATCATCATCATCATCATCATTATCAGTATTATTAATATTAATATTAATATTAGTAATAATACTATTATTAACTACTACTACTACTACTACTACTATTACTAATAATAATAATAAGAAGAAGAAGAAGAATATGGTGATGTTAGGAGAATAGGTACTGAAAATAAGCTGGGATGCTAGACACATCCTAAGGAGAGCAGAATATCCACAGTTCTAATTTGTATTCCGAAGGGGCATAAATTTGTGCACTTTAGGCTGACAGTGCCCTATTATGATGCTTTCTGCCTCAAATTAATATAAATATTGTTGCAGATGATAACCATGAGCTCTATTTGTTGCTGGCACACACCTGCCAAGCAGTTTTCCCTCTTTGGAGGGAACATTAAATGAGAAATGAAGTGAGCCAAATTTAGATGCTGATGTGTAGAGTTGCCACCTCATAGGCAGGACTAAGATTAAGGAAGCAGTGGATATTAATACAGCTTATATGTTTAGCAGTTCCTGGAAAAATAATTTTAAAGCTGACTCACTTGTTGCTCCTGAAAATGCATTTCAGGTTTGTGAAACACAAGTGCATATGCCCTAATTCACAAACAATAAAGAATATCAGAAAAAAATACAAACACCACCAATATTTTTCCTCTAATAAAATACAACCCCTCCTATCCTCACAGCTCCTTGAATCCACAAATTTGCAAAGAATTATTGGCAATATGCACTTATTTGCACGAGGTGCAAGAGCAATGTTACTAAGCCAGGGCCTCTAATACTTTATGAGCAGAAGAACACATAAAATTATTTTTAACAAGCTCAAATGAAATCAAATATTGTCATCACTTTTGACACTGACTGTATTGAACTTGCCTATATATAACTTCGAGAGTAGGATCTGCCTGGCCTGAAAAATCTAGATCTAGAAGCATAATAACTCATTAAAGAACTTCTCTGACACATGGAGAATGAAATGATGTATAATTCTGCTGTGCAAAATTAAGTAATATGGTTACCTGGATATTTTATTGACGAATTCTGTCATGTATTCAGAATAAAATTCATGCCCAGCACTCACAGGTCTGTGTTGCTGAAGAGATATACTGAATCTGTGGTAGGACTTCAAGGGCTAAATGAAGTCATTTATAATGAAGGACTAGTGTTAAATGAGTCATATATAATTTTAGATCATGATGGACAAATATTGCCTGCACTTGATCTGTAAATATGAAAGATGATGGAGATAGTGGGAGCAGAATATATAGTATTACTTTGATTACAGCACTACTTCACCAGGAAACAGGTCTTCATGGTAGAGACTGCATAAATATAACACAAATATAAATTATGCCCCAGACACTCAACACAGATAAGTTTATTCCACAAAAATAGCAGTAAATTTTGGGTGAACTCCGTGTACAGATGTTGTTAAGGAAGGGACAGTGAGGCAGACTGAAAGAAGAGGATGTTCATTTCTGCTCTTTGGTGAATGGACTGAATTTTAGCAGATGCCACAGATCAGTTCAACACAAGTTAACAATTGCATTTTTCAAACATCCTTAATGCAGTAGTATATCTTAAAGATTCAGAATGTGTATAAAGGGACTATGACCTACTTCATTTCATTTTTTTTATGATATTAAAGTGATGCCTAGTTACAGCAACCCTGACAAACAGATAATACTGCAACTTCCAACATCCTATTTTCATAGCCAAGTCAATTATGAAAAAACAAAGAAGATGACAGTAAACCTTCCGTGTTCATTACACAAATTATCAGAGGAAATGATCACAAACTTCCTTGTATTTCAGAATGAAATACATTCTATTTTGCAGTTGTCAGTAACCACTGTGCAATTATTTATAAATACATTTTAAATTCATAAGCAGGGTGTACTTTTTGGATACCTAATTGCAAATGACAGCAATAATGGGACCAGACCCAGACTTTGTGCTATCTTGTAGGCATATATTGTACCACTTATGGTTCAGGGCAGAGATTTCGAATCCAAAAATGCTGAATATATTACCAAAAAGTCACTGACACCAAATTCTGCCCAGCATATTGTGCTTTTTATGTTAAAAAAAAAGAGATTCCTGACATTTTGGTATTAAGAAACCAGAAGTAATATATTAGTTTTAACTTTCCTCTGCAGCTTAGAAATGAACACATATGATAGAGCACAGAGTTTAGAAGACGATGAAGAAAAAGTGCCCTCTTGAATGACAGCCTGTCTGGTTGATTTACACGAAATACCAAGTGCTCGCATGAGAAAAGGTTAAAATTAGATTGACGAGCAAATGTGCTAGCAGACTGCTGGCTGACAAATGGCAAAGTTATGCCAACGTATTCCGTATTCCGGAGGCGCCCAAGAAGGAAGCAGGAGGGTAGTAATTCATGTGCTAGAATACATTCGCATTTAGCATAAACAAAGAGTGCGCAGGGGCTACAACAGGGACATATTAGATATATGTAATTTATGTCAACAAATAAATCAGTGATGCGGTTGGATTCCTAGAGGTGGGATTTGAAGTCATCGTTTCTTTCGAAGTCAATAGGTTGTGGTAGCATCATTCAAGCGAGTTCAGGATAACACCCTGCTGAACGACTACATTGTTATTCCCATAAAGTGACTGCTGAGGCCAAATCCTCTGATTTAAACCTGACAATTGGCCCATGCAAATGCAGATTAATCCTATAACTTCCAACAGCAGCTTTTAGCCCATAGCCTCATTGCTTTAGTCTAGTGGTAACTCCTTGGTTCTGCCTCCTGTTAAGCAAATTCTGCTAAGATCTGTGCAATCAGCTATTTTAAGTTTAGTTAATTAAGAAGTGCTAATTAACTTTTTTTTTTTTTTTTTTTTTTTTAATTTGCCCAAATAAAGGNTTTTTTTTTTTTTTTTTTTTTTTAACTTGCCCAAATAAAGCTACTTTGGCTCTTAAAAGTGAACAAGGTCTGAAAATACAATTCTAGGGCTGCTCAAATCAATATATTAGCAATGCAGGCTATAAACTTTACTGGTTAGCAGCTGGATAATGGGGATTACCAGGCAGATGTGGCTCAATTTTGCTTATTAACTGGAAATGCAGTACCGAAAGAGATGGAAGCACATTATTATTGAAGGCTGCTGCTTTTAAATCATTCTCCATGCCTTAATTAGTTCCTACTTAAAATGTACTTTTTATTTGTCACTAATATAACCTGTATAATGCCCATAACCTGTCACAGATCCATGCAAGCTGTTGCTTTACCCAGCAGACAATACAGTCCGGGATCTTTCTCCCTCCGGAATGAATGGAAACGCTACAGCTCATTCCTATGGGATTACAGGTTGGCTCTAGTGTGATTTTTTTCAATGGGAATTTACACAGCGGGCAGCGTGGGCTTGATCCTGCCCTCCACGGGGACAACCTCTTGCCATTCTGTTAAGACCAGCTAGCCCAAAGCCTTCACAGCCCTAAACCCATTTGCCAAAAGGTTTCCTTCGGGAAAAGAAGAATCTTATTCGCTTTCAAATGGCCCAAACAGCCCACATGGCAGGGGAGGGAGCCAGTTGTCCCCATTAGTCATCGCCCTGTCACAATGAGTGGCAGTCGGCAGCTTAAAAAGCTCGAGCTGGTGCAGCCCTTCTTAAGCACGGACTGGAGAGACACCAGTCATCCCCCTGACCCTCGGTGACGCCTTAAAATCTGGTCCAATAATTTATGCCAGGCTTTTAATATGTCTATTAGATTGTTATTCTTCAGAAATTACTGTCAAGGAACAGGGCGAAAGAAAAAAAATTCAAGGTTTGAAGTGTGTTGAGGTCTCCTTCTGGCCTCCTCCTGCAATGTAATTCTTGCAAATGACGGATGAGCAGGAATAGGCAAGAACAATTTGTTACTTAAATAATCCAATAGAGTGCAAAATAGCCTCGGTAAAAGGAGTAGGTAGCCATTGCTGGAAAAATCGATGCTTTATGGAGTGGAATTTCCCATCGGAGGCTTCCGAAGGGGCTGTTGGAAGCAGTTATTATGGTAGGTGTTGGGCTAGGCTCAGCTCTGGTGCAAGCAGCTGTGGCTCTCGCTACGATCACACGAACAGGCGGGTTTGAGCCCTCCAGGCAAAAAAGAGGCAAAAAGCGAAGCCGCTGACAGAGCATCTGCTGGTTGGAGCAGGGGAGAGTCTGTCTCGTTGGCACAATCATTGTCCCCTGGTCACACGGAGCCTCATTTGAGCCCTGCTTGCAGCAGCGCTGGGGACCCGTGACAAACACGGGCGCGCTGAGAGCCAAGGGTGCCAAAAGACAGCGTGACACGTACGCAAAACTGCGAGGAATGAGCATTAAAACCAAGTGGCAGGTCTCAAAGTCTAAAATCTCTCTTTTTTTTTCTTAGACTTTTGTGGTTTTCTCCCCCTCGCTCAACATAAAAAGCAACGCTCAAAAATTACAAACACGCCTGGACCATATCCCTGCCCCAAAATTCAGGTTTGTGTCGGGTACTGTTTAGCCTAAAGGTAAGGCGTGTGCAAAACAGAACACTTTGTATTTCAATAAAGTACCCTATTTTATATTTGTTATTCATGAATGTAAATTAGCTGTCCCATNCAAAATTCAGGTTTGTGTCGGGTACTGTTTAGCCTAAAGGTAAGGCGTGTGCAAAACAGAACACTTCGTATTTCAATATATTTGTTATTCATGAATGTCAATTACCTGTCCCATTCTGGGTCGTTTATTGTGTCTGATATAGCAATATGGCCTGGTCCAGAAGTGATGGAGCTAATTCTTATTAAGACTGACAAAAACAGCATTAACTGCTGCTTCTTGCCAAAAAGATCTAAGAATAAGATCAAAAAACAGGGGTCTCCCCCTGAGCCTTGATGCTGCAGGATAAGATGTATACGACTGTAGGAAAGGGGATGCAAGCTGATTTCTCTGCACAAAAGGGATGCTGCAAATGGATCCAGAGACTTGAGGTGCTAATGTTCGGGATGGATTATTGTCAATTTATCCATTAGAGTCAGACTGTACTGCAGAAGCTGCCCCTCTCACCTAATTCTATTTCAAATCTGGCCAGACATGTAAGAATTCATCTTTGCTGAAGGCTGGGCGATCTTCTGGAGTGAACGTTATAAAAATGAGCAGCTTTTCCTGTTTAGCCCCACATATTTTGCATCTTTTTTTCTGTGGTATAGATGCCTCATTTGGCCCACAATATACAAATATATTTTACGAGCTCTATTTCCATCCGGTGAAGATGTTGACTTTACACTACATTTTGAACGAATGGATTTTCAAATTGTCTTAGCTATCGGGATGATGAAACAAAGTGGCTTTAAAAGGATGCTCCCAAGAGTACATGGAAATAGACTGGCTTTGAATTAATAGCAAAAGGGTTTCTAGGTCTCGGTTGGGTTGAATCTTTGCAGTTTTTGCCCGACTTCTCTTGCACCATTGTGGTGATTAGATATTTTTTCTCCTTTTCTTTTTCCTGCTGCAGTGAAGGACACCCTTATGTATTTAATTTCCCACTAGAATTTTTTTTTCTATGAAAAAGACAAACCTTTTCTTGCCTTGGCGATGAATAAAAATACATTATTTGAAGCGTGCGCTCCTGTGTCTTGCAATCCAGGTGAGCTTTTGTTTTTAATAATAGCTACCTATAAATACGTCATAATTAAACACTGCGAATGGGGAGTTCGGCTTTCTAATTACTGCATTTGATAATTATTGCATTGAATCATTTCATTTTCATTATTTCATTTGATTTCATTTGATAAGGCAGATGCCCTCTGGCGGCGGCAGGGATGTTATTCCATCCCTTAGGCATGAGCAGCATCGGGAATGTTGGACACATTCACGGTGCTGACGCCACGAGCACTGGCTGGAGCAGATGAGCCTGTATATAATACCGTAATACAGAGGTATGTTTTGCCCTGAATTGTTTTCCCAGAGATGACTGCTTAGTTTCAGCTGCAAAATATTTTCAGGAGAGCAATTCCTGGAACTGCTTGACTCGTTTCTTTATAATTAAAACCTGGATTTTCTTCTGTGCTTCAGCACCAAAAAAGTTGTCTTAAAATTCAAGGTAAAGTTTTGCTGTTTCCAGAGACATTACAGTGCAGATCCAGCTCACTCCCAAATACAAATACAATTTATTTAGATGCAGCTTAAAAAACAAAGGCGTAACACGGGCTTGCTTTGTGAGATGCATCATTTTCTTTAACGCAGACTGGTGGGCATTAGCCAATATTAACTGCTTTATTCTCCTAGTTGTATATATCCTGCTTACAGATTATCTCTGAGCCTGGCTGGAGATGCTTGAACAAACTCATAAAGTGGAATGGCTGTAAGAAATACCAGGAACTACACTTTGATACCATCTCCCTTTGCTAGAACCCCAATCAAATTAGAGTATTTTCCTATCAGTAGGAAAGTATTTTCCATTCCAGACAGGCTGCAGCATGCAAAGGAAAAGTCACTTCCTCTTGTTGCTTGCTAAGAGTTAAAAAATACTTGTCAAAAACATCCTATTTAATGGAAAAATTTCTACCTTCCTACCTTGTTTTTTAATTCCATTACCTGTTAGTGCTTTCCAGGTGTTGCTTGCAAACACCAAGCCTAAATTTCCAACCCCTAGTTGCAGTATCGGGGAAAATTCCTACTGCAAGTGACTTAAGCTGGACTTATNTGCAGTATGCAAAGGAAAAGCCATTTCCTCTTGTTGCTTGCTAAGAGTTAAAAAATATTTGTCAAAAGCATCCTATTTAATGGAAAAATTTCTACCTTCCTACCTTGTTTTTTAATTCCATTACCTGTTAGTGCTTTCCAGGTGTTGCTTGCAAACACCAAGCCTAAATTTCCAACCCCTAGTTGCAGGTATCGGGGAAAATTCCTCCTGCAAGTGACTTCCTTAAGTTGGACTTATAGAAATAATTCTCCAAAATCTTTTTCTCTCGGTAGCTCAAGCATAATGCTCTCTAGAACAACAAAACCACTTCCCGAGCTGCCTGAACAAGCTGATCCGAACACCTGTAGCGTGCACGTGGGAAGTCCTTCGGGTGTCACATACCTTCGCTTTTTAAATTCTCAAAAATCTCTTTCCATCCCAGTGAAGTTGCTGAAAGAAATCAAATTAATTGGCTGAAGGCAGATGGATGAAACACAGAATTCAGAGCAGCGTTGCTGTAGGTACCGAGGGAAGGGACGCTGCTGGGAAAGGCAGGATGAATAACGGAGTTAGAGCCTGCATGCTGACAAGTCTGGCTTTTCCAAAATCCAATGGTATTTTCCTGTGATTTCTTCTCTATTAGAGAAAGGGGTCGCACAGGTTTCTCGCAGGGCAGATTTGCTCATCCTGCACCAGACTTTTACAGACTCCCTCTGGTCACTCTGCGTTGTAAATCTTGGCCGTTCTGACATCAGTTTGGCCGTTCTTAGGAGCTGCAGGAGAACCTGCCAAACAGAATAGATTTTGTATATTCTAACCCCTCTTCTGGGTAAAATTAATGGACCGACTGTGAATGCCAAAACCTTCAGCTTTGTTTGGGTTAATCAATGCCAGGATTTGTTGGCTGGGAAGTGACACAGATGATCTCCCATGGCTGAGAGACGGTGTCGGCATTGCGAGTGCCTGGGAGGGAACCTATCCCACGTGCCATCAAGTGACACATTGGGTTTTCACAATAAAACATTGCTGGACGGGATCAGATCGAGTATCTTATTCCAAAGCACGCGAAGGTTTTCGAATATTTGTGGAATGGTTGATGAAAGCAAAAGGAACAAGTGCAGTGTGAGAGCATCGAACTCATATTAAGGATTCCGGCAGATAGGATGGATTTCTTGAGATGAAATTCCTGCAAGGAACTGCAAGGAAGTTCCTGCAAAAAACGAGGTTATCTGGACATGACAGAGCTTAAAGAGAGATGAGGAGACGAGAACAGCCCTTTTATGAGAAAATCTGACAGAAAGCACCAGGAAAGTAAGTGCTTTAGGCTGCTCTTACTGTAGACAGATCCATGCAAAGAGACCTCAGCTCAACTTTGCTAAGCTGCAGTCACTGCCTTGCTTGCAATGTGCTGTATCTGTCTGGTTCAATTAATTTAGAAATTAGAGGGAGCTAAAAGAGTGTTTTGTAATCACTGACAACCAAGGAATAACAGAGCAACGATAAAGTTGCACCAAATATTTATACTAGTATGAAAGTGTCTTACATGGGTATGATAGTTGTTATTTGCTAGTATGTAAAACATTTTATGAACAGTATCTTTACAAGTAGGCTTCAAAACCAAACAAACTGCATGGCAAAGAGCGGAATCAAGGTTTAAACAAGCTGGTAATAAATAAGTTTTATTATATGTAATAAAGTATACTACACAAACACATTGTATTACTGCAGGTTGGCTGATAGAAATGATACACATAACCTTATTATACCTGCCAAAAGGTGCTAATCTCTAAGTATTCTTATCGAATATATTTGGCATTATGGTAAGAGGGCTAAGTTTATCAAAACACTAATTAGAAAAGCAAATAGATAGCCAAAAGCCCTTCCAATTTGCATTATGTTCCAATTTTATTATATATTGATTATGTGAGGTATTATTCATACTTAATTCAAAGACTTAATTTGAGATAGTTTCCGTATGACAATGGAGGACAGGAATAATATAAAACTCTAAAAATTGCCTATTGATTTTCTCATCTGCTGCATTGCAACAGGCAACATACAGAGGCAGTGTTTCAATAACCACGAAATTGTAAACTGGTGTTTTCACTTACGGGCATCCAAATGTGATTTAGTAGTGCACGGCATAATCTTCTCTCTTCATTAATGAAGAAAAACGTTGTTGCAGACGTGTTTATTGCAGAAGCAAATGTAAAGCAAGGGTTTCCTCGCCTCTCTGTTCCCTTTCCTACCAAATCTGGATCCGTCTCCCATTGGAGCTGTTGGATGCGGCATCGCAGGGCAGTCCTGCATCTTGATAATAAAATCAGATTATCTTTAGCGAATCCAGGTGTTTAGGGAGTGCAGCTGGAAGAGGAACACTCCGGATAACTTGGAATTCCGCTGTAGGAATTCTGCGTTCTTCGGGGTTGGGTATTTCCCTACAGCGAGGGAGACTAAGGCACTTCCATGCAGCTCCTCAATGCTAGCAATTACCAAAATGCCCCTTATTTCAAAAAAATAAACCTGCTTTTAAACTACAAGGGGTTGGGCTTGGTTTTATACAGGTGAGGGCTGAAACGGGGCAGACTGGAGCTCTTGTGTTCAGATCTGATATATTTGATGTCTGTTTTTCATAATTATTTTCCTTTGAAATGTGCCTGAAAGAATAAGTGACCTGTAATGTTTGTCTGAAAGAGTTAAAATTTCATTTTAATAGGGGGAAAAAGATGGGCTGTGAAGCAGAAAGGAGCTCTGGGCACTTCCAAATGAAGAGGGAAGTTTTATCGTAACCTGTTTAGGGTTTTCCCCAATGGAGGAATAACCAAAGAAAAAAGACAACGCGTTTTCCTTTTTTTGGATCTTTTTTATTCAAAAGTTTTCAAAGAAATAAAACAGAAAAAAGCTAACAATCTAATCAAATTTACAGTTCAAAAATGTCTTTTGGCGTTTAACAACAAGTCCTAGGAAACAAAACTACAGAGTTATCTTGAACCGGACAAATAAGTTACCACTGGCAAGTTTGTGGCACTAGTAAAACAAAAATAAAAAATTAACTCTCTTGATCATATAGATATCTCTATGAAAATCTTTTTTTTTTTCAATCTGTACAAAAGGTCTTTCTTCATAAATTAATTTTTTATAATTTAATGGCTGTCTACTATGTGATGTTTAAGTAACTGATTATTTCTTTATGTACAGAGGTTAAATTTCCCAAATCTTACCCAGACAATGAGTATGGCACTTAGTTCAGACACTCCTGGCAGCAATTCCCTCCCTCTAGCTCTGCAGCTTCGACCAATGCAGGAATATCAAGTAGTGAGAGATCCAGGCTTGGAAAACCACCCGATCCAGGAAAGGTGCTGCAGGAAGTCTGGACTTTTACAAAGCAGTAATATTCCAGGGAGCGTAGAACCAATAATACCACAACTTTTTTTAAAAAAAGAAACAGAAAAAAAAAACAAAAACACATCTCTTATGACTATGTATTTCACTAGAATCTACACTTCTCAGAGCAGCAATTTACTTTTGAAACTATGAAATGTCACCGACATCTATACTCCAATACTCACACAAAATTTCAAAACTAAAAAATACTCGAAAGAAACAACTGCTTAGCCCTAGCTCCCGAGCTAGGATGATTTGGTCTGTGGAAACAGGGAGGGCCAGCAACCTGTCCCAATACAAAAGGAAATAAACTTTGAGGTAGATAACTGATCATATACAGCTGACCAGAGAAGTACACAGTTTTGGAAGACAACTTAATTTATCATTCGATTTAAAACATATGCAATCGTAATAAAGAGCTTTAGTAGCAGTGAATTATTCTAATATGTGAAGTACAAATAACTGTGTATTTATGCATCAGGAATTTCATAGTTTCAAAACTGGTTTTCTTTACACTTAACACTTGTAGTGATGATGTAAAGTGTGGCACTGCTTGGATCCAAGTCTTCCTTCATGCTTTTTGTGTCCATACATCGATTAAAATTATAAAACCTAAATGCAAATGTACAAAAAAGGCACATTCTCCTAACCGCAAACTGGTCCGGCAAAAATAAAAGAGTACAGAAGACGTAATGCTGAGACAAATCAGAATTATTGGTTACTGGCTCTTTGTTCTTTGGTAAAGTTACCTTTTAAAAGTGCCGAGTCGTTTTATTTTTATTTACCTACTATAGAGAGCGAGTACCCAATGCATCATGCTTCTACTTAATCTCAGCTTATGGTTGAAAACGAGTCCTTTAGCTTTTGCCATGGTGCTGCAATCGCAGCGGTTCTGTTTGCTAAGTCTCAGCACAACCCTCACTCTAAAGCACTATCGTTAGTATAAAGGAAGGACAAAAAACATTCGGTGATATCCCCGCCCCAAACTCCCTATTCTACCTAGGCTAAAACTAGAAATTCAAGTTAGTTTCTGAAAAAAAAAAGGCAAAAAAAAAAAGGAGATTTTACATTGCATCATACAGCAGAGTTCCTAAATCATTCAAACTACCAGAGGGATCTATTGGCATATGGCCTTACAAACAATTTATCCTATTAAAATTTCCCCAGTCAGAAAATGTGTTTCACACAAAACAGTTTTCCCCCTCTTGCATTTCACTACCTTACATATTATGTGAAAAAATCATTAAAAACACTTACTACACATTAAAAAAGCCAAATTTTCAGCAATTTTTATTGACTACCTTTAAAAGCCCTATGCTGCTGTTTTACAAGGCATAATAGACCAGCTCATTTGGTCAAAGCGTTCTATACCATTAGTTTGGACTACTTACTGAAACAGCTACAGCATTGAAAGATTTAAGGCAAATTGGAATTTATAGAAAAAGAGAAGACACTTCACACTACGTTAAAAGAAAAACAGAAAGCTAAAAGACCAGACACTATAACTGCAACACTGCACTAAAGCAACACTCACACACTGCAAGCACGGAACATCGCCTCGGATGTTTTTACTATTGGAAACTTCAGAAAATCCATTTCATACAGTTAAAAAAAAAAATAACAAAAAAAAATAAACAAAAATCGAAAGAAACAAACAAAATAAAAATAAACCAAAACACAAATTCCGTCATGCACGTGAATAAGTCTTCGTGGTCATCTGTGCATACCAAAAAAAAAAAGTTTTCTTTTTTTTTTTTCTTTTTTTTTTTTTTTTTTTTTTTTTTTGCGCCATAACACTTGATAAAATTTTTTTTTTTTTTACTAAAATAAACCTGTTCGTGGGAACAGCTACTAGATGAATTTAAGGTTTTTTTTTTTTATGCACCTTATAGAACTTATAGCAAAAATAGTTTTAGTTGATTTCATTATAAATAACATTTTCAAGAACCTGTGCAAAACTGTCAATAATTCCTAAAGCACAATTGATCAGTAAAATCCATGATTGTTTCAGCCTTTGCACCCTTCTCCAGGCCAGGTCAACACTGGACATCTGTAACACAGAAAGGGCAGAGCTAGAGGACAGTGACAATTGCATTTGCTTTTCCATCTAATGTAGCTGTGCATAACCTAAATCCCTTCTATTTTGCACAGCTGTGAGCAGAGTAAGTGAATTTAAGCATAAATTTGAAGTAAACCGAGGTGGCACTACAGGTGGTTGGCACTTTCCAGGATAAGGCTCTCTGCTAGAATAGATTTCTGTTGTATTTTCCCCATTTATCTGCATGCTCAGCATGCAGAATTCCTACTTGGAAGCAGCCAGGTTGCATTCAAAGCCTAAATAGTTGGTTTTTTTGATTGATCTAAAGCAGAAAAGTGAGTGAATTTAGTCCTGGTGCATCTCAAAGGCTCTTAAGCTCTGCAAAAGGGACACGGTCGTGTTTTGGGACAGTCCTAGGCAGGTTGTGTGCCGTGCACCTCCGCCGTGCACCTCTGTGCTGGTTAATATTTAACAGCAAACCAGGGCTCATTAAGCTTGAAGGAAAGCTTTTCATTTTACTTTATACGGCAAAGCAGAGGCAAACAGATAGGGTTTGTATTCCTAATGAAAAAAGTCAATTTTTGCATCTTGGGAGGTGACACTAAATTATTTCCAAGTTTGTACATTTGTCTGGATTATGGCCTTGCATATACTTGTGTATTCTTATACAAGTATAACAGTGCTTTTTGAAGCCCTTCTATTTGTGCATATTAGTATTTTGAAAATTAGCTAAAAGATCATTAAATTGACTTGTTAAAGGAAAGACTCAAGGGGTTTTCCTGAGTGACTGCATCAACTTGGGTGAATGCGGTCGCTGTCATTTACCCTTATTTATGGCAATATGGACACGAACTTTTAATAGGACATTCCCCAAAGTGCTGCGTGAGCATCTAGAAGCGTCAATGTGACAACAATAAAGCCACAACAATCTCTGTCCTGTATTTAGGACAAGGAATAGCTGCGTGCCAAATCCCTGCCGTTCACCTGTNTTTGAAAATTAGCTAAAAGATCATTAAATTGACTTGTTAAAGGAAAGAATCAAGGGGTTTTCCTGAGTGACTGCATCAACTTGGGTGAATGCGGTCGCTGTCATTTACCCTTATTTATGGCAATAGGGACACGAACTTTTAATAGGACATTCCCCAAAGTGCTGCGTGAGCATCTAGAAGCGTCAATGTGACAACAATAAAGCCACAACAATTAGGAGGCTGCAGCTTGCCCTGTATTTAGGACAAGGAATAGCTGCATGCCAATTCCCTGCCCTTCACCTGTCTAAAATGGCCAGTACCAATATGTTGTAGGGACAAAAATACCAAATGCCAGAGTCTGGGACTGGAATCAGTTGTATATTAACCTTCCCCATGTGTCCTCTCCCTCTGCTACAGCCATTGCTTATGGAACTCAAAAGATTCCTTTAAAACTGCTTGACTCCAGTCTTGGCTCCCTGATTGATTCCCTTATATACAGCCTTGGCTTAAGGAATATGCAGAAACCATTAGTTTTATGCTCTGATATGGAGAAAAGTCTGTGCCTTTGCTTTCTCTGTATTCCAGAAGAAAAAGCATTGATGTGGCTTTCTGCAGATACCAGCATTGGCCAGATTAAAATAATAAATACAGGTTCTGTGTTGTGCTATGCAGGCGGTGCCACCGGTTGAACGTGCAAAGTTTCCCAATTTGTTTCTATCTTTATATTCTTGAACATATAAGAAGTTCTTATTCAATACTGGGGATGAGAGCAATGTTATCAAATAACACACTTGACCCGCAAAGCCAAAGAAAATAGCAAAATGTGTGTATTGTTAAATCTATGTATTTGGAGAGACATATAATTTTTATAGAACTTATAATTTTTAAGGATCTAATAAATTCATGCCATGGGAACTGTGGGAAACACTTCTGTAAAGGCCTTTGTGCATCAGGGAAAGCACAGCACTGCATCCAAATGGAATTTTTCATAGGAATATCTTAAAAATTTTTGATTAAAATTAATGTAGTAAATTTGCCTGGGTTACGAAGTACCCAAGGAAACATTGAGTTAAAGAACTAAATTTCAGAATTGAAAATAGAATGATTTGGTGGGCGTGAACAATATTTGCAGATTGCCAGTCTACAGAAAGCAAAACAGTGCATGGACAGAGCTGCAGGAAAACTAATGATCCCTGGGCAGGAAAGGCCATGCAAACAGAACCACGGGAAACTTGCATTAGGAGCCTAAATAAATAAGGCTGCAATTGGGTCCCGTGCGGGACGAGGATTAAAAATTGACAGAATTCTCAACCAGATTGCAGCTCAGATTGCAGCTTCCTAGAATGAAGGATGGACGAGGGCATCTTCAAGAGAAATGTTCTCACCTCCCTTCCTACAGTCTCAATAGCAATGGCAAATGCTTCCAAACCTTGCATGTTACACAGGACCAGAGAATATAAATACGTGTAATTCCCTTTATCATTGTGATTATAGCTTTTTGAACCAAATACGTTATAATTCAGTTATGCTATAGGGAAATTAATGCTACATTAGTACTAATAATTCATTAACTCACTTCTGGGACTCATTTTTTCCTGACTTCTAACTCTGGCCAAATTCAAACTAACTTCAGCGTCTGGCCCCAGATAGCACCCATGTTATTTATATGCTATAAGTAATATGTTTCTAAAGAGAGTACTGCAAATTATGAAATAAAATGTCTTTAAAATCACATCTTTTGCATAACAGGAGCAGCCCCTACCTCACAGTTACTTATTTGGCTGATATGTGTATGGAGAATGGTCACTGGAGGTCTCCACTGTAACCTGCTGTTGACCACTGGCTTCCTGCAATGTAGATTGAAAAAAAAGACAAAAAATAAAATTGAGACAAAATCAGGGAGCATTATCTGCAATTTGCATTTCCACGTAATTAATGCTTTTCAAATCTAAGCCCTGTCTGAGATTTGTTAGGTGAGGCATTCCAGATTTGAGTCATCAACTTGGCAACGGATTATATTTAAGGAAATAGAGAAACAAAATGATCAGACACAATTTCTTCAGCTGCTTTGATAATAATTACAAGCTTCAGCATTATAGAAATACATACCCAAAGTGAGCAAATAAATGCTATCTGCAACTGCAAAGCAGCCTCTTGTTCCCACAAGAAGTGAGGGGAATTAGACATATATTTTCTATACGTATAAACAGTGTCTCTGAGTACTACGGTGTGATTTGCATTAGGCAACAAATAAATTTTAGTTGGGACTTTTATTTTCTGCCCCACATGGGGAGATGCATAATATGAATCAAGCAAGTTCTGATATTTCTGCAAAAATAGACTCTGAAATGAATAACATCATTTATGGGTCATGGCAGGGAGGGTCTAGCCCTCATTGTGAATAAGAAGGATGCAGCATGTCTTATCCAACTGCTCTATTACAGGAATACTGACCAAAAAAAGCTCTAAGGTAACAAATAGGAGACAAACTACTGTCTGGCATTTAATTTGGCTCTCCAGTTGGACTTCTAGAGGGGTCTATTAAGAAATAGGTAGAGTACCCTGAGATCCCAGCGTAAAATCAGGATTCTTTCCAAAGAGTTACAATCCTGGTCTGTTCCTGGAAAAGTTTGTCCACAGGAAAACTAAACAAAAGACCAAAACTACAGTTCATCCTGTCATCTTTCCTATCGGAACTTACATTTAACAAAATTCAAAGCTGCGCTGAGCTACGCTTTGCATAAATGCACGTCATTTTTTTGATATAAACTGGCTCTTTCTGCTGAGAATGACAACATCAATACGGTTTTAATACACATTGCATTCACAGGGCGGGTGTTAGGCTTTACGGATACCTTTTCCTAGCAAAATTTACTATCATATTCTCTTATTTGAGTGTTTTATAATGTATACTGACCTCAACAGGAACCGCTGCTGTCTGGACATGTGTGTACTGGGGTATGTAGGCTCCTTGCATAGCTGTTGTGGCTGGCATGTACTAGAGAGATAGGTCATTACATGGAATTAAAGCTCAATGTCAATTTAAGTGCATTCAAAACACACCAGAATCCACCACGATATTTTTCATAGCTATCAAATGTCGCCCTAATGCAACAAACACACGAATGAGCTTTCGCTCTCCAAAAATCAATAGCCATTTCAGAAAGATATTTCAGTAGAGTGATATTAAAGAACATAAATTGGGCTTTCAAGCGCAAGGAAAAGGATTGTTCTGTCTGTTAATTCCATTGTTTCTGTTTTTAAAAATACTATATGCTCAGAAGGGAAGGATCTTTTAGAAATTGGGGCAATTTATAGATTGAACACAGGCTACTGAATACAGTCCTTTGATTCATACACAGACACAACTTAAGACTTTATTGGATGGGGAAAAAAAAAGGACTTTTTACCATTAAACTGTATGTACATACTGTGATCTACATGCAATATTTTCCACTTGTATGTGTTATATTTCATATTAAATTGCTACATACTGTTCCAGTGCTGCCTAAAGACAGATGACTCATCTGCTGCGTCAAGGGGCTGATCATAGAGGCCGGTTGTAGTGACATGGTGTGGTCCATGGAGGGAGTCAGCACAGCACCCTGGTACGGCACAGCAAGGAGAAGGTTAGGAAATAATTAGCCTTTAATTCTATTTGTGATTTGAGAATTGCAGGATGAGCTTAAAATTCTCCTTAAGCCAAGGCAACGATCAACACTATCAGTCTTAGGCATTGGGCTGCATTACCAGACGGTGTAACCCATCTGCTTGGGTAAATACTGCACTGATTTCCCACTGATCTTGCAACTTTAAAAAATATCATGTTAAGCAGGTGCTAATTTGCAAGGAAAAATGTGCACATGTTAGCAGGTAGAGTCACTTAGCCCAAGCTTTGTAATCTCGAGCTTTAAGAACAAATGTGTGTTTCTTATCTGTAAGAATTCGAATATTTGGGATGAGGGAATGAGTGGGTTATCAGAATCGTATAAAAAGATTTTTTTTGTCAAAATTCCAGCTACCATGTTGGTTTTTCTATCATCTTTGTAACACGTTATTCTTTTTATCTGTCTTAAAGAGCAGATGCAGAATTTTTACACTTGCGATTGCTAAACATGCAGAGCACAGTCTTAAGGTTATCGAAAATGAAAGGCTTTCAACAGATCTCATTTCACCAATCATGTGCTGCAAAAAAAACATATTTTCAAACTCATTGTATATGTTGTTTTACTTGCAGAAGTGTTGATTAAAACTGATGGAGCTTTGAAGCTAACAGAAGTAATTGCAGTGCCTTGAAAACCAGTGTTTTGAATCAATAACCAAAAGAAGAGGGAAAAAAAAAATCAAAACTACAGAGTGTAGCTGGAAAAACAGCCATGTGACCAGGGTAGATGAAATGAGTCATAGACACATCAAACACTAAAAGAATTTCCTGTCTGTAGCTGCAGCCTTCTCTGCAAAGCAAATGAGTAAGAGAGCAGCAGCCTTTGCACAGGCCAAAACTAAAGTCAGGAATCTAGAGCTTTGCTTTCAGGTATGAAATATTAGAAGCATTATAACATATTTATGGGCATCACAGCGTAATTTGCAAGATGTTGCTACGAAAATCGGTGTCGACAGCGAACAAAATTAACAAAAGTTGTGTTTAGCAGGAAAAAATACAACAATTCTGTGTATGAGAAGGTGCTCAGGTTCGGTAGCACCTTCTCTTCATGGATAGAAAGAAAGTGTTCTGCCAAGATTCACATCCTATAATTGGCATGCAGAGGTTAATTAAAGCCAAGCCAATATCCTTTATCTGGAAACAGAGTTGTTTGTTAGCTACGGTAGTAAATATATTAAAATCATGGTCATTATTTACAATGCTCATACCCAGTATGAAACCCAGTAATTCTCAGGTATAGTGGGACTCGATTGGCAAATGGAATAGATGAAAAGGAAAATACGAGCTTAGATGAGAACACTTGGCAGTATGGAAGGGTGTCCATAATGCCATTTATACCTTCTTTTATTTTATTTTATTTATATCCTTCTGGCTTTCATAAGCCATCTGATCTGAACTGTTCTAGATCCATGCTAAGATGCTAATAATGATATTTTTTTATTTCAGCTATTGTTCCAACCACAGTATGTAATATATTAGTATTTGCAGTTTGCTTTGTTTTTCTTTTTTTTTTTCCCTTTTTTCATTCTTTTTTCTTTTTCCCCCTTTTTTCCAAATAAATTGGGGTCCCAATTTAGGCTACAATCTTTGTTTGCCTTTTCTTTTTGACCCACGGTTTAATCATCCTGATGCAATTGTCAAAACCCTAGAAGTAATTGGGTGGGGACGGATTTATTTCCTGCTGTTTCAAATACGTAAAGTGTTTATACAATCAGCAACACAATGATGAGGAAGCACAAAAACTTACAGGGTGCTGCATTATATAGGGCTGAGGCTGCATCCAAGAAGGACTCTGCACCTAGAACAAAATTGGCATTTTATTTCTCATTTTAATCATTTCCTTTGTGAATACTCCAACTGAAATACTGTAGCATTTTAGTAAATCATATTAATAAGCCCCTTTCCTGGCTTACTTGCTTTTTATTGAAACTGGTCACTGTGGAGCCACACTGATTTATATGATTTCTGTTTTATGATATCTGTATCTGGAGGAGAACCATCAGAAACAAAACTTGGAGACAAGGAATTATTACATGCCCCTTTCACAGCAGTACCCTGTGTTTCCTAGAGCAGGTCTGAAACTTTATCAAGTTCAAATAGAGGGTTTAAATAGGCAAAAGTGACAGATTTCTGGTTCATTGCAAAGAGAGGCACCCGTCTTGGAAATTCCCTTGGGGAAAAGTAATTAGGGACAACGTATATGGCATGATTTGCCTCTTGCAATTAGAATTAGAATTGGAAAAATTACTGGATTTGCAAAAGAAACAAAAATCCCAGGAATTCAGCTGTATTCGTGTTGCAAGGAGAATGACAGGACTCAGGAGAATTGCAAATTCCCAAAGTACCCAAAGAGGAAGGGCTCGAAGTGCATCCCCCTCTCCCAGGCAATGTTTTCTCTGCCAAAAAAAAACGGTTATTTAAGTACTTAAATCGAGGCAGGATGCCTAACTTTGTACGACAAGATAAATTAAAAAGATTGCAAGCTACAGTAATAGGTTATGTGGTTATCTTAGTTTAAAAGGGATGGTGAAACAGCCCTTTGAAAAATGGTGCTGGGCAAAATACGAAGGCTGGGATGGAAATATTCCATCTCCTGTCGGAGCGTTGTGGGTCGGACAAGGCAGGACAAGGCAGGACCTACCCTGTGCCTGCAGAACAGCCTCATTTACTGCTGCCAGATGTTTAACACCTCGGAGATGCCTCCACCAGCGTTCCCAGAGCCCTGTGAACGGCACCAGTAGACAGACCTTGACAATCAAGGGATTTTCTGCGAGAAGGAAATACTTCTTCCCTCCTTTCGGTCCTTTCAAACGAGATCTCTTTTTTAATTTT
Source organism: Crypturellus undulatus (assembly GCA_013389825.1). Classification (NCBI taxonomy): domain Eukaryota; kingdom Metazoa; phylum Chordata; class Aves; order Tinamiformes; family Tinamidae; genus Crypturellus; species Crypturellus undulatus. The sequence goes on along the minus strand of VWPW01032578.1, from coordinate 117,547 downwards.
TCACTCAGCAAAAAAAAGAGGAGCAGTTGGGAGCTCAAAATGGGGTGGTAAAAATAGAAGAAAAAGAAAACAAAAAAGAAAATAAAAAGGGCTTGAACCCTCCCTTCCCCCAGGGAAAAGCTTAATGGCAAAAATACTGGTCCAGCCTGACTAAAGCCTTGGCTAAGCTGCTCCTACCATGATAGTAACTGGCTTAGCGCTGTCATTTGGGTACACAGGAGCTGCAGAAACAAACCCCAGCCAAGACTTTATTAAATTTGTTTACATTTAGCAAGCCCAGATCTAGGAACAGGTTATACCGTGCCTCAAAGACGACAAAATAAATCACTGCTCCACGCTGTTGTGCTGCAAGTTGCAATCAGAAGGGATGGGTAATGATGTGACTAATGCTCAAAGGGTGAAACTGCTGGCCAAGAACCTCCTCCCTCTCTCCTGTTGAATATTTCATTTGATTTTCAATCAAATATTTGATTTTCATTCCCTATTACTGTGACCCATTAAGCCTTGCGATATTAGTGATACCAACTCCAACAATTCCACACTATATAACTTCCATGATATATATGTTAAAACACTGGTAAAAACATTTTTGGAAATGTAATATTGTGGCCTCCATATTTCAATTAGCTCAGAAAATTGCTTCTGTGCTCATAAGCAATGTGTTTCCATGCCAACTTCCAACTTTTACTTGCAGTTGGAATATCTGAGAGTCTAAACTGATTCATAATTTATATGTTAATAAAGAATAGCAGTTCTGGAATATTTTTCCAGGTAAGAACTTGCTGTAATTTTTGTAATATTCATCCACAAAGCAAAATAAGACCATATAGTTCAAGCACTGTCTGCAGACAACGCATTTTGCTGCATGTCACCTTCAGGAATAATATAAATTAATTCAGGTCCCCTTTGCACCAGGGTACCCTTTTTCACATCCTGCCTAACACTTTGTTCATGCAAAAAATTATTAGAGCTCCAAATTAATGTTAAACTTCATTGTTCTCACCTGGGCTGGGAGATTTCATGGAAATTTCAGTATTGGCTAAATTGCCCCCCGTGCTGCTTGTTTGCCATCTACATGCAATGATTTGCACCATCATAAGGCAGGAATCTGAGCACTAAAAAGCAAAAATCTCCTCTCCTCCTCCTGAGCACAGCAGTAAATTCAACATTTAATTGCTTATGATTACTTACTACCTGAATCTCTCATATTTACTCTGTCCATGTGGAAAATACCTCAAATAAGCAATTATTTAGCTTACCTTGGGCCAACTGGCATGTTTCAAGTGCTAATTACTATATGCACATCTCAGACTGCAACATGCATTAAATGCAAGTTATTTGCAATATGCAGTGACCTAAAATTGAGCACACCTAAGAGATTTATACCAAAGTGCAAAAACCATTTTATATTATTGCTCAAAATGCTGACTTCTTTGGCAATCTCCTGAAGTGGGAGGCCCAAGAGAAAAAAAATCATACATGGCATGCAGAACTGGCTACAAATACCTCAGGCATCACCACAAATTAGAGACTTCCTTTCACAAGACACTATATATTGCATTAAATTCCTGTCCTTCCTGAAAAAAGCACTATTTTAGGAGCCTGTAAGACCTTCACTTTTGTGCTTACATGATTTAGATGTTGCTGCATTAAAATAATATAGCATTTTTGCAGAATTCATAAACTTAGAGGTAGTAATTAATCATTTCAGCTCTTAAGTTCTAAATACAAACCTGGTATGTGGAAACTGGAGAAGCAATATACGGCGTGATAGATGTTTGGGTGATCATTCTGTTTGCTGTAATACTGTAGGGTGAAGGATAAAATCTAGAAAATAGAGAAATATTTATTAAATGACAGATATAGCAGTGCATCTGCCATAATGCAAAGGACTCTTTTAGTGTGCCATTAGTTGACCTACCCATTTTGCAAAGCAGCTGTGGTTGGATCATAAGTGAGTGTCATTCCAGCCTAAAAAAAAAAAAAAGGAAAAAGTGGAAAGAAAGAGTTGAAAAAAAAATCATTTCACTTCTCCTACTCTTTCTTTAGCTGTATTACTTTTAACTACAAATTTGTCTAGAAATAGCTCATTATTCTACAGGGAAAATTAATCAACACTCTCTTAGTGAAGAGAGTCAGTGATGTTGACTAAGAATCCAAGTTTCCAATTTCCAGGATATTTGGAAATGCATCCATGACACAACCAGCTTTGAGAGCGTGTGTGTTTGAGAGGCTGGGCACGAACATGATTATATTATGGTGTTGCCAATAATATATTAACTATAAAAATAAATGGGGAATGTCATTTTTCAGAAGACACGTGAATTCTGTTGTCTTAAATATAAGAAATGTCTGGGCTTGCTTACCATAGGAAAGGTATAAAAGTATTATCTTGAACATTAAGGTTTAAAAAAACAACTGTGACATTGTTTCAATAGAAAAAAAAGCTGCGCTGCATTTGTTTAAATCTTATAAAGCATCAACCAGTTCGGTGTTGCATAAACAAGAGGATTACTGCATGTAAATAAAATTACGGCTTGTGTTGTGACTATGAAAGATAAACTTCATCTATATTCCTGCCCAATTTGAAGGAGATTGTATAGTTTGCTTTAATTAAGTAGGATTTAGGCTTTCAGTTTTTATGGTTTTTTTGTTCTTATAAAAGACGCAGTTGTGCAGATTTGCAAACTGTCAGGTTAGAGTTTCTGGTATGTATTTAATATGCCAAAGGGCCAAGCCAAGAAGTCTCAGGATTTATCATTTCCATAACATTCATTACTGCACACCCACACCAGAGCTCGAAGGGAGGACTTACAAGTCTCACCTCGCCTTCCCTGTGCCACGCTCTTCCATTTTGGATATATTTATTCTGATTCTGTCTCTTTTTCTGTCCTCCGTCTGCAAACTTGCACAATAAAGGCTCTGCAGGAACTAAGGAGAAAGAAGGAATATTACTTTATTTATATACAAGGGTTCAGCATATCAAATGAGGTATTTTTTTAAGGTTGTATGGCTAATAATACAGTTAAATAACACAGGGTATCAATGACTGTTCTGCACCGCACAAAAATAGCTGCCACATACACAGTGAAGCCCAAGAATATCTTATATCTTGGATTTTAAAGTACCCCTCTAAAACCTGTTGGAAGGAAACACAACCTGAATATCTTGCCTGTATTTCTGTTGTTCCACGGATTAATGAGACTGTCATTCCAGTGCTGAGTTCTGCCTTTTAGGAGGAACAGCTAAAGAAGGTGGAGAATAAATCTGTGTTCTTGATTTTTCCCTTGGAGTTTCAGAAATATCCCAAAACTTAACTCTGTTAATGTCCTTCCACTTAACTCTGATCTGTAGGACAGACCCTTTCTCTCCTACCACCTCATACTCAAAAGTCACAAATCTCCACTCTCTTTCTATCTTATAAAGAACACATTATCCAAACAGAAATTCTTCAAGACTTTTCTTTTACCTTGTTATTTGCGTCATGCCATGAAATGGGAGCACTATATTTTCTTTCCAAGATTTTGCCTAACATAATCCTGCCTTCAATTTCTAATGCCAAAATTCAAGCAACCAGAAGGGAAAGTTTGCAGGGTATTTTTTTCCCTATTACTAGCTTAAATTATACTAGTTTATAAGGATCTGCTGTGCCAAACCACTCCCTCCCTAATGACAGGGTGGAAGCAGTGTTGTGCCTTGGATGCAGGCGCTTCCCTGCCAAGAATTCCAGAGCCATGAGGTGTCCCGGCGTTTGCCTGGCACTCCTCGAGCCTTTCCCAAGCTGGGAACACCTCGGTGAGGCAAGGCTGGGGCTGAAAACACACACGTTTCCAAGCGCACGTTAAACACAGGGGATTGGGAAGGAAAAGAAAACAAAATAAAGCAAGAACCAAGAGGAAAATAGTAGCGTTTCGATATCATGCACCAAAATCTACAATAGAATCTAAAATATTCCGAATAGCACTAAGGATTGGAAAACTCCGCGGACTGATAACATGGCAAAGCTCCTGAGTTGTAAATTATCAGCAGAAATTTGACATGTCTTATCTGATAGTGAAATAACCTTATAATTTCTGAGAATCGGGTTTGAGTACTAAACATGACAACAAAATTAACTTAAATGGAATACCTGGTGGTAATTAAATTCCTATACTCATAAAATAACTAAGGAAAGGTTAGGCTGGTGACATTGGAAAAATGATGGAGAGCTACAAAATAGTGGAGTAAGCCTACCAGAAACAACAGTGTTATGAGGCAAAAACTGGAGAACATTATTTTGAGTCATGATTTTACTAGACAAGAAGAAAAAAAAACAAGCAAAAAGGGAAAATTGACATCCAAATATTTAAGTAGCTACCTAAAATGAAAAAGCTACTCCCCAAAATATGCGGGGTTTTTTTGTCAATTATGGCTTATTTCAAATAATCTGTAGGAAGAAGACGCAACTTCCAAAATACACAGTATAGCATTTCCAAATTATGTCGGAAAATGCTTGAAAATGGTATTTAAAGGGATTAGAAAATGCTTAACATGATTCTAGCCATCTGATTTTGTATTATAGCACTCACAGGTAGTAAATGCCTTAAATAAAGTTGTGTTATGGTGTCATTAATGAACACCATGGAGAGCTGTACAGAACTTTTTTGAGAGTTACCGTGGGCTTACATTTTCCACCATTGTCTCACCATAAAGATAATTCTTTTAAAAACTCAGAAGAAGCCTGTTCTTGGGTAAAATGATTGAAAAAATAAGCTAGAATCTTTTAAGCAACAAACCATCTTCTGTGGGGCACTGAAAACACTCTCCTGGCAAGTTTAAAGCTAGAAATTTGGAAGAAAAAAATCACTCGCGTGTGATGGGGGTTTTATTACAATATCTGCTATCTGCAGTAGGGAAAAGCGGTTTGTGCTGCGTTCAGACCTCAGTTTTGGCTGCTGTTTCGTGCCTGTGAGCTGAGCACAACTGCGTTGCGTTGCTGGGAGAACACAACAACTGATAGGCATCAGGGAGAGGTTCGGCAGGAGATAAAACCCTTCCTGGGAGCTGAACAGGATCTCTCGGATCCCCCTCCCACTGCAGGGCGAACATAGTCCTTGCTCTCTTCACATTTACGGCTAAAATTCACATTAGATTTCCATTTTTTCCCACAACTACTTGTATTCTCTCTTGTATATACAAATGTATATACTGGATAGACAAAAAAAAAACAAACAAAAACTCAACAAACCCTACAGACCAGCCAAACAACCTTGTTTTATGGTCCAGGAAGGAAGGGAGAGTCATTTTTATTGTGGAATGGTTGGACCTGTCCTGGCCCGGACACTTATTGATGGTCACATCAGTAAAAGGCTCCATTTCACAGTGATTTTATCCTTCTACAGCTACAAGAACATGTTGGAAGTGCCCACTCTAGTGACACTTAATGCAAACCACCAAAATCCCTTAATCCCGTAGATGTCTTTGAGCTACTGCCACCAAGGTCCTCTATCTGGGCTCCCTTTGGGTCTCGCAATCAATTCAGTGTTTAAAACTTGATATAAAGAGTTGAGCATCTTCCCTTTTCCCGGATCCCCCTCCTCTAAAGCGAATGTTTTAACCGAAGAAAGACGAATGTGATGTTAATCTTGAGTAGAACGACAGGCTTTGACAGGAACATAAATATTTCCCTGCTGCAGCCACACACACCCATATTGCACACACATGTACAGCAGGATCCACTCTGGGGTTGCTCGTGTTTATCCAAATAGAGAACGAACGATACTGCGAAATACAAGAGCAAAAGTGATGTTCTTGCATTGGATTCAATGTCTGCATTCTTCACTCTGTGGCCAACTTCATCAACGTTTCATAGTCCCTGCTTTTAATATATTAACATGACAAAATTGTTTAAAGTAGTATTCTTTTAATCAGTTTTCAGCTAAACTGCAGCTTTTAGGGATTTTCATTGCCTGTTTCTGAATGCCAAACATGCAGTACTAATGAATTCTAGTATTAAAACATCACTTTAATGATCCAGCAAGCCTGCATGGCTAGAAGCTTTTGCCAAAACTCTGTGGATTAAAGACATTTTGCAGCCCAAGATGTCAAGTATCAGCAGTTCTATACATTTAAAGGTTCTATATGTTTAAAAGTTCTATATTCTATACAAAAATACATTCTCCACACCATTCTAGTCCTCAGTTAAATGCATTGCTCAGGGTTACATTTCTTTAAGAATTTTAAGGGTGCCATAGGAGTTAAAGGGAGGATTATTTTTTCTATTCTAACATTTCTCCTTATAAATAAGCAGCAGTTATGAGCTATTAAAGCACCAAGAACTTCAGATTTTTGATTTAATGGTTAAAATCCTGACTCTGCTTCCTTCAGTGAGGCAATGAGGACCAACACAAACACTGTGACCCCTTGATACCCTTCGGGTTTTCAAGTCAGTTCATGGTTAGTTTCTAAAGGGTCTGTGAAAGATGACTAAGAAGAGCTAGCTACTGCCCAGAGGTTTAAATTAAATTAAATATAGTGAATTTAGCAGTGCTGGACCCTTTGTAGAGGTTAGAGACAGCAAAGGCTCAGAAAGGACAGTCACAAGATAGTTATTTCATTTTCATCCCTCTCCTGCAGCAGATGTCCAAGAGAAGAACCATTCCAACCAGCAATATAATAATATAAATAACATAAAAATCAACTGCTCCTGGTGTTCCTCCTCCTAAGGAGCAGCAAGCAGGGCTCTCACAAAGGCCTTTAGTTTCAAACAGAACCAGAGCCAGAGGGATCATCTTTGCTGTAAGAGGGAAGAGAAAGGCGAGTCCTGCACAAACTGCCACTGCTGGGTCATCCCCAGAACCCACAAATATTACAGCAAAAATAAAACTGCTACAGGATGCTCTGCCAAAATGCTGTCCACTTTGCTCCCATTAAAACGAAAAAAATCGCAGAAGTTATTTTTCACTAAACTAAGTGACAGAATCCATTAAAATGTTGTGAATGAGACAAATACACTTATTTTTCCCCCACACTAGGGCTTTTTGTTCCCAAAAACTTGGCGAGTCCTCACACATTCTACAGTATAATTGCTAATGCCACTTCAATTTCTCTATGTTCCTTTTCTCATTTTTTTTCTCTTTATTATGTTTTAATTTCCTTACACCTTAATTGTTGGTATAATTATTCTCATGTATTATCATGTGGCTACAAATAACTGTGACAGGGAGAAAATGCCTTTCAGGACTTTACCCAGCAGGTCATTTACACAATTGCTGTGAGTCCAACCCAAAATAAAATCCTAGCGAACATGACATTATTTTTTTATGGGAGGGAGCCTTATACTGGCCTCTGCTTCCTCCAATTCACCTCACGGGGTTCACATTTCACAATTGAAAAGCTTTAAATATCACCCTATTCAGTAAAGACAATAGTTTTTGAAAGAGAAAAGCAAAACTAAATGCAAATGTTATTTCAACATTATAAAAGTAGCACGTTATTATTATTTTAGAATTATTAATATTAGTATTAAAATCCATGCAGCTAAAGAGGGGAGGAAATACAAAAATTACCGTTCTGAGAGAAACAAACAGAATGTTGTATTCTGCAAAACAGAACCAGCATTAGAGTCCATAACAAAACACAAAAGCCAGGACTAGGATAAATAGTGAAACTAATACACCGTTCCTCCAAGTTTTAGCATTACACTAAGTTGCCGAGGGTTTGGTATTGCTCTGAGCTAACCTGCTGATTGAAAGCAACCAAGAACACAGTAATTTTTAAATATATTTTTCATTAGCCTAATAGGGAACATAATAAAGCGAGTACTGGGCACATCTGGGTTTAGTTTCATCCACACTCGAGCCACCCGATACCCAAAATCTCAACAATTGCCCCATTTGTGACCCGCACGCGCTGCCTCGGCCCTCCCGCGTTCCCGGGATGTGGGAATGTTCTCCGCTGCCACATTCCCAGGTTTTACCTGCGTTTTCCATGACTGTGTTTAACCCCTTCTGCCACTTAAATCCCAACTCGGTTCAAATAACAAAGCTGCATTATGAGAGCCTGTTTTTGTTAAACAGATGTTCTTCCTCCCACACCTATTTCATTACAAGCCCTTCTCTCCTGCCCTCCTCATCCTGATAACAATGTTTTTATAGCCAGCTCCCTTTGCTGATTTTAGCCAAGTTTCTAGGACACGATGTTTCAATTTAAGCCCGGTCCCATTTCTACGCTTTTACCCTGCACGTATTTGAAATTGCTCCTCCAGAGCCCCAAAAAGATGCTAATCTCTTTCAAAACACTCTCGCGGCCTCTGTTTATGCAAGTGCTTTCCATCGACCTCCCCTTTCTGCATGCGAGAAGCCCAAGGTTGCAGCTGCCTCTTGCAGGATTGCAGGGTCCTGTCGTGCAGGAGCCTCCTGCAAGGCTGCGTTGCTGGGAACATCCCATGCTCCACGCTGAGCAATTCCCGGGAGCTCCAGAAAGACCATGGCAAAGACGCAAGGCCACAGACCAGCTCTGCAAAGCACAATTTGGGCCCTAAGCAACACAAGGGTCTCTAATGAACTCATTTCTCACTAGACCTTCATGCACCCACTCGTTTGGGTGATGCACAGGACAACGCGTGCAGGGTTCAGGGTGCGACTCATCTCATTTAACTGCCGTGCAGACGTTTGGGGTTATCTGTTTCCGAGCTCCTCATCTAGACGCTCTCTGCAACCACCGGGGAGAGATAGCGCTGCCTGCAGACATGATTCACCCCCGGTTTGCGCTCCTCTGCATTATACAGAGTCTAAATGTCTGTTTCAACATGGGCACATAAGCACTAAAATGTAAAACCAAGGAGGAGGATTACAGCCAGACACCCTGCTTTGAATTCCCCTTTGGGACATTCAGGAGTGCTGGGAAAATTCCTTTTATTTTAGTTTCTTTCCCGCACACTTTCTGCAGAAATCCTTCTTGGAATTCCACGCGGTAATTTGCTATTTCTACCTGCTAGAACCTGATGGTAAAATAGTGATAAAATAGATGATAAAATAGCAAGAGCCACCAGTGACGGTGGGAGCAGCAATGACACCCCTGGCACTGCTCGCTGCGGCCAGGTAATGCACAAGTGGGAGCACAAATTAAAACTAAAAATTAAAACTACAAAGCGTTAATAGGAGGTTCAGTTTCCATTAGAGACAGTAAAAAAACTGTAACTGGACCCCTATGTGTTAATTTGAACTGTTGGTTTCCCCATAATTTTTACTTGTAATTACATCTACGGCATAAAAGCACTAAGAAAAAAATCACCAAGGGTGGATCACAGCCCAAGCAGCATTCGGTGGAAATCATTCCGTGATCTCCTTACCCCTAAAGGGATTTTCCAGCTCATAAAAACAACGATTGCTAAATACATGAAATAGGAAAATAAATGCCGCAGTCCCTATCTATAACAGTCAACGTTTTAACTAAATAATCACAGTCTTGGCAACACATCCCAGGGCAAGGGAACTGCAAAGCCAAAGCCCCGGGTTAGATCAGTGCGGGCGAAGGGAGTGGGATCCTGCGCTCGGAAGCCGCTTTCTATCCCCACCGGAGCCCGGAGCGGTCTTCCCGGGACAGGGCAGCGCGTTGTTTCCTTGGAACAAAATGGGATACGTTCTTTCCTACCTGCTGATTGCTGCTTTTCCTTCCCTATGCTCTTTGGTGACACGGAGAACGTGTCACCAGTGGGATGAAGGTGGCTTCAGTAACCACAACCCCAATGCACACTGCAAAATTCCCACTTCAGATTCTTAATCGTCACCAAACGAGGCCCGGATTTGCAGGCATGTATTCTTTTCGTGTTTGCAGTCCTTTCTATTCTTTATTTTACTCTGCTGCTCTGAATTTCCTGATTTTGGAGGGTTTCTAGGACATGCTTTTTGTCTCTCCAAAATAGTGCTGACAAAATGAGCACACTGATCCTTATCAATGGTGCAAGGTAAAAAATACACTATGAAGTGTCTCTTCCTTTTGCCCAGCACATTTCTAGACTCGACATTCTTTATCTCTCTCTTTTCATCTTCCTGAAGAACCTCAAAGACTATTTAATCATGAGAGCAAAATATCCCAAAGAAAGGGCTGCATAAAGGCACTGCTGCAGAATCTAATTTGCCATTTTCAAAAGGATATTGGAAAAATAATTAGCAGATGGCAAAAGTAGTCTTTTTTTTTCCACTTTTAGAAGTTGTCTGTGGACCATCAGCCAAATTCTAGCATCCACCATGACAACTCAATGTTAATAAGCTAATATCTCAGAATGAAAAGTCAGGCACAACCATCAGCATGACAGACATCCACTACATACATATATATATAAGAGGTTACCCATGCACACAGGTTGTTAGAAATATATATACAACATACCAGAAACTCCTGCTGGTGTCTTTATGAACTTTCCATTAAAATGAGCAATCACTGCTTCACATTTCTCTGTTGATTCCATCCTATGAAAATAAAGAATTATTTACATATATTAAATGCTCATCTAGATTCCATGTTTACAGTTTTTTGGCACATTTCTTGCTTTGTATTTCTTCACCTTTGCACCTTGCTTTTCCAGTGCAAGCAATAGATGCTTTTAAGAACACACAACTTCAAAAAAGTGAAACTAAACTGCATGGATTTTACGCAATTTGAGGCCAAAGTCAATACCAATCTGCAAATACAATACTCATTTATTCAAAGATTAGGTAGAGGATAATTTGGACAGCTGTAGTTCAAAGTCCTGAAAAAGGCAGAAAAAAATGCTATTTTAATCCTTAGCTTCTCTGACACATAGAACAAATGCTAATGCCAAATGATAGAGGATTCTGAAGCATCTGTAGATATGAGAGCAGTAAACCCAAGGGTAAACCTGCCTGACTCCCCAAACTGCCTTTGTAGCTTTAATTTCTATCTTACACAATCACAACTAAAATATCACGATGAAGATGATGCAATCGTGCCTTATTTTATCCTCTCTGAGTTAACTTTAAAGCAGGATCTAGGAACTGAGGAGCTGTGATGGCTTCTAAGGACTTACCCAGTATCCTGGACAGGTTAGTACATTTATTAAAACTTGGTTTAACAGATAATTAAAGTTCTATTGAACGGGGTGAACATCTACCCCCCTCAGCTCACAGTGGCAGGTGGCAGCTGCATCCTCCAATTTGGATTCAATCAAAGAAATTATTTTTTTCCTCTTTCTCTCAAAACAATGTAATTTAGCCTCAGACTCGAGACTGGGCTTGATAAAATATACTACCCCTTACTAACCTAATAAACCGCTCCTGAAGGCCAGAAATGAAAATCTATATTTCACGTCTACATGTTTCATAGATGATGTTAATCTTAACTAACTTTCATACAATAATGTTCCAATATCTGTCTTGCAGAAAAGCAGGATTAATAGCTTATTAATCATATTAATAGCTTATTCTAAAAGAATAGTAGTGTAATACAGAACCTAAATATTGAGAAAATATTTACTTTAAAACTAATTTCTTATAATGCCTTTAATACGAATAAGATTTTGGATACAACAAACTGATTTTTTTTACTTTTACAGAGAATTTATCAACTCTTTGGGCTTTGAACAAAGCTTTTCTAACAAAAACTCTAATTCAAGGACGAGTCCATAAGCAAGTTTGGGAAGAAAAACAACAGGGAATTATTTTGCTATGGAATTTTAAGCTCAGTTGCTACCAGACTTTACCCTTAATAGAACCAAAAAGTGAATGCTGCATTTGAGCAAAAACATCAGTATTTTCAAAATGAGTAAATATAACAGGTGGGTATATATTTGTTTTTTTTAAGTCATTCAAATACACATGCACACATTTTGAGGAGCCAACATACAAATAATTGTACGTATAGTTGCATAAAAACTACATGTATATGAATGAAATAAAAATGTCAAATTAACCTTTCACCAAAAAGACTGCCAACATTTATTATTTATTTCAAGAGGAGAAGAAGAAGTCTGAGTATAAATCGAGCTCGCTACTTTTGCAGTCTTAAATAATTAAAGACGTATCTTCCTACTGCTCCTAATTTGACTCCTTTGTTGTGTTTGTCTGCCGAGCAAATAAATGATTTTGAGGTAAAAAAAATCACAGTGAAACCAATCCCTAAAATTTTTGGCTTCATTGGGAGATATAATTTGTTCAGTCTTTCTTTGTACAGTATTTTTAATTTTTTTTTTCAGAAACAGAGCTACAGTCACATTGACTGAATATCTGAATTACTGGAGCTTGACCATTCACAGATATTTTATAAAATATTTTTGAGAATCTCAAATCTGAATTGCTCAAAGCTTGTCTCTATTTTTGATATTAGAAATATCCAACCTAAGTTTGATTATTGGGACATCCTAGGGTTGAAGTAGGGCTTAACCAGATATGGGAAAATACTAAAAATATGCAGAAAAAGCCTTTGATGAAGAAACCCCAGAGCAAAAGCTGGTACTAACTAGAGAGTAGGTAGACTTGCATGGACAGTGCATTTGGGAGGCGTCTATTTATTTATGGAAGACATTTTTTGTTGATTTGGGAGAAATATCTGACCGAGCTGTGCAATATTTTAAGGTGAGATTTACTGTGAACGAATAAAAATATTTTCATTCCCAATGGCAACATGTTAATGAGCCAGAACATTCAAAGGACCGATGTTTGCAGCGTGACAATGAGTTGATTTTCTTAGAAGAACTAAGGAAATTAAAAGTTCTTCCTTATGGTCTTCTGTCTGCAATTCAAGCCAGAAATCCCACAACAGATGTTTCTTCCCCTCCTTCTTGGGAGAGCTAATGCCCCTGTGTGTATTGTCCATATTTAGCAAAAAATAAAAATTAGTTAAACTAGACTTAACCAGTGGCATGGATGATGGGCTGGAACCCCAGCTACAGAGTTAGATCCCTTTTTCTTTAGAATTTTGGTCACTTTTTCATTTCTAGATGAAATCCTCAGTAAGTTTGGTATTTATTTGCCTGTTTTAATGAAGAGCACATTCTTCTTCTATTAAAAAGAGGAGAAAATAGCACGGCTGATGCCACCAAAGTACCTCGCAAAGCCAACGCCGCGGCTCGTCCCGCTCGAGTCGCGCAGGATCCGCGTGGAGATGACCTGCCCAAACGGCTTCAGCATGTTCTCCAGCTCCTGCTCGTCCATCGACAGCGGCAAATTGGAAATGTATAAGTTCGTCGGATCTTGTTCTTGTTGCTGAAATGGAATGAAAAACAACTGGTGTTGTTTCGGCTTTATACATTGGAAAGTCATGTTGAACCCAAAGCATCGCATGACTCTTGCATTTTGACTTCCCAGAGCCCTTTCCAAGGGGTTGCGCTTCCCTACCATTAGCAATTCCCATCTTCCGTCATTGTACACAGCTTTAACAACAGAAATTCTCCTCTTCCTTATATATTCCGACCAATTACATTTTTTAAGTGGAGAAAATGACGAATATTTAACCAACTCATATACTACAACTTTATGCTTTACTTTTTTTGACAAGCAGAAAAAACAAAGGCAATACAAAGGAAAGGACTTAACAGGCTGCAAATATAACACCGATGCAAAAAGAGCTAAAAGTTGGATGTAAATTAGAGAAAAAAATGGAATGCGAATATGAAAATAGGGAAAAAGGAGTAAATGCATTAAAAGTATGTACGTTGCCAAAATATTACCATAAGAATAGGCTGATATACACAAAAGTGAGCGGGGCACCATTTTGTTCTCCCACACATGAGTTTTCATCCAACTTTTATGGTATTTATTGAGACAAAACAAAAGCCTTCCAAAAACCTTGTCCAGCAACAGACAGAGGAATGGAGCCAGCAGACGAGTGATCTTTGTAAGATGTCGAGACAAATGCAGTGAAATCTTTGTAATTCCGCTAACTATAACTAGTCATTTTCTTGTGATTCATGTATTTAACAAGAAATCCCATCCTTGACCCAAGAAATGCTCCTGTTGAGATTAGTCATTCCCAGTGTTTGTCTGGATTCTCCAGCTCTGATTTGGGATGCATCTTGGGCACTTTTTCTCTGTTGATACATCCTGAACCTATAAAAATTATCCCCTTTGGCCCTTCCATTGTGCAAAATTCTGATGACAACACGGACCCCGTATAGAGCTAAGTCTCTGCAGGATGCACTAAATAGAACTTTTCTCACTTTATGAAAAGAATCAAGCCAAATTTTGCATAGTCCTCAGTATATTTTCATTCTGCACAAGAGGGTTAACTTTATTCAGAGAGAAGTTTAAATCAAACCAGAAAACAAATACAAAACCAGAACACTTGCCCACTGAGATCAAAGCATACATTGAAGAGATTAGAACTATATAGCTGGTGATATTCTCTTTTGCAAATTAGACATCAATTTGTCCTTAAATTACTCTTATATTAATAATATCTAGTATTTTCTGTAGCATGCTGTGCAATTTTATAATTTTCTATCCTAAATATCACCTTCTGCTTGTTGCTGTTTTTTGCTAGCAATAAGGGGAGCAGGCCCCCTTAGGCAAAGGATGAAATTCTCACATTCCCAAAGAGACTGAAACCAAAAATGTTCAAGCAAATTGTATTTTTTGTGTGCTTAAGGCTCTTCCCTGCCTGCTTTTTCACAGTCTCATATTCAGCTAGAAAGGGCTGATGGTTTGAAGTTTCTTGTATTAAAAAAAAAAAAAAAAAGAAATTTCAATATCAAAGAATACAGTATATTCAGTATAAAAGGGCACAAAATGCAGTGGTACCTGCTGGCCACACTGCATTCCCGTATCCCTTGGAAAACACAAGTTTTTCTCACGTGTGGTCATAATCAGCCCATTTAAGGTTCCTGCTATTCATTTTCCTTCACATTTTCCTACACAATGTGAGGCAGGTCGGAAAACAACATGAAGAAGAGACTTTTAAGAAAAATATATAAAATTTTTGAAATTCCTCCCCAATATTGAATCCACACAGTGCAGAGAAGTTTGTGCTTTATCTTAGAATATCTAATTTCTCCTTCATACTAAGCAGAAAAATAAGATGAGAAAACAGATTCGCTGAGAGCCCAGACACACAAAAAAAAAGAGCTTTAATGTTTTTAGAATTAATTTCTTACTTAGAGTGTGTTTGACAATTCCATTTCATATCTGCAGATATGTAGGCTTAGTTTCTTTTTTTAATGAATGTTATTAGTAAAAGCTTTACGTATGGGCACATCACAAAATTACATTTCTAGCTATACATTTTAAACTTATTTTTCTGAAATATAAAGCAGACTTTGAAAAGAAAATTTTGTACTTTTTAAATTTTATCAAAAGCTGTAAAATATCCTGCACACAAGTACGCTAAGAGTTCTTCAAGAAAACTGCAAAGCAGCATGCAAGTTGGTAATTAGGTCTTTACAATATTTTCATCTACTTTGTTAATATTTTTATTCTATAATAATATGAAGCCTAAATTATATTATGAAAATGTTCTCATTAAGAAAGCCTAACAAGATTTGGAAAGATGAAAAAAAATAAAGGACATCCTGTTGACACCAATAAAAAAGGAATTTACATGCAAAAAAGAGAAGCATCAGGAACAAGGAAAGGAGAAAGAAATTCACTGGAGAGAGAAGCTCTTGCCACAAAGTCGTGTTAGCAGGAAAGGAGGCAGCAACGCTCAAGTCTTAGAGCATCAGCAACGTTAGCACCAGCCAATTTGCAAGTTCCTTTGGGAATTGGAAGGAAAAAATGAAAGACAACAGCAAGTGAGGAAATTGCTCTAAGGAAATTGATTTTCTCAACCGAAAATACTTTGTGAAGGAGAAATTTGACTTGTTTCCCATGATAGGATCCTTGCTTTGCAATGGGAACTCGATTGGATTTGCGTCAGGTGAGTGCTGAAGGGGTGAGCAGACAGGATTTAGCTCCCTACAGCCAGAATATTCCCAGGAATTCTGTTATTTCTGCCTTGGATCCTCCAACAGAACATACAGAGCACAGTGGAAATAGGGAATTTGAGGTTATTTCTGCACACATCTATAGCTGGAAGCATAAAGAGGGCAGGTATAGGAGAGGAAGGGCAAAAAGGAGGGCAAAAGATCAGGTTATCAGCGGCAATTTCGGGAACGCTTGCTGAGCTTTCATTCCTTTGTAATTCTCCCAGAACAAAATAGTTGGGATGCCAAAAAACACATTCCAAAGCGGGCAGAGATCCTATCTACACTGCAGATGTTTAGGTAGTGCCCCAAAGCCCTGGGCACTGGCAGCAGCTCAACCATAAGAACAAACAGATCAGGATAGATTAATTTAATCCATTCCTTCATTTTGGAGAAAAAAGACGACTTCTGTTCCCCAAGTTAGACGCTTTACAATACTAAGATAGACCTATCTAAGGACCTAAGATAGACCTATTGCCAAATAAAGACCAAACTTGCACATATTTGGAATTTTAGAGAGTTTGGCAATGGAAAAAATATGCAACAGGTGAAAATATAGCATCCCCTGGTCTGCTCCTTTATTATTTATGCCATCAGGCAGCCTCTAGCATCTCTCCTAGACTATTAATCCTTACAACAGTGATTTGAGTAGGCTCTGAGAGCTTCTAAGATGCAAATAATTTACTTTTTCTTGGAACACACTGGATTTCCAAACAGCAACCACACGGAGGACTCCCCGTCCATCTCTGTCCTGCTTGCACAAAAGGCACCGTGCAAACAGATATTTGCTTTTATATAAAGCTTTGGCACTGAAAACGGCTGAACAGTTAAAAATGCAGGAAGTTGGGGGAAAAAGAAACTGTTCAATTTGTCCCTATTCCTCTCTCTGGCAAACAGCAGTTTAATACATTAACTTCTGTGACTTCCTTCCTCCCTGAAAGCAAAAGCAATCTCCTCATAGCTTGGGTTGCACAATTATTGCAGCTCTGTTTCAGAAGGGAAAATTAATTCCTTTGATATAAGTTTCTATTTTGTAATAAAGCAAGTGAGACTGTATCAAAAATATCTGCCAACACGAACAACTTGCCTGCAAGATTGTAAAAATCCTAACTGCAGCCCATGGTAGATTTTTCTGTGTTTAAAATCCATGAGCCCATGTAAACTGTTCAATTAAACTGTTCATATAAACTGTTCTTAAATTTTATTTAAGAAAGCCTAAATTCCTTGAAATTATTTGGATCATTTTATGGGAATGATTAGAAAAAAAAAATAAAAGTCAGTGGAAAGATTCAGGCTAAAAAGTAAAATTTACATTTAGATCATTGAACTACTGAGATTTCTTCCCCTTCTCCCCTCCTTTTTTTTTTGTTTTGTTTCTAATTTACAAAAACTGTTTAACTTGAGAGCCTACATATTATCTTCGCATGTAGGATCTCAGTTTCCATGACCTTCAGCAGATGCTGGAAGTGCTCAGGACTTTGCAAGTTATGGGCAAATAGGGCTAAAGTCAGTATTTGTATTCCTGAAGCAACCAGAAAGTCTCAAGTTTTAGCAATTCACGTGAGCAAATAAATTTCTCTTGGGCTTTTCCCACCAAACACCTTTCTTTGCTTGCCCAGAACTTCTCCACCTGGACACAACAAAAGAGCCGTTCAGAGCAGCGCTCCCTTATGCTATCGCTGAACAGAAGATACAATATTTATTTCCCCTAAAAAGGATACGAATAATCAATTGGTAACACTCATTTCAGTGGAAAAGTGGCAATCGGGAGTCCTCTATAACATAAAATGCTCTAGCAGCATCTGAAAGAAATTAGCAGAAACCTTCCCGTGCGTGTGGAACCATTCCTAAAATTCAAGAAACTTGGCAAAACGATCGGACATCTGTTTTCTCTTGCTCTGTGCAAGGTCACAGCTAACCGAGAGCCATTCAGAAACATGGGATGAGGCCCTGCTCACAGCACGGAGGATCCTCTGGCCGATGGGGATGGAATTAAATGCTCGTCTGCCTTCCTATAGACACTATTTACAATCTACAATTAGCCTGTGTCACACCAAAATACGGCTATTTTAGCCCCAGTTTAAGACTGGATGACCAGGGGTTGCAACAAAGCAATTCAGTAGAAAAAATACTCTCATAATCATCACTTGTTGCCTCAAAATATTATATATGATTAGTAAGCTAAACATTTTAATTCACTTTCATAGGCTCATTTGTATTATAAAGAAGACTAAGCATCACTTAAAAGGAATTTTAAACCATATAAAAAGATTTTTTTTAACTAAAATAAGCATGATGTTCACGTTTACAACCAGTATAAATGCAATCATTCCCTTCTTCCCTTATTCCTTGGCATTCTCCAAGCTCTTTACTCCAAGGGCCCAGAAGTGCCACTGGGGAGTTGTGATGTTGGGCGCATTTTCAAGCATTTCCCGGGTGCATTTTCAAGAGAAAATGCAGAAAATGCAGCGTTTCCAGCAAGGCCCATCCCAAGGCATGCTACCCTGGCCTGGAAAGCCACAGTTTAGCCACTGATATAAGACTTTGTGGGCTGGAGCTGCGTACCCAGGGGAAGTGGTTGCAACTGTCTTATTTCATGCAAACGCAATGGTCATTTAGCCCTCAGGTAGGCAAAGTTTGGCTTATCCTCAATTTATTGCAGAACAAATTCTAAGAACGTGTTCTTGCAGCAGGATGCACTATTGCAATGGTCTGCAACACCCGGATTTAAAACAACTATAGCTTTTTTGTAGCTAATTAAAATGCACGCATGAAAATGAAGGAAAAATGATTACCTTTTTAAAGTATTTTATTACAGTTGTATTATGGCATTTAGCGCTATTACCTACAAAAAAAACCCACGAACTGGGTAAAAAGAAAACTTTCAAGATAGTTTCTAAAAACTGCTGTGAAAAAATTGCTCGAGTTTGGTCCTGTTTGCCCCTCATCCGCTCTTTGGCATTGAGAAGCACAAATGCAGAATAAAAAATACTGCAATCTGCCTACCTGCTCTGGTAGATGAAGTGTGCTAGCTGCCATGGGAACCTGAACTTATTTATTTACTTTAATCTGTAGGAATGAAATCTGATTTAATTCTGCAGAAGGCTGCCACAGCAAAGACAAGGAAAAAAGCAATGCACGGTTGAAAGTCATAGAAATTAGCTGTTTCTTCGAGCTGCTAAGCCCAAGTCATGTTCTTCGGCCTTTAGCACTCTATATTTAAAAAGCCTTGACTTCTGATATAGATATGAGGACAAGCAGCTACGTAGTAGACCTTCCCCTTCAAAAAACCCTTCCCTCCCATGCAATAGTGTCACAGTTCATCTCTCCCAAATATATTAGAGGAAAACTGTTGTCTACAATAGCTTTAGAATATAAAAAATGCTCTTGTAATGGACTGAACTGGAAAGAGATGGGAGTGCTTCACGGTTCTGCCTTCCCAACCATTAGTAACACGTAAAGAATCCAAATTTACATCTCTGGATTCTAGAGGATTAATCTTTCTGAACCCAAACAGGAGTCTAATATTTAAAACCAAGCAAAAAACACCTAGATAATAAGTCTAATAGTTGATCTGCTGCTTTGAGAGCCAATAGACTGCTCCAGAATTCAGTCTGAATTGTGGAATAATCAGTGTAAGTTGGTAAAAATCACTATCACAAACACCCTCTGATGCAACTTGCATGAGAAACAGTTCTAAAGACCTCCATAATTTTGTGCACAAGCCTGAAAGTGATGAAAATATATAGTGAGGTTTTAATATGAGATTCAGTAAAAGAAGTAGGAATATATTTAAGTGCTACGGCCCAAGTAAGTGAATATTTCAAAAAGGAGGAAAATACTGTGAATATGATGCCCTAAGTCCTAAAAACCAAAGTGCTACTGTGGAGAAATCTCTGAACAGATAAACAATGAGTCTGCCCCCAAAAATGCACCCTGAACACAGAACAACATTCCTTGGCTCAAAATAATGTCCACGGATCTCCAAGACGGGGAATTATTTTTATGGGTTCTATTATAAATAGCATAAATTCACTAAAGTTTTCATGACAAAAAAATAGAAAACGAAACACAAATGGTAAAAGAATGAATATGATTAAGCTGTAAGTGGTCTGTCACTGACAAACTTACAGCATAGTTAAGTGGTGCCTAAGCTGGAAATAAAAAAATCATGAGCAGAGAAAGGAGGAGCAGAGGAGGAGTCGGGAAAGAAGCCAGAATTTTCCAAAAGATAAAAGCTGGGGATCAGGCTCATTGAGCCTTCTGCAATCGCGTTGGATTTGCTGGTAAGTCACTTGAAAACGAGGGCACCCTGCCAGTTTTAGCAGTGGACATAGGCTCAGCATGGCCCTTCTTGGGATAACCAAAATACGCAACAAGATCTTTACAAAAAAGAGGAACCCAGTATGTAAAATCTATAAGACAGCTCTAAAATCTATAAGTGTTTCACTGTATTACCTTAGAAATCTGCATACTTGCTGCTATAAGCTGGATATCAGCCTATACAACTGTCACCGCCGTGCCAAGGGGACCCAGCAAGCTTAGACAAGGTAAATAAAGCTCTACTTTGCTTTATTTACAGCCATACTTCTCTTGGCTTAAATTTGCCACATAGAAGGATGAAAAGAGCTATTCTTATTCAACATTTTCTTTTTTTCTCTCTTATATTTTTACCTTTTATGTTTATATATCAGTTTGCACACAGAGGAGTAAGAATTAAAGCCAGTTTTACAGGCATCTGAGGAAGCTACTTCTGGAGCAGTTCGAAAAGAGGGAATTTTATCTGAACAGCAACTCAAACTTCTCTTATTAAGATCAATGTCAAAAACTTAAGAGGATTTAAGCTACCCCTATCACCAAAGCATTTACCATCTCTTATATGCCCCTTACAGATCCTCAGTTTTCTAAAATCCCCATTCAAAATGCCCCTATAGAGCAGATTTCCTGCGTGAAACTGGCTTCAGACACTCAGATAT
Organism: Crypturellus undulatus; assembly: GCA_013389825.1. NCBI lineage: Eukaryota > Metazoa > Chordata > Aves > Tinamiformes > Tinamidae > Crypturellus > Crypturellus undulatus. The sequence goes on along the minus strand of VWPW01032578.1, from coordinate 96,676 downwards.
TTATCACTTGCGCTGAGCAGTGTTGAATTGTAGCGATCACAGCAATTCTACCTTTGGGTGGGTGAAGAAGAGAGAAATCGCACAATAAAAACCCATCCTGACAACAGAAATGACAACTTTTGTAACAGAGATGAGCAGGGGTTTTTATCGACCGCACTGCTCCTGCAGAAACTTGTTTTATTTAAGAAACAATGTAAGGTATGATAAAATTCAAGCTCAATAAACATGGAGAAAGCAGTATTTCATATCCTGCTATAATATTTTTTAGCTCTCTATCCCAGAATTATAAAGAGCTGGGATTCAGGCAAAGGTTTCCAAGCACCAAATCTTTCCTCACTGCTATTTAAAACATGATTTGTTATTTTAATGGTCTTAAAGCACTGTTTCTACAAAATATTTACACCTACAAAACAATTACTTTTTATTTTAATAGTCTCATCTTAAAATACTGTTTCTACGAAACTCCACAAATCTACCATTTTCTACAAAATTTAAGCAATACCATAACCCTCCCAAGAGGGTCACCTTGTGCCCAAGTTCCACACAGCAAGAAAGCTGCAATATTTAAACAACTCCACAAGCATCAAAAAGACGTCTTTATTCTTTGTCATTCCTTAGTAAGGCAAAGCCACTGAGCAAATCTGACATCCCACTTCTCATCAAGCCATGAAAACAGATATTCAAAGCACATCTCTAATAAAATGACAAGTTTAACGTGAGGTCAAGCAGAGCTTGGCAAGAACACGACTGATCAGCAGTTGAGTGGTCAATAGAAGATGCTCTTCGCACAAAGCAACAACTACCGAAGCTGCCTCAGAGCAATCATCTTGGAAAGTTTTCCAAATTCAACCTTGGGAAAGAGCGGGATAATTGCAGACATCACGTTTCGTGAGCAATTGTCCGGTATTTGGCTCTTTAGGTGACACCATCATCATGACAACCCTCAAGATGCTGCCACTTGACCCCAGCTGGATCAGCTTGGTCGGGATGTGGCCCAAAGCTCGGTCTCAGGTCCCAGGCCCTCTTAGTCTAATCGACAATAGCTGAAACATAGCAGATGAGCCTGTTTTTTTCTGTTTGTTTGTTTGTTTGTTTCTGTTTTGTTTCTATTTTTTTTCTGTTTTTTTTTCTGTTTTTTTTTTCTGATTTTTTTTTCCCTTTTTTTTCTGTTTTTTTTTTTCCTTTTTTTCTGCTTTTTTTTTTAATTTTTTTTCTGTTTTTTCCAACTTGGGAACACTGAACGATCTTGGGAATCATCTTACCCATTGCACGGAGAACTGCACAATGCCAAGTATTTGATGTCTCTCAAATAAATCACTTTACTCTGTCTCATTTGAAATATTTGTGACTAGGATTGTTGGATTATCTTGATAAAGTCAGCTCCTTCATCATCCTATATGAAGTTCTCGCGTGGCACCAGAAAAACTGGTTTATGGCTGTCAGATTTAGAGTACGGCTCCAACTACAAAACTTTTCCCTCCACTTCATCTGCTGCAGGTTATGGGACTGCCCCAGTGATGCAGGAGGAGGACACTATTCTGATGCACAATTTTGAATTAATGCCAGGAGAAAGAAATAGCAGCAATATAATCTATGGGCTCTTTTTTTTTGCCATTAATGGGTAGAGGAAAGGGCATACACTCTGGAAGAATATTAAGAAAGTATTTCTTAATAGAGAAAATTATTAGAGCTTTTCTGTCCATAAGAGTCAAGATGACAATTAAATCAGCTAAACTTGTTCATTAGGAAAATGAGTGCACATGAGTTGCAGCCTCCTTTCTTTTGCCTCCTATTTAGATATCATATACATAAGGCGGTGGATAGAGACTTGGAAAAATCTGCTCTATTTTTTACGTTAATTACCCAAAAAATAGTAATCCTGCTTTGAAAGAATGGCTTCTCATAAACCTAATATTTATTTTAAAAAATATATTAGTTATATAAAATCTCAAAATAAAAAGTAAATTGAAAGGTCTTTATTAAAGTACATAAAATATCATATATATTAAGAGAGAAAGCCGGTGTTTCCAGGGAGCATGTATGTTTTTGTCATGGCTGTAATGAAACATGCATTAAGTATGAAACATATGGTTTCCATTTTGCTGCCCTGGAACCCGTCCAAAGACATTTTATGTTGTTAGCTTAACTGTTCTCTTCAGCTGAGAAGCTGTGGAAAATGTCTCATATGAAAAAAATCTGCACCTCATGGATAACTAGGAAAGATTTTCTAGATCTGCTGCAGGCTGGGCTTTATTAAAAAAAAAAAAAAGGGTTCTGAGATTACTATTTAATTACTGGATGGTTTTTTAATTAAATCTAATTTTCAAGAATCAGTAAAAATGAGACAGAAGAAAAGATTATATTTCTTTACCTTTAATAATGCTTCTTTTGTCCTGATGCAGAGTTAGTTTGTCAAAGAGTTGACTGAGAATTTGAAGATATCGATCGTGAGATTTCAAATCTAAATATTAATTTTGTTAGCACAAAATATGCTAGAGAGGATGAAGAAAAAATGAAATTTTGCCATGCACGTCTAAGAATTCATCCCCAAATTGCGAGACTTCACTTGTGTCCAGAAATAAACACGTTGAATTTAATCTGTGCAACCCTTTTGAGTCTGGGTTCTTATAAATTCCTGTTAATTATTCACTTCACGAGGTCATTGGGAAAATAATATCAGGAAAAAAATGATAAATGCGAGCGGAGCAGTTTGGAAACTTTAATGGACTGTTTCATTAGAGCAGAAGCTGAGTTGATTTGGGATGCACAAGTTGAAGCCACTTGTGTTGTCACATTAATGTCTCGTGCTGTGTGCGGTCTGCACCCTCTGTAAATGCCTCCAATGCAAGAATTCCCCTTGCTGGTGCTCTGCCGAGGTGGAAAATTGCACATTTTCAGAAGTTTTTGCAAGAAACCAGCAATTATTTGACTCACCTTTGCCATCTGCGCTTGCACTCCGCTGGCCTTGAGCGCCGAAACCGCCTTCTGAGCCGCCGCGGGGCTGTCGAAGTCTACGAAACCATAACCTGCAAAATAAAATATGGTCCGTTGGCAAGACGACAAGTGGTTATAATAATAATAACAATGGTTATAGGCCATTTTCTTGGTGAAAAGGGCCAACCTGAGCTCCAAAGTTCTTCATGTAGTACCAAAGTGCTCCAACTTTGCACCGGTGCAGACAAATACTAGGGGCAAGAATCAGTTTCTGTGTCCGCTGACTTGTCCAAACTCCAACAGCTCTCAGGGTGCTTTATATTAACTATGTTTCCCCTAAAAGTGCCTACAACGCAATCAGTTTATTTCCCAGAGATCACTAAATAAACCATAATCTCTTCCTTTTTTTTTTTTTTAACTAAAGTCCTAGTCTATCTTGAGTAACTAAACAAATAAGCCCTTGAATTAAAGGCCATTTATTGAAAATTGAGAAAGGAATTTTGTTTAAAAGATACAGACCTATCATAGCACCATCCAGTTTCTCAAAAACTAGTTACTTTGCTGCATATACATAATAACAGAAATTAAGCTAAAAGATACACAGGTCCTCTTAAATCCAGTAATTTTTTCCTACTTAATGTCAGAATGTAGAAAATTGTCCCTAAAGTATTTTAATGTTAATGTAAAAACAAATTAAATTATAATAATTTGCTAGATTACACCTACCCTTTCCCAAGGAAATATATGCAATAGTTTTGTATGCTTTTTTGTTTTCTCTTCAATGTCTACATTATGTTTAAAAAAAAAATAAGAAAAAAAAAGTCCTCTGGAGGAGCCAGAACCTGGAATTATTTTCTCAGACAGCAGTAGTATGTTTCAGAATATGTCTATGTGGAGGACAGAAAATCTGTGATATATTTGAACCAGCTTAATTCACGTAGAGCCTTGTACATCAGTGCAAACTTACTTAACCTGCCAAGAAAGCCAAAGCAAGCAGTATATTATTTGGTATGACGTGGTGTTACAGATGTTACATTTTGACGTGAAACAGGGTGAATTAGCTCACATAATCAGGGCAAAACTAGCTTTGCCGATAGAATGGGCTACCTACCCCACCATATAGGGCTCAAGTTATAGATGAAGTTATATATGGATAGCAAGGATGGCATCAAGGCTGGCTTTGCCATCTGGCAGATTACTTGTAAATTACTTGTAAATTCAATCCCTCGTGGCTTCAGTTTGTTCAAATCCTATGGCATATTTTGCTGGCAAGAGTCGGAAATGGGTAAGTTCCAGTTTAGAAATCTGCATTCTGCCTCCTTTGGTAATGCAACTGCAGTGACATGCACCGAACCTCCCTCCAAACACTGTTAGCTGCTGCCTTTCACCTGTTTAAAAGGTTTAAGAGTTATAAAACTGATACTGGAAAAAAAATATTGTGAGAAAGTTTGTGCTTAAGTCTTTGGAGCATCAAGATAACAACCAATGTCACTGAGAGCTACTGAAGTCTTTGGGAATTGGGGGAAGGAAGACTGAAAGTGCTTTCATATGTACTAATGAATTAAAATGCTAGAAAAAGGCAGCTACTCTTTCATAGTCACATTATGCACAAGTAAAATCTGCAATACGAGCTGGAAAAAAGGCTCAGGAACTTCCAGCACCAGTTTAATTGCTTGGATTGCAGCGCTGAGAGTGAACCAGGGTCCTGCACTTCTTCCAAGTTCCCCCTAAAACTCCAATTTGATTAATGATAAATTATCTTCTTTTGCCTCTTCCTTTGCACTTATTCAAGGGGTCACCAGTGATGTTAATGCTAAATCCCCTGACTCTTCTTTTTTTATTATTTATTTTGCTTAGAAACTAACTTCTTAACAGTAACCAAAAAACAAGTCTGAACCCTGGTATTTCCCGAGTCTGCTCCCACACACGTGTTGCTGGGATATGATCTCACTGTAATTGCAACGAGTGCTCTGCATCAGCGAACCAAACGGATGGATCCGATTTATTTAAAGGAGTTTTATTATTTTTTTTCCCAGCTGCAATTACTTTGGTGAAAATGAACCCCTTCTTTGCTCCCAATACATTGAAGAGCACAGAACAAAACATAATTAGAGTGCTGGAACATGTAATTAAACACTGCCTTAAACTCTTCTAATTAATAGAGCTGATTTGCACAATATGTAATTTTTTTCAGATGATTAGTGCAGTTGAATGGTCTTCCCTAATTTCTGCAGGCAAAAGGGGGAAAAGCTGCTTTCGAGTCTATTTTTGTTTTTAAAATAGAGGCCAATGGCCAGGCAGTGTTTTGCACATTAGCTTTGCTCAGGTTTCCCTGCATTTCTACTGCAAACAAATATAGTGAATATGCAGAATATGGACCAGAACAAGGCTGGCTCGGGAATGCGAATTGGATAACTTCTTAAAATCACTTAAAATACACCATGAGTATATGGGAGAACATCAGGTAAGAAAGTAATTTAAACGCCAACATACCTTTGCATTTGTTTGTTGTCTTATCCAAAATAGCCTTTGTGGATACAATTTTCCCATACCTAAAATGTTTGCATATAATGCAAAGAAAAAAAGAAGAAAACGTCCTGTTAGAACAGATACCAAATTCACATTGTTTTATATTCTATTACTGACATACTTTTAATAAGTTGGAATCATAGGTAGACTCTAAAACTGTATAATTGAAACTCATCTGTGGACAGAAATAACAAAAAATACAATAATTTCAAATATAATTGTGCTCTGTTCTCCCTGCATTACCAGTGACACAGCGGAATGACAAAATAAGCCAAAGAAAAAGTGCTTTACACACACATAGAGATATGATACTACTAAAATACATGAAAGAAGACATGTAAGGAATAAGTCTGGATTTTCCCTGTCGATTTAGGTACCAGATAAGGCAGAAAAGAAACCGTCTTGTCTATGCTGGGCTTGCTAACCAAAATGCTATGACAAAACAGCAACCACAGACATCTTTTCCCTTTCACTGGACAAATCCAGGGATGAAAACCACTATGCTGGAAGGTGACTAGTGCGAGTTGGCTTTATGCAACCTAATCACCAAAACTGGGGAAGAATTTTCTGACTTTCCCCATCCCCATTGTTTTTTAAGTGGAAAATTGAAATGGAAAATTTCAACAAAAAGAAGAAAAAAAATATCTTTTTTTTTTTTTTTGTAAACTTTCAATTTTCTTTTGTAAAATGAAATAGAATGCATTCATTGTCTGTGCTTCTGAACATCTGATGGCCCCAGGTGCTAGGCAGTCCAAGGGGGAGAGCATCCAAGATCTGGGAAAGCCAATCAAGCTTGGGAAATGAGCAAGAATCCCAGTTACGGGAATGATGGTTGTTTCTCACATGTGGCAGCATTACCGTTTTGATCCCAATTGGGAGTTGCATTTATTGCTGGGGGTGAAAATTTGCAATCTTCCTGGAAAACAAGTGCTACTTTTTGGACAGGTCAATACTAAGAGCAAGCAGCTTCCCCAGCACGAAAGCACTTGAGGGCTGCAGAGATGCAGGGAATCAGCAGCAGATTCAGAAATAGAGCGTGGGACTCACAGCCCTCACCACAATCTCCTATTTTTGCTTATGAATTATATTTGATACAATTTGTATTAAAAAAAAAGATTTAAATATATATTTTTTTCAATGCAGTTATCAATCTTTGTGATGAGTTTCAGCAAGTTCTTGTGTAGCCTCTTGTAAAGGCAAATTTGGAGCAATCAAAGCCACCGCGTAGTTATTGGCTTCCTTGCCTATGCGGAATTGTGAACATCTACCTTTATATTCTAAAGATATAACTATCTATAGCCTAAAAATGTACAAGAACCTATGAAAAATTATGTATACTTAAATATGCCATGCTAGAAGCTGCAGAAGCAATATAAACAGTTCCTAGTAGCTGGAGTATGGGCTTCCTCATCAATTATTTTCCAAGTGAGTCATTCCCATACAGAAAGCTGCAGATTTCACATGTTAAACCCTCTGAATTTCCCCTAAAGTTTTTCTGAGTAATGCACACAGGTATATGTTATAACCCATAAAGCTCCGGGGTCCCTTTAATCCAGTGTTATATTGGTCTGTATCTCTGTTCTTTACACCCATTTCAGTGACCCCCTTGGACATGCAAAACCACTAGTGATTCAGTCCCCTGTCCTAGATCCACAGCTCCCGTGGAGAACCAGCAAGGACTGCCAAGGAATTCCAACAGAAGGATCAGAGGAGCAGTGTAAGAATAGCAAGTTTTCCCCATTTACTCCGCAATTTTCCCTAGAAATACTCTTTCAAACAACAGACCTCTGCCCTGAGCAGCATGGTACGTCACCTCCTGGCTCCCAGCATGATTTCAGGGGCAGATACCCGTTGCATTTCCTCAAAACTGCTCCCTTGGGATGGCGACCAACATGAAATCCCCCTCCTTCCTCCTCCAGTTGCTGCATAAAACAGGTTTCTGCATTCAAGTTGGTAGGTGCAACTGCAACCCCAAATCAGTGACCTACCTCAAGGCCATCAAAGTCATGGCCTAAACTAACATATAAGAAGGCTTTTATTGCTGACTGCTTGTTCCCTCTCCTCTAAAGCAATCAAAAGTACTAGGAATTTAGGGCTCATATTGAGAAGCATGCTCAGTAATAGCCTATGCACAATAAATTAATAAATAAATTAGAAAATACTGCTACTTAATGAGACAGCGTTTTCCTCTAACACACACTTTTTAGAAATCACATTGTTCAGCAAGATGATCAAACCCAGTGCAACTAGACAGACTTATTTCAAATAACTAGCAAGACTTTCTAGCTATTTAAAACCTCTCTGAAGCCTAATCTGAAGCCTGATGAAAGGAACGGGTTCTCTAATAGACTCAGCACATTGATCAAAATGAAGCAGGGTTTATTTTCCTTTCCCTGTACATCTGCTGTTATAACAAACACGCTTGCAAACGGGAGGATGATAAGGTGCCATCACCAGCGTGATAAAGAATGGGGAACAGAATAGTTTGGAGCCTCTGGCACAAGGGCTATTTCGAGGGCTAAAGGAAATTATTTGTGTGTGCATTAGGGGAGGTCCCTTAGGGGACTCATTTAACAACCTTTTTGCTACGTAGAAATAATGCTGAGTATCTTCTGTGTTTATTCTATTTTTTTTTTTTAATCTTAGCATCTCAGTGCTCCCCTTCATGGAATGTTCTTCACTTTCAAGAGCCAGAATCTCGTGGCAAAGCTGAGCACAGATTTCATAATGCACAAGTGGATCTTGTGTGACTTCAGTACAGGAGGAAATTGAGAAAGGAAAGAGCACTGGTCTGAACCCAACATTTCAACAAGAACCAACTTTTCCCTCTTTTTCCCTTTTTTTTCCTCCCTTTTTTTTGCCCCAGGTAACCCACAGGGGATGGAGAATGAGAACAAAACAAACATCCACCTCTCCTTGTTGTTTGATTTTACTTGGGGGATAAAAATTCCTAACCAAGTCAATTAGAATGAGATTATGTACTATGACGCAAAACAAATAATTTTTTTCCAGCTTGCAAAATGATGGAAATTACATATTTTTCTGCTAATGCAAAGAATTTCATTAAAAAGAATTTTTGATGCGTTCTGATCTATGTACACAACACAAATCTTTGGCTTTAGGCTCTGACCAGTAGTTAATAATCTCTTGTGCTGCAATGGTATATTCTTTGCAAGAAAGCCTCATTCATGTCCTCTCCACATTTAATTCCTCTTTCAAATTTTGTGTATTTTTATTTTGGATAAGAATTAGTATAGATGTAGCCTCCATCATCATCATTACTGATGACAGCACCAACAGTTACCAACATCAGCACAAAATAAACTAGTGTTTCTTTGATACCGACAATCTTTCCTTCAGGACCTGAAAGTTGCAATTATGCAATCCACTAAGAATGAAAGAAAAAAGGCAAAATCAGATGCAAAATCAGGTATCTTATCAGTTCTTACAATTATCCATCCTTGTTTGACTTAGAAGAGCAGATATGTAGTATAATGAGCGACATAGTTCTTATTTCTGAGGTACGAACAGTTAGTTTCTTGGTTTTGGGGGGGCAATATTGATTGCAATGGTTAAAAAAACACACACTATTTTATGTATATGTATTTGTTATGTAGTACTCTCCTGTGCAAATGTATAGAGACCAAGAATTCAGAACTCTAATGAACAGTAAGGGCTATAGAGGAAGAAATTAGATTTAGGAAATTATTATTATAAAATGGATATCCAATATCAACCATCCATTTTGTTTTTCTTAACAGTGGTTATTTCCTGCTTTAGCAGAGGATGATGCGTGGGGGTAGGGAAGAAATGTATTTAGCATCAGGAAATGTTTGCTTCCTCCTGCTTTATGGAGATGCATATAACCTCTGTCCGCTCTTTAGAAGCGGACTGAAAGAGTAGGAAAAAATCAGTTCTGGCAGCATCCTACAGCCTTTTTGGGTTTGTTTGTTTGTTTTTAAACAGGATTTTCAAATTTCTATGCTCATTTCTGCCCAACAAAGAGATTATCTTGAAACTGCAAGTTCAAAGAGTTCAATGCTCTCTCATTTGGCACAACTCTTAGTATCTCTAAAGAGTTTAAACACTTAAGACATATTACAGCTGGCATCTGAAACAGCAGTCCTAATGTGGCTTTCTGCTCTGTGATATATATCCAACTGTTTCCTGCAAAGGTGTTTTCTCCATCAATCTTAAAAAAAGAACACGTAGATTTAGGATTTGTTAATAGGTTAAGAATGTTGCAATGTATATATTGGGAATAAAGCCATTATTCTTCAGTATTATGACAATACAATCAAGGTAAAAGAAAATCCATGAAACTCTCCCTCTAATATTATTCTTTAGCAGTAACAAATCAACTGAAGTTACTGCAAGGGGGAAAAAAAAAAGAAGCANAGGAATTTAGGGCTTATATTGAGAAGCATGCTCAGTAATAGCCTATGCACAATAAATTAATAAATAAATTAGAAAATACTGCTACTTAATGAGACAGCGTTTTCCTCTAACACACACTTTTTAGAAATCACATTGTTCAGCAAGATGATCAAACCCAGTGCAACTAGACAGACTTATTTCAAATAACTAGCAAGACCTTCTAGCTATTTAAAACCCCTCTGAAGCCTAATCTGAAGCCTGATGAAAGGAACGGGTTCTCTAATAGACTCAGCACATTGATCAAAATGAAGCAGGGTTTATTTTCCTTTCCTTGTACATCCGCTGTTATAACAAACACACTTGCAAACGGGAGGATGATAAGGTACCATCACAAGCGTGATAAAGAATGGGGAACAGAATAGTTTGGAGCCTCTGGCACAAGGGCTATTTCGAGGGCTAAAGGAAATTATTTGTGTGTGCATTAGGGGAGGTCCCTTAGGGGACTCATTTAACAACCTTTTTGCTACGTAGAAATAATGCTGAGTATCTTCTGTGTTTATTCTATTTTTTTTTTTAATCTTAGCATCTCGGTGCTCCCCTTCATGGAATGTTCTTCACTTTCAAGAGCCAGAATCTCATGGTAAAGCTGAGCACAGATTTCATAATGCACAAGTGGATCTTGTGTGACTTCAGTACAGGAGGAAATTGCAAAAGGAAAGAGCACTGGTCTGAACCCAACATTTCAACAAGAACCAACTTTTCCCTCTTTTTCCCTTTTTTTTCCTCCCTTTTTTTTGCCCCAGGTAACCCACAGGGGATGGAGAATGAGAACAAAACAAACATCCACCTCTCCTTGTTGTTTGATTTTACTTGGGGGATAAAAATTCCTAACCAAGTCAATTAGAATGAGATTATGTACTATGACGCAAAACAAATAATTTTTTTCCAGCTTGCAAAATGATGGAAATTACATATTTTTCTGCTAATGCAAAGAATTTCATTAAAAAGAATTTTTGATGCGTTCTGATCTATGTACACAACACAAATCTTTGGCTTTAGGCTCTGACCAGTAGTTAATAATCTCTTGTGCTGCAATGGTATATTCTTTGCAAGAAAGCCTCATTCATGTCCTCTCCACATTTAATTCCTCTTTCAAATTTTGTGTATTTTTATTTTGGATAAGAATTAGTATAGATGTAGCCTCCATCATCATCATTACTGATGACAGCACCAACAGTTACCAACATCAGCACAAAATAAACTAGTGTTTCTTTGATACCGACAATCTTTCCTTCAGGACCTGAAAGTTGCAATTATGCAATCCACTAAGAATGAAAGAAAAAAGGCAAAATCAGATGCAAAATCAGGTATCTTATCAGTTCTTACAATTATCCATCCTTGTTTGACTTAGAAGAGCAGATATGTAGTATAATGAGCGACATAGTTCTTATTTCTGAGGTACGAACAGTTAGTTTCTTGGTTTTGGGGGGGCAATATTGATTGCAATGGTTAAAAAAACACACACTATTTTATGTATATGTATTTGTTATGTAGTACTCTCCTGTGCAAATGTATAGAGACCAAGAATTCAGAACTCTAATGAACAGTAAGGGCTATAGAGGAAGAAATTAGATTTAGGAAATTATTATTATAAAATGGATATCCAATATCAACTATCCATTTTGTTTTTCTTAACAGTGGTTATTTCCTGCTTTAGCAGAGGATGATGCGTGGGGGTAGGGAAGAAATGTATTTAGCATCAGGAAATGTTTGCTTCCTCCTGCTTTATGGAGATGCATATAACCTCTGTCCGCTCTTTAGAAGCTGACTGAAAGAGTAGGAAAAAATCAGTCCTGGCAGCATCCTACTGCCTTTTTGGGTTTGTTTGTTTGTATTTAAACAGGATTTTCAAATTTCTATGCTCATTTCTGCCCAACAAAGAGATTATCTTGAAACTGCAAGTTCAAAGAGTTCAATGCTCTCTCATTTGGCACAACTCTTAGTATCTCTAAAGAGTTTAAACACTTAAGACATATCACAGCTGGCATCTGAAACAGCAGTCCTAATGTGGCTTTCTGCTCTGTGATATATATCCAACTGTTTCCTGCAAAGGTGTTTTCTCCATCAATCTTAAAAAAAAGAACATGTAGATTTAGGATTTGTTAATAGGTTAAGAATGTTGCAATATATATATTGGGAATAAAGCCATTATTCTTCAGTATTATGACAATACAATCAAGGTAAAAGAAAATCCATGAAACTCTCCCTCTAATATTATTCTTTAGCAGTAACAAATCAACTGAAGTTACTGCAAGGGGGAAAAAAAAAAGAAGCATCAAAATGGAAATAATGAAAGATGAAAAATCCCAGCCATAAAATTTTGATTATAGATTTTTTTTATTATTATTAATAAAGCCAGTTCTGCAGTAAGAACCTCTGACTCTTGTTCTAGGCACATTTATGGGCATCTTTTGCCTCAATCTCATCAATAAAGCCGTGAATTTAGCTATTTAGCAGAACTGTGATTAACAGGAGGAGATTTTGCAAAGCCCTGAGTGCTGGCCCTATCTTTGCTCCGCTGCAGCATGATTTTAACCCCCAAATAAGTGTTTTCCTTGGAGATAATGACACCCTGCCCTTCCTTCCTAGCAGGATGCCAGCCTTGGCCAGCGTTTCCAGGGGGTCACTCGTGATAACCACTTTTTAAACCTACATTCCTCAATCTGTGCACAAGTTAAATAAAAGCAAACCCCAAATCAGGCAGCCTTGATGTTCAACATGAGGACAGCAGCGAATTGCTCACATTCATTTACTCTGCTCATGTTTAATTCCCATTTAATCCTTCACAAACTAAAGGGATATTCATGTGCAGCTAGATGGTAGGGAGAGACCGCAGCAAAAGCCCTGGACACTCAAAAAGGAGAGAGCAATAGCACAAATTCCCAAATTCTCTTGCCTTGCCAAGGAGATCTTCCTCCACCTACAGATTCCCTTGATTCTTATGAAAATCGGCATACCAACAGGCTGGTCCTAAATTTGCTAATTACCTACTCGTTTGAGCTATAATCAAAGTGTTTGCAATAGAAAATCCGAGGAGGAAGCTGTCATTTTGCTGAAAAAATATGCAATTTCAGGCACCAAACCCAAGGCGCTGATTGCAGCCAGTGTTTCCCAGACCTGCCCTGCCGTAGCCTATCCCAACGTCTGAAAATCTGACTATTTAGGATAATCTCTGCCCCATCTGCTGCCTACCAGCTCAGTAGCCTTGTTACTGCACAGTTTATAGGTTAAGCGGGATCAAGAAGCCATTGGGAGCACAGAAGGATTTGCCCTTTTGGCACTTTTGCCCTTTGATGTGCAAGTACTAGACTTATTTCTCCTCCACTCAGGAAGAAAACCAGTAACGTTAATAAAAGTGTCTGTTCTTAAGGAAAATGAAATTGTTCATGCTTATCTTCTTGATAGTCTGTGAAATCTGCAGGAGTATATAAATATTTCGGAGCTTATTTGGGTCTACGGTTTTAGTTTTCCTATTTGCCCACTTCAAGGCTCAAATACTAAGCATTTTATAAGATGTAAATCATGCAGGCTGAACTATGTTCAGTTTTCAAATATCAGCCTACACAGGCACAAATGCTGGTTGATATTAAAGGTATTGCTTCCTGACAACATTCTACTAGATTAAATAACCAGAATAGTAAAAGATTATTAAATATTTTTTTCTGAATTATGCAGCATTGCTTCCTGAGAAAAGAGTTTTAGCATATAGAAAATGAAATAGGAACTGATGTGTGCAAATCATGAGTGATTTCAGGACTGATTTACTACTAGCACAGTATTCTGTAATCAATAACTAGTACTCTTACACTGGAAGCATTACAGAAACTTCTCATACAAGACACCCAACGGAGGGTCATTTCCCTGGCAGGAATGACTTGTGCAGCTATTCAGCAGCACTTACAGATTATCACAAACAATAAATCTCAAAATTGCCATAAATCAAACAATATATGTTAAAACATTCATACGAGAAATGATCGATAAGTAGTTTATCTTTATGAAAACCAAAGTGTCTAGCTCTAAAATCCTTCCTCATGAAAAAGCCTGGACTAATCCACATCATTTAGTGTCCAGTTCAGCAAAATAAATAAATAATAAAAATAAAGATATAAATAATAAAAAAAACTGCAAGCATTCATATTTAAATAAAAAGACAATTACATTTTCTACAGAAATTTTCTGTAGAAGTATTTCAAACAGATCCCATCAAAAACCTGAAAAACTGAAGCAATGCATTTTGAGAATATAAATCACAATCATAGCTTATGTGGCTCACTGAAAGAATACAAAAAGTGAAAAGCAGGGAGTTTCAAATAAGATATTTTTAAAAACTCATAATTGTAATTCAATTGCAAGCAGAATACTGAAGTACCAAACAGGTTCAAACTACAACTCTGGTATATTATTTCTCCTAAGCTAAGCTCATGGCAGCTCTGCATATATTATTTAGCACTGCTAGATCTTCTAATCTGAAAATAAGGCAGCTTTTCTACACCCAGGCATAAATCTTGGCAAATTTCAGCTTTACCAATTTTGCTCAGCCCACACTAACGCTCAAAGGAATAAAACTATAAAGACATAAGAGAAGGCATTAAATTAAGAGAATTCTTAATTTATAACTCTTTTCTCTCCCCTGTGCTAAGCAGTACAGATCAACTTGGGAGCATAAACCAGTCTCTAGACTGTATACCTGAACACTGACTATTTTTCTTTTCATTTGATTCCTCATTCATCCAAAGAAACCAAATTCGCTCATTTTTGGTGCATGCTGCATTGTCCTTTACTTTGGCTCGGGGTGTATTTCTTCTTGTCGTGAAAGAAGATGAAGGGACAGGAAAGGATAAAACCACATTATTCATCACCGGTTCCCAACATCTTCCCCGCATCGTCCCAGTTAGGACAGTCTAAATCAATGATTCTATTCTAGGAACTACCCTGGTTAGTGTGAACCTGCCTCCTATGTGGACGTGGATTAATGCTACCAGCCTACTTATTTGCAGGAGCTTTTGGCTTTATTTATTATTTCTTCCTATTAATATCACCTTTAGAGATAGTTGCAAGGTCACTTTCAGCCACATCTCACTTCCCTTTGACTCTGAATTGTCTCATACAGTTGGTGCGGGAGGAATATTTTTGATATATATCAAGAATATATATTATATATGCACCTACATATACCGTTGACAAAAAAAATCACACAATTCTTGCATTTATCTTGCACAAAAGTTGCTTGACCACTAGAATAAGGCCTGTCTTTGTTTTAATGAAATATTGCAGCATATCTCGTATGTTTCCCTTGTGTTTTTGTAATAGTAAGATAAGAGTCAAAGACCTGACCTACTGGGCACAGTTACCTGCTGGGCAAATCTACCTATTTGTTCCTACCTGCATCCTGCACTGATTTAAATCTTGGAAAATGCTGATTGCTCCTCTTCTGTCTGGAGGCCTAAGAGAAACAAAACCCCGAACTCTTCCATGTATTTAAATAACCTTCAGTCTCTCTGAATTCCATTTCAGTAGTAGAAGTGGTTCTTTTATGAAATATTCATAATAACATCCTGCTTTCAATAGATATTATACACTGGAATTAACACCTCATTATGGAGCAACTACAGAATTATTGTTACAAGTCAAATCTTTAATTTCTCGTAGCCTGATGTCACTCACCCTAAAACAGCATTAAATAGCTGAATTATTCCAAACCACTGTTAGACCTTGCGGAGTCCTTGCCCCCTTAATAACACGGCATGTAGATTTGATCCCTACTTGAATCCGCTGCTCCAGTCGCAAGACCCAGCTGTGCTGAAGAGCAAAGATCTCCATTTCAATAGGGAAAATGCTTGTACTAAAGTAGTTCTCTCCAGGGGTCAAAATCCTTCAGAAGGGCATTTAAGTGGCTCTATGTTATTGAGCGGAAACATCAGCTCACATATTATTGATCAGAACCGTGGAGCTCGGCTGAAATGATGTCTGCAGCGGCATTAAGTGCTGAGACGGGGCCCAAGCGTTGTGCATTAAAAAAATACTCTCCATCTGTTGCCAAATTGTAGCTACATGAGCAATCGCAAGCTGTAGCACCAAATCTCAAGCACAACCTTTGCGGCGGGTGCATCAGGGTCACCCGCAGTGACACCTCCTCGGGTTCACACTGCTCAAGATAGGCAGTTTTTGGAATATTGATTGCAGTGAGCAGGAGACGGGTTGCTTTCTGCAGTTGTGCAAAGAGAATGTAGTAGATACTTAGCTGGAAATTCGCTTTTGGAAGCTTAAATATTTTTTTTTCTTTAAAAACGCCATTAACCTGTTGCAATCCCATCATTAAAGCAGGTAGCCAAGTGCAACTGAAATCCCTACCCCTTCAGCCTTTGCTTTTGAGCTGTAGACATGCAGTCACAGCACACTGTGCATTACCACATTATAATCATGAATAGATCTGAACGGGCTGAAACTAATGCAATTCCCCAGGTCTTCCATTCCATTAATTTTTCATACAATGACTATATCAAATGCCACCGTGGGAGAGGTCCAGCCGCCTTGAGGAAGGGTTTGCATTGACGGGGCTCACAGAGGAGGGAGGTTAATGCTGGCCCAACAAACCCAAAGCAGCACAAAGACCGGGACCCAAAAGCACCCAAAAAGCACCCAAAGCAGCACTCCAAACTGGCCCAACTGCTCGCGTGCTCCAAGGGCTGGACCTCTGCAAGCCAGGATGGCATCTGCATTAAACACGCTTCAATATTGCTTAAAAGGAGCATCCGCAGCAGCTTCACGAGCCCAAGCATTACCCATTGCAAAAGGGACTATCCAAAACCACATTCTGGTTTAGTGCCAGGAGAATCAATCAAGCAGCGCACCAGGGCAAGGCTGGCAGAGCTAGGTCTGGATCACACATATGACAATTCTCTTGAATAGACTCAACAACACGTGCCAAAGGAGGACCATGCATGGCATGGGCACGCGTTTCTGGGCTTAAATGACCTCTAGATGCTCTACTTGGTTTAGTTTTGGCTGTCGGCAGCCTGACAGGACTATTTCCTTGCTGTAAGAGGACAACAGAATGAACTTTTCTTTAAAAGAAATAATACGCTGTAAGAAAGAAACCAAAATTCTACCTGAGGATGAATGCCAATGCCTATTTCGTCTTGAATTTACTAATTTCCCCAAATGAAAATTGAAAACTAACAGAAACACCTTGATATTTCTGATGAAAATTACTTGGAAAAAGAGAAATGTAGATAGGGAATAGCAAAGGATTAAAAACTCAGAGTCGTATCCAGTGTCAAAAACCTCTCATTAGCAAAGAGTTAACCAGTATCTAGGTCAGTCCCTAGTTTTTCCTGCACAGCCTCAGCCCTGGATATCGGAAACGCCGCATGGGAAGCCGGGGAACTGAACTCCCAGACCGAATGACTCAGAGCGGAGTGGTTTAATGATCCTTCTCCCTCTCCAATTATCCCCGGGATTAAAAGAATCCACACCCTCCACGTGAAATCAACCCGTAGCAAAAGGGAGAGACCACGAATGCACAGATCACTGCTCAAAAAAAGAAGTATCTAGGAAGTTAATTACTAATAGGGAAGGATAGAGACCTTTTCTACGACGTGGTCAGAGCAGAAGGTGGAGAATTGGAGCCTCCATCAGATGCTCTGCTGAAAGCCCCGGTGGGGATGAGCTCAGCAGCAAGAATGTCAGAAGGGTCTGCCAAAAAAATAAGGAGAGCTGGGACGGCCAAAGGGCGAGCGCTGCCACCACAGGGAAGCGGCTTTAGGGAGCAGAACAGTGTTAAACCTATGGAATAAGTTGGATCAAAGGGAAACTCTAAGTTCTGGGAAAAGCACAACCAGTGACCCAGGTCCCAGCGCAAATGCAGCTAAATTTCTGAAGAAATTTAGTTAGGAATTTGGCAAATTCTGTCAGGTTGAACAAAACGAAGGTTTGCAAAGGACACAAATGAGCTGAGGAAAAGCCTGCCCGCAAATACTCCCTCCTGGCTGCAGAGTTGAATCATGACAATTCACTCGCTCTGCACGTAAATATTCACTCCCTGCTCCCTTGCTTAAGAAAAAGCCAAAAGAGCATCCTATGAATCACAAAAACAAAAAAGAGCAGAGCTGAAACACCATAAGGGCACTAGGAAGCCTATTAGAGGAAACTGTAAGTTGTATTCAAAGAAATAGAGTTTGTTTCATGTTGAAAATTTAACTAGAGTCGATGTCAGTTCTGATAAATAGCAACAGATTGTTTTTATTAATTTATTATAATTTATAATTTATAACTAGTAAATTTTATTACTACTTGGAGTAGTACTTGGAGTACTTGGAGTACTCCAAGTACTTGGAGTAACACTCCAAGGTAATTATAAAAAATTAAGCATTTTGGTTCACTATGTATTTGGATGCAGTTCTGCTCTACTTCTAATCAAGTTATTTCATCTTTATGTACGCACCTACCTGACTATGTTTTGAAAAGTCATATCCAACATACAAACGTCAATGAGATGCTTGGGCAGCAAACTCCCAAAGCTGCTCAAAGTGCAAATAAATAATTTCCTCTAATTAGGAGAAACGTTTGGACCTCTGGATCAATGTGTTTTTAAGCAGCAGGTACGAAGCATCTCAGATGGAGAAGACCAAAAGACTCGCGACAAATTAAGCAGCAGCCCAGAGTTTCACATCAATCATTAGGTCTGCTTCAAGTTTTTGCATCAGAATGCAATTTGTTGGTTAAATGGAAACACAGAGGGGAAAAAATATAAAGTTTGTTCTTCTTCTCAAAAAGGAACGAGTCAAAAACTTTACTTGCTCTTCCTATCTACCCAAGAACATTTTAACCTCTTCTGGAACCACTGAAACTATCTGCTTTTTGCTCCTTATCAGTCCAACCAAAACTCAATCATCCCAAACACTCACTACTATCTGAATGCCAATTCCGGAGTATTAGGTGGGAAAGAGGTGATTAGTGATGAGAGCTGATAAGCTGATAGACAAGGCTGTCCCATCTCCCACCGAAAGTCCCTCTTTCCAAAACATTTTACAATATTTGCAAAAATATATCATTCAGAGAGGGTTTCCCAGACTTCAAAGAGGATTAACAAGTATTTAACAGAATAAGGCATTAAGGAGATGGGTGGAAAAACCTTTGGAATTTCTCCTGGAACAAAGTTGCACACAATTCACTGGGGGAGAAACCCAAGCCTGAGACAGACTATTGTATGTTTTTATAATGTCAAAACTGTGAGTCGCTGGAAGATCTTCAAAACGGATCGATCCTGATTCACATCAGGATAATAAAGAGCACATTCATGCCGAGGCCGGGGAGGATGACGGATTGTTTTCAGCGGCAGCACTGGCTCATGGCATTTTACTCCTACCACTTGGTGTTGCAACACGAAAACCCCGTAAGCTGCCACTCAAAGGGGAACACAGAACAATACTTTCTGTCTCAATACTTGAGATATTTAAAATATAGCAAATATATTGTGGTAACAAGCAAGCAAGGCTTCAAAATGAGGTTAAGACAAGCCCCCCACCACTCTGCAGCACAATAAAAATCACAGAGATGAAGTGCGGGAAGCCCAGGGGGTCGGATGGAGGCGATTCGGGAAGAAATGCCCCTGGTTTACAGGCATTCCTTGGAAATGACGGCTCTGCAAGCAGGGATGTGGGGAAGGAAGCGGATTCCTGAGTCAGCTCCGCTGGATAACCCGTCCCGCTGAGACCCCGGGGCTTTTCCGAGGAAAAGGCGCTTGTCTCCCACCAAACAGATTCCCTCTTTTCTCATTATTCTGACCTGATGCTTTAGAGGTTCCCACTATTGCATGTGGTGCTGCTACGCATCTAGAAGAAGAAGGGAAAGGGGGAAAAATAAAGAAAAAGGAGGAGAGAAAAAAGCTAGAGACCATAGAGTTCATTTGCAGCGTGTTCTTTGGTAGTATTTCTATACTACATGGTTCAGCCTTCACCAAATACTATGAGGTCCATGTTACAAAGTGGGAAATACTGTCCTAAAGCTGCCTCTTGGAGCACAAACACATGACAGACAAAGAAAAATTAAACTTATTGTCTTGTGGACATGTATAAACTCCTTTTTTTCTTATTCTTAGAAAGAATATTCTTAAGAAATAATTAGGATGTTTTTATGTTCATGGGATAACTTCATTTCTGACATTTAGGGCTGCAAAGTAAAGAACCTTGAATTTCTCCAGTATTCGTATTGTCCTGTACGACACAAATAATTTCTCTTGGTTTTATATATTCTATTAACACTATAGGATATTCTATTACTATTTGCTTACTATTCTTTCTATTTTTCTATTATTACTGTATTCACACCAACATTAAAGGGAAAAAAAGAATGTCCATAGAGTTTATTAATGACAATGCATTTGAAACACACGTAACGTGTAAAGCAAAGTGAAATGAGATAGAAAAATATTTTAAAAGAATATGGATATGGGGCAAATATGAGTATATTTAAATCAATGAAAAAAATTCAATTAATGACAGAAATTATGAAGTAATTAAAAATAATTATTATGTTAATATATAAGTGAAATAGCACAAAATATTTCTCTTGGGGGGGATTTTTCTTACAGGAATAAATCAACAGGTCACAAGTTTTTCTTCTTTTGATAAAGTCAGATTCTAAAAGGAAAATGAGAGGAAATGGAAAGGACATGATAGGAATGCAATTAAAAATACTTATTTTACTACAATTTTGATCCTGTATAGGATTAACTCTTAGAGGCGACTTCAAGCAGACCATTTGTATCACTAACAGCATCAAAATAGACCCTAAATGAAATTCTTCTTTGATTTATTTCCACTTACTGCAACAATATCCACATTCAAATTAAAAATTGCCCTTTTTCCCCCATTTACAGAGCAGGTACCTGCAAAGATTAGATTTTTAAATGATGAAATGTTAATTCTTCTCCTAGCAGTGCTTTAGAAATTTAATTTTCTACAAGATTCATTTGAGTCCCGAGTAAACCCTGTTCAAACTGAACGGGGCCGGTGACATTTTTTGAATGTCA
Source organism: Crypturellus undulatus (assembly GCA_013389825.1). Lineage (NCBI taxonomy): Eukaryota > Metazoa > Chordata > Aves > Tinamiformes > Tinamidae > Crypturellus > Crypturellus undulatus. Next base: position 75,741 of record VWPW01032578.1, on the reverse strand, counting down.
GAACAAGACAGAATTTTAGAGGTGGCGGGAAAACAATTGAGAAGCCAGAATTATTTTATATATATATTTTAAGATAAATCCTGATTTTTCTCTCTCTATTCTCAATTACATGCTTAACTGTCTTACATTTGTCTGGTTTTCCTACAAGCCCATGGTGTTACTTTTTCAGCTCTAACAGCAACTTGGCATGCTGTGATGTAGCAAAAAAAAAATAATATTACTGCTCTCTTGAAAGGTTACTGCGAAAATGACTGCTCTTCCAATGTGTCAACATCAGATGGCTCAGTTTTTTTTTTCATTTTAAAGAGTTAACATTGCATAATTCAGAGCTAACCTTTTGCAAACAAGCCCAGAATTTGCAAGATTTCAGAGTTGTGTGTAACTACGTTAGAGTTTAGCCATCAGACGCAGGAATCTGTTTGCAAATCCTGTTGCTGCCTCCTTCTCGGCATGGTGTCCTTAGGGAAAGGGAAGTTTTATGCAAGCCAGGGCACAAATCCATGTGGATTCTAGGCGGATTCAGCTCTGAAATTGTTTCTGACTTGGGGTTGCACATGCGAGGGCTGCTTAAACTGTCTGTTATTAACAGAAGGGACCGTTTCTGGCATCGGCATCGTGGAATTCGCTGGAAAATCCGATTNTTAACAGAAGGGACCGTTTCTGGCATCGTGGAATTCGCTGGAAAACCCGATCGGTCCTTTTAAACATTTACAGGATTCCACTAACAACCAAACGAGCCCCTCCGAAACCCTCCCGGTGCGTGGGTTATCCCGAAAAACGCTCTTCCACGGCCGTAGTTTTCCAGCGCGTTTTCCTAGCGCCTCTTTTCCAAGCAGCTGCGGATGCAGCATTCCTTCCCCGCCCCTCTCCTCCCTCGCCCCCGCTTCCTGAAGGAAATTCCATGGGATGGCCTCTCCGGGGGCCTCGCGCTGCAGCCCAGCTCTGCTCTCCCGGGCAAGCGGGGACCAAAGCGCAAAGGGAGCTCCCAACTGCGCCCGTATTCCCATTTCCAGCTTTAAAAAAGAGGTTTTGCCAACGGGGAATGGCTGCTTCAAACTGGGCTCTTGCCCCTAAAGGAAAACTGGAGTTGGAACGGCAAAAACAACTTCATTTTGGATTACATTTAAAGTTTCGTCACATAACAGGAAGAGCATTGAAACTATTCCATTTGTTTTAAACTCAAAGCATCTCCAGAGATTTTCTGCGTCCAGAGGTTAGGAAACTAAAAGGAAACTTTTTCTTAAGCTGCAGTTTTCCAATAAGCACATAAAGCTCCTTAATGAAAACCTACAAAAACGTATTTTTTGTGCAAAAAACACCCCGGAGTGCATTTCATTTGCTCACGAACGCAAAGCTCGTGAAAATGCAAAGCTGGAACCGTTTGGGAGAAGACAGCGAGTCTTTTCCTTTGCACCACATCAGACTCGGCGCTTCATAATACAAGCCAGGCTGAAAGCAGTCACTAAAAAATAAATATATAAAGGAAATTACTACTTAAGCCAAATATTAGAGCTCGAGGCCAGCTGCAGTTCCCACGGCATACCATGCAGATGGCTCAGCGCTGACTACGGCAGCCAAACCCCAACAACAAGAAATATTTCGGTGCAAAAAAGGCTTTGCAAACCTGCACATTGCTTCATATTTGCACATCTTGAATAAAACTCGTATCGTTTAATGGTCCTGACACAAAGGGAACAGGATCTTGGACACTGATATATCCCATTTAATTATGTGATACGAAATGGTATTCCGCGTAATTATGAGCATTTCACTGCAGCTGGCGGACAAAGCATGGAAAAGCAAAAGAAAATGGAGAATAAAGGTTAGAAGAGGGGGAAAAAATCTAAAAGTGAAATAAAACATCAAAATAATGGAGAGGCAGAAGAGTTAACTGCTGGGAAATCTCCAGCTCGACTTCCTTCCCATCCTTAACACGGTCTTAACCAGGGGCTATGGACCTGCCCTTGGCATGGGGACCGAAGCAGTGACCCCCAAGTCCCTTTTCCAAGAGGAATTCCAAGAGGAGGGCACAGGACTATGGATAAAGCCATTTGCAAAGCCATTTTCAGATGTCTCATGCGACACACTGAGCAAAATTAGGGGATTTTTTTTGCTCCTCAGTGACAGCGGTGACCACAGCTCCGTGCTACAGCGAATCCTGGAGCTGCAGGTCACAACTCCGCAATACGGAGTGAATCCGCGGGAATGGGAAACGGGAGAGGTCCCAGTTACACGGGAAGCGAAGAGCAGGGAAACGGCTGCCACAGCTGAAGAACCTGAGTATTTTATTCAGAGCGGGCGGTACGACAAACATTTTGGGGTATCTTACCCCAAAGCTGGGGTATGCGGAGCTCTAAGGGAACCTTTGAACACAGCGACATTGCAGATGCAGCTCCGATGTTTTAAAAGCACCATCAGGCTGTCATTGGAGTGGGTTTAGTTACGCACGTGTTTATTATGCTGGAGATTTCAAGCTCTGCAATTCCTCTCCAGCTGAAAGAAAGCCTTAGGAGACACCTCCCTCCATCCACACCATTCCCCAAGCGCCTGCGAAGCAAAACCGGCCTCTCCACGACTCCGGTTTAATGTCCTGGCCATCCCCATAGTCTGCCCGGGTAATTATATCACTAACTTTGTTACCTTCAACCAGCTGCTTTCCTAACGGTAATCCCATTAACTGCTTGCATTATATCCCTACAGCAATAATTCAAGGGAGGAGGCTCGAGTGAAACTGTCCAGAGCAACAACATATTTCAAAAAATAACACGATGGGGACTGCAAACAGCTTGGGGCACACGACGCAAATGGAACAAACGGTTTAGAAACAGGGAATATGATTTACATTGGGCTCAATGTGGGAGCCCCGAGTTGAGCCTCAAAGCTCAGAATGTCACCCTGGGCCTGGGGACCATCGAGGGGTGATGCAGGCTCTGCTGCAGCATCCTGCATCAACCATGCAAGGGGGCTCCAAGGAAATTTGGCGTTGCAAGGATGCCAAATGAAGTAAATCACAAGCAAGAGGAAAGCAGAAACCACTGGGCTCTCCAATCGTGTGGTCTGGGCATAAGGGTCACTTGCAGCAAAGCCCAGCGCTTGGCAGGATGCTGGAAGGCACCTAGAGAAGGTGTCGAAGCGAGTTACCAGCTCAGGGCTCAATCCATAACCTCCCATCCCTAAATCCGCAAGCACGGGGACGATCTGCACGGAAATCACTGGAACAAATCATGCCTTGCAACTTGTGATCCTCTAAACTGAACTACAGGAAACAATTGTCCAGCAGCAACAAAGAGAAACGGGTGAAAAGGTGCAAAAAATCCCCAAATAACACATTCAAGAGCAAAAAGCCAGCACAACAGGCTCTTAGCAACCCTGCACAAGGGACACTTTGCAGGCAGGCTTGCTCCAAACAGTGGGAATCCTGCAACAACACTGCAAAGATTGGGAAAAGTCAGTGGGAGAGCAAAGCAGAACGGAGAGCGGTGCAGAGAGCGCTCAGAGCACCACGGACACTGGACACTCATCGCCTGTTTGCTCCAAATGCTCCTTTTCTCTGCCTTTTTTCACCATTTCTACTTAGTTAATTCCTCCTGCACAGGCTCCTCCTGCAAAGACGGCATCTGTGGGCGACCGCTTTGCTCTCGTGCACCCAATGGAGAGCTCTTGGGGACAGAAGTGACTCACGCGACGTCCCGCAACAAGCAGGGCTCTGTTCCGGGCTGCCTGTTACGACAGTCTTGCAAGAAGCAAAATACAGATCCTCACCGCACTGCTGCCCCTGGCACGGCTGACGTGAGGAAATCTGTTTTCCAAGCACAAAACTGGAGCAACAGGCTGGAGCTCCAATGGACCGTTCGGCTTCATTTCCCCCGCAAAAGCCAATAATGCAACAAGAAAATATCTGCGTTCCCCCGTGAGCCTTCATAAGGAAAATATAATATGTTGTTTTAATCTGGAAGGAGAGGAGAGAGCTTCTGCAAACAGAGCACTGTAAAAAGAACCACGGATGCAGGTAGAGAACAGATTTGTAGAGAAATATATTGGCAAAAAAGTAAGTACGTTTCACAAAACCGGTGCACATTTGTTAACTGTATTCATAAATACTACAACAGGAAAGCAAGTGCAACAGTTTGATAATTTGTAAGAGGTTTCTCTAATGATTCACCAAAAATAATTAATCAAAATAAAAACATGTCCAAAAACAAATCACTCCTAGCTGTTGTGAGCAAGAACTAAAGCAAACAGATCGACTTAAGCAAATAGAAGTCACTGTGTAACCAGACAAGAACCCTGTGGATTTGTCTGCCCTGGAGTTGGAGGGAATAAATTTGAAAATAACATTTCTCTATAATAACCATAATTTCTAACAAGTTTTAGTGCACTACATGATGCAAGCCCATGTTGTCATTTGAAAGGGAAAATAAGCAAACATTTATGCCATTTAATTCCAAGCGGTACGAATGCCCTTGTGAGGCGTATAATTTCACACAGAATTGTTTATATTCCCCAGACAAAAAATAAACTTTTTTGTACAAGGAGATATGACACAAGCAGCTACATGTGAGATCACCAAATCGTCATCATTTGAAGGGATATCAGGGGTGCAGAGGGGACACATGAAGTTCTGGAATAAATCAGGAGCTGGTAAAAATGGACTAGATGCTGTTTTCAAATTCATATTAGTGAAAGCTGATTTGATAAGAGGGAAAATCTGTACAAAGGGGGTGTTTCTAACGTGCTGCAATAATGATGGGTTTGAACTATGAATTTAACAACCCAGAGCTGTTTTCCTGTCTTGTCTGACAACATCCAGAGCCCATAAGCGATATTCCCAAGCTAAGGGACAACGGAATAACCCTTCCCCAGTCCTAGGCATGGGGTATAAATACCAAAGATATCAAAATTAATGCCAGGGGCTGGTTCTGCACATGCCGAGCCGCCTTTTTATCCTCCTGGAGCAGTTCCGCATCAAGGACTCTACCTTGGTGCCACCTTTTAGCAGGGCAGGAGCCAGTATAAGGAGTTAAAATGACCCTAAAGCCTCTGGCAAACAAACACCTTTTAAATTTTAGTCAACTTTAGAGAGCTAAATGAAGTATTTTTGAGCATTGAGTATTTTTTCCAGTATCTTTTCAGACTCTAGGATTTTACCCTTCATTTAGTTTGCATTACCTCATCCTACGCAACGAAAATGAACAATAAATTTCACTTTCTCAGTATTTGATAGTTTAAAATTCTGTATTTTTATTAGAAAACACTGCAAATAAATGTGCACAACTAAACCAAAAATCTGTTCCTTCAGATAAAGCAGATAACCTAAAATCCACAAATAAATCTTTATTAATTTTATAATCCCTATTTTGTTGTTTTTCTAGGAATGAGCTGGTGGTATTAATTCAATAAAAAAGAGACAGAAAAGGTAAGACGACTGCATAGATAATAACAGGCACAGAATGTATCTGCAGTTCTCTTTAGTGACATGTTTGTTTAAGAATTTCCTTAAAAAATATAAGCATCTCAAGCAGCAAAGGATGTTCCAGATATTACTACCAGGTCCACTTACAGGAATGTCATGCTCTCTATTTCCAGAAAGTTTAGGCAAAATTGTAGGAGGGAAAAGCAAATTGCACCTGAAATTCCCTCTGGTTTATAGAAGTGGATTATTATAGCTCTTTGAGGGAGGAGAGGGTTGTCCTCTCTCCCTTACTGAAACATTAACCCAGTTGCTACGGGCTATGTTGGCAGCAAAGTCTAAGGCTCTTAATAGATTACCCAGATTTTGGAAAGATCTTCCAAGCCTAAAAATCCTGGATATCTCTCTTGGTTCCTCAGCAGAAATGGAGAATTTTCATATTCTCCCAGGACATTTAGGAGAGAAAAGTTCCTTGCAGAAAGGGCTGATAATGATCCAGAAAGTGTTATGCATTTGTGCATCTCAGGAGTACTAAGTATCTTTCTAAAAGCCAGTAAAACATTAAAGAAATGTGATGTATAAAAAACATCATGACACACGTTTTCCAGTATTTAGCCCATATTTAAAATGAACAAAAGGTAGGTACAATTTAAAATAAATAAACAAAAAAAGAAACCACACATACAGAAAACAAATGCTCGCATAGTTGCATACAGGGAACCATAGCCATTTCTTCAGAACTGGGTTGTAGGTGTCCACGGCTGTATTTATATATATATTTAAGGCTTGTAGATGTCCATGACTATATTTATATATATTTAAGGCTTGTAGATGTCCACGACTATATTTATATATATTTAAGGCATCCTTTGCTTCTCCAAAGAGCCAAGCAGACCCTGCTCTCCCTGATTTCAGTGCAAAACCCTCCTCGCAGCACAGAAGGAGAATCCTTATGCAATGATTTCTATTTTTCTCCCCCCATAATCCCAACGCACTGCAGCACATCTGTGAGTTTTAGGGCATCGTTTTGCAACCCGTGTCGCCGCAGGGTACTCACGGCTGGCACAGCTTCACCAGGTCCTGGTCCGTGGTGCTGGGGGGCAGCGCCCTGATGTACAGGTTCGTCTTGCTGAGCTGATCCCACCCTGAGTTGCTGCTGCTGCTGCTGTTGTTGTTGCTGCTGGTGGTGCTGGGGCTAGGAGGAGCCATCGGGTGCGCCGGCACGACGGGCTGCTGCCAAGGGAAGCGACAGGGGTTGGTGCACAGGGAATTACACGGCATCCCATTCCAGAGCCATTCCCATTACTTGCACTGCGTTAATTCCATGCATCATCTACCTGCTTGCACGGCACGGCCAGGACAGGACGCACGGACACATCCCGATGTGCCAACTTAGCATCTAAAGCACTCAGGACTCACATTCAAGTGACATAAAACCTCTGCTCTCTATTACTTATAGGGTTTATAATTCCTCTTTTAGGCAATTGATGGGAAAACAAAATAAAAGAGAGTGTATCCCTACACTTTAGGGGGTTTGAACTTCACTCAGAGAAAACTTCACTCTAAGCAAATTCCACATGTCCAACATTAAGATTATGACATTTCTTCAATCTATGCAGAAATATAAAAATAATTTTAAAGCTTCTTTACCTCACTCCACGCTTCGCATACCTCATTCTTTTTCCCTTCTCTCTCTCCATCTTTTTATTTTTTTATTCGCTTTTTCTGTTGAGACAGAAGGGAGCTTACACAGCTCTTACAGACCAGGTTTTTAAAATTAACTTTGCCCCTTAGTATTATTTCCAAACTGCCGCTGATCTCAGTATTTGTGAATTATTCCAAGAAGCAATTAAAGTTTCCGAAGGAAACAAGCACATAAACACTCCTATATATTCCTTAGTAACACTATTTTTATTAAAACCTGACCCTAATGGAACTTTCAAGTTTTCCTACAGAAAATCCTCAATGGAGCCGTCTTAATCTCTTGCCTTAACCAGGGAATAACAAGACACAGTATGAAACCAGGTCCGTGGTGGTGTAAGCAAGGGGTGTTTTAATGAATATAGAGCGCTAAAGAGAAGTATTTACTGCATGAAGCCCCTTTCTTGCAAGGACCTGAGCTTTCATGGCTCAAGAAGTTGCTAGAGATACAGTTTATGGCCCTTACAAGAGGAGAAAAAAATATCTATATATTTATTTATATTTATATATATATATACACACACGTGGCCTTAGTGCATGAGAAAAGTGAAACTCTCCTGGAGACAACCTTGGGAAATGGGAACGAAACGGTGGGTGGGAGGAAAGCCCAAAGGCAGCCCTTACATCAGAGACCTCACGGGGATTACACGCTTCTCGTGTGCATTTCCCAGGAGAGTTTTGCAATCCTGCAATATGGAATATTGCAGAGTTGACCGTGCAGCAGCGAAAACACCAAACTGCAACACTCGGGTAAATACAACCAACTTTGAGATGCAGAAACAACATTGTTGCCCAACTGAACTGATAGCAAAAAGAGAATGGAATAGATTCACGGCCGCTTAGATGTTCAAAAGTGATTAGGAAAAATCTCATTTCCCTGTAGTTTTCCTAAGAAGATCTGCAGAAACTTCAGCTCTCCCTGAGCTGAAACTCCGCTCCGGAATTTCTTCCAGGCGTGATTCAAAATGGGAAAAAGCTTCAACCCTCCCTCCGAGGCTGTAATGGAAACAGTGACGGGTTTTAACTCTCGCGGTGCGAGCCGGGCGCCGCTTCCAGGATTTTTCAGGCCGCGAGCAGCATCGGGTTTCAAAACATTTCCATAAGGAACGGAACAAACAGGCTGGCCCAATGCTGCTCTTTTCCTCCGAGAGCCTTTGCCACAGTCCTCAGACACAAAGACAGCGATCACAAATGCAGCGGCTCTGTTTAAGGTTTATAAATGAATGTTTTCTCGGGCACGTACATACAGCCTCCATAAGAGTCAATGCAAATAGCCCAGCCTGAACCTTAACTGCTAATTATTGCTGGAGAAAAGGGCGCTTCTATTCTGGTTTGTAGTATTTTTGGTTTTGTTTTCACTTCTTACAAAGCCTCGTGCCCAAAATTATTCCTTTTGGGGCTGTCACGGGCAGAGTTGTGTGAAATTGTGGCCCCGTCGTGCCCAAGGCGCGAGGAGAAGGAGCGGGATCCCGCGCCCACCTTCCTGCACGGGGTAAACGCTGTCGGGAGGGACCCAAACCTCTGTTTAAACCCAAAGATGCTCCAGTGTGAGCGGTCACATCAAACATAACAGGAATGGGAATGTGTTTAGAGGTTTTTGGCTGCTTTCATGGAAACTTGCACCCCTCCGTGCGCCCCAGTTCGCTGCTGCTCCATCCTTAGCTCTAATCTTCATTGCAGAGGGAGGTCCTTGTCCTGCTCCGAGCTGCGTTTCCTGCTTCTCCCACACCCCGGCCGACACGGCTCCTGCTGGCACAGCCTTTAGCAGGGCAGACACGGCCAAAGTTTGGGCCGGTTTGTTTAAAATCAGACGTTAGCTGAAAACTGCACTTGGGCTTTCCAAAAAGTTCTGGTCTCCTGCAGCAAACTCGTGGCAAAAGCGGTTCCTTGGGCATTTTCTTTTTCATATGGACTGCCCAATCACTTGCAATGCTGTGACATACATAAAAATACACTTTTTTTCTTTTAAATTGCAACTTGAAATTGAGTCAAATTAATAAATATTAAATTAAAAGTTTAAATTAAATTAAAAAGCTGAAAAAGACTAGAGGGGGGATCAGTCTAAGGAGCAGACTAACAGACCGCTCTCCTTGTGACAATACTTTGTTGACAAGAAATGCAATTCCCACACTGGTTTCCCATTTCTTCCCCAATGCTCAATGAGAGAGCTGTATTGGGAATGCCCTAACCCAAGGCATGATCCCTGCCAGTGTTCTCCTCTACATATAACAGTTAAATACACAAATAAATATTCAGAACTGATTGGAACATCTACTCATACTTACATGACCAGCTTTTTATTTATTGTAAGCTATTCTGTTCTTAAAGATTGGGAATGAGTCACAGGAGGAGTTTGCTTGCCAAGGAAAAGAATCTTTTTTTCACTGTCAATAGGAGGGAGGGGGAAAATATATATATATATGTGCACAAAAATCCAAACAAAACACAACTGAACAGCCCTAGCAGTGCTCTAAGCCATTCCTGGGATCCTTAGGAGCTGATCCCTACCACTGTGAGACTAGGAACGTCCAAGGGAACCCAACAAGCAGACAATATAAACTTGGATAAGCAGGATCCAAAAACACAGCACTCATGACAGTGGCAAGCAATGTAAATCTCTAACTTAAACGGTGCTTTAAAAGCATTTTATGGAGTTGAATAACAGGCTAGCGTTGAATTATGAGTTTGCTTAACTTCCCAAATTTCACTGAACAGTATTTTGAAATCGCATCTTTGGTCACTGGCATCAACGTAAAAATTATAACACATTTCTGTGCACATGTGCGAAGGAGATAATTATGAAATAACAACTTGCACCTGAAAAGTTTCTGGATTTAACTGAGGGGTGGAACATTTTTATCAATTTAGCACAGAGCATATACAATAAAAACTAGAGTTCAGGAAAATGCAAGATGTTTATGTCGTGTTTAGCAACTCGAGGAACAGGAGGTTGTCTGGAGTAAAACTATGGCCTAGACTGAAAGAAGAAATCTAAATGTTAAACTGAAATGTTAAACAGAAATGATGATGGTTGTTTTATCAGTCTCTTAAATCAGCAGTCTCCAATGGCCAGCGCTAACCTACGCCAACAAGCAGATGGCTAGAAGGGAAAGATCCTACATCTATTTCATGGAATCCATCATCACATCTGAAAGGTTGTGGCAGGTAACTGAATTCCTGGAGGTCTTTCCGAAGTCCAACTCTCATGGGATGACAGTCACAGAGCCGTTAGACAGAGGGAGATCTGCTGCAGCATCTACATCCCCTGCCTGAGGGCAGGTTCTGCTGTTCTTCACTCCATCAGCACTTGTGGCAGAAAGATTCAGCCGCTTTCCAGGCATTTTCAGGGCAATTCCAATATAAAACAGAGAGGCTCCGAAGATGAATCCTCAAGACTCTTTTGGGGAGCTTTTTCAGGAAAAATAACCCCAGAAACTTCTTTTTCCTCCCTTAAGCCACTAACCTTAAGTCTCTCTTAAATGAGTGAAGATCAGAGCCTCGTGGTGATGCTGTGGGAGGCAGCAGGACAGTTCCAGCAGGATCGGAAGTATCGCATAATAATAATAATGCCCCCTTTATAATAATAAAGGAGGGTAATGCCCTTCATCCTGTCCCTATGCTGTATTCAAGAGGAGTAACAACTAAAAAGTTTCCACTAAGATACAATAAAGCACTTAAAAGACCTTTGATTTCCTCGAATTATTTCAGAAGGCTCCACTGATAGGAATTTTCACAGGAAGTGGTTTTATTAATACCAAAGCAGACCAGAAAAAATCTAGCATAAGCCCTTGGCCACAGTCTGATGCATCTTAACCTCTAAATTCTTGTGTTTGTCCCGTGTCCCTCCTCAGACACCTCTTTTCTTCCATGTAACCCGGGTGGCGATGGCAAGACAAGCCGTCCTGAGCCAGAACTTGGCAGGACTAAATATGGTCCCACCAGAAGGCAACAATTACCAACAACAGGTAGAAAACCCAACTATCTCAGCACGTTACACAATATCAGGTATCCAAATTTTTATAAGAGCATAGTTCAGTTTACACACATAAAGTTTAATACAATGGCAATCTCCTAGTAAGGAAACAAATTTCCAAATCTGTGCGTTTCCTTCTTATAAAGCTCCCAGGAACTCACCTGGGATCATGAGGGATTTCTGAGTGCCCAGGGACAAGGACAAGGTCCTCGGTGCCCACAGAGCTTCCAGCAAACAGAATCCAAAAACTGCCACCACGGGAGAGCCAAAGGAGCTAAAATCCCGTTCCTTAGCACAAATCATTAATACTCCTCTAAGCTCTCTCATCATGACACCTTTTTCACACTCAGTTTTACATCTAAATTCCCTGGACAATCCTCTGAGACGCAATAAAAAGCTACAACACAGAACTGCAGCCACATCTAAAGCAAAACGATATCCAAGTTTGGGGTTTCAAGTTTTGAGGAGGCTCCAGCAATCCAACGTTAATCCTAGGTTCAATCCAATCCAATCCTAGGTTAAAACGGTAGAAAAAGCAAGTCACGATGCTGAAGTACCTAAAGAAGGAGAGCTTGATACTCCGAGCCAGTGGACCAAAAGGCATGAGCATGTTTTTGTGGTCAGCCCTTCACTGAGCAATAGACACAGGAGAATTCCCTGCCAGCTTCCTTCTTGACTCTATGAAATACACAGACTTATTTCCTCCAGTGCAACAAGCCACAGATTTTGCTCGGGATGCAGAGAGAAAAGAGCACTGAATCCCTAGGGCTTCGTCCGTGTCTGAGGATTCGAGTTGCAGCTGGAAGAAAACACATTCCTCTCCGGAGAGGCTTAGCTCACATACTGATAGGTTTAGGCAAGGCCCTGGAAGGTGGCACGGCCAGGACATGACAGCGAATACAAACAAGAAAAACAACCCCTCCTTTGCTGGTAGACATTACAAGCAGGGTAGAAAAATCTTGCAGCGTTCTGCAGCTCAGGAAGCATGAAGTCAGGGTTTTTGGGGGTAGGAGGAACGCTTTAAGTGAGACTGCAATTGCTTTAGCAAATTCCTTTCTCTTACAGAAGATTAGAGCAAGAATGGTCAAAGGAAAGCTGGAAATCAGGGTTTTTTTTTCTTCTTTTTTATTTTTTGGAGGGCGCCAGGGAAGAAGAGAGCACAGAGGAGGACCCAGGGAGTTTCAGAGCAATCAGTTCTAACTTCAACTCCCAGAAATACTCTAAGAACAAATTATTATTATTATATCAGTTTGCAAGAACCTAGAAGATAATAAAATGGCAGGAAAGCAAGCAGAATGGATCTGTCAGAAACATCACATCAAACAAATCGAATTTTCTTCACTGCTACAGCTGTAACTAGCTCAGCAGGTAACAGAGAAGCATCTCTCAACTGAGACTTCTAACACTGTCTCCAGGGTATTTTCATTAGCAAAATAAAGAAATAGGGTCTAGGTCAGCAGTTGCCTTTTGGAGGCCCTCAAAAATGCTCTTTTTAAAGCTGGACAAATATAAACTACGCATTTTGGACCTTTAGCAGTTCCAAGGAGCAAATAAATAGCACTTGGCCTCCAGAGAATGATAGGAAAGAAATATTAAAGCTTATGGCAAAATAAAATAAAAAATCTGGATACAAGCATTCTAATCTGAAAATAAATGTTTTATTCCTTTATGGTACTTTATATAAACACCACATAACGGTGTGTGTAACAGGAAGATGCAGGATATCAGAAGTGACACCATGAGCTGGGGCTTCCACGTATGGAAGCTGCAGTCCCTGGATTCACCGAGAACTCCTTGGCTCTCTCGCAGGAACGAAAGCAAAAAGGCAGCAACATCAGATGATCATTTCTCTAAGGGAACCCTGCAAAATTCAGCTTTGCCAGGGGATGCAAGACAGTCACTGCTGTTGAGAGGGCAAGCTCTTATTGAGAGATTTCTCAATAATTCAATAATATATATAACTTAGATAATATTTTGAATATGTAACACATTTCTTAACACTTGTCATCCACAAGTTATTTTGATGGCCAGTCGGGCTAAGCCTGTCCATCTCACCGGTCTGCATCCCTGTAAGGAGGGAGCACAGTCGCTTCCCTTGGCTTATTCACAGAATCCCGGAATGGTTGAGGTTGGAAGGGACCTCTAGGGCTCACCCAGTCCGACTCCTGCTCCAGCAGGGACACCCAGAGCAGGGGCACAGGGTCCATCCAGGCGGTTGGAGATCTGCAGAGCAGGAGCCTCCACAGCCTCTGGGCAGCCTGTGCCAGGACCCGGGCACCCTCACAGCAAAGTTCTTCCCCACGTGGAGGTGGAGCTGCCTGGGGTTCAACTGACACCCATTGCACTTGTCCTTGTTGAACCCCATGAGGTTCCTCTCTGCCCAACTCTCCATCTTGTCCAGGTCCCTCCGAATGGCAGCGCAGCCCTTGGGAACCTCGGCCACTCCTCCCAGGTTGGTGTCATCTACAGATTGCTGTGGGTGCCCTCTGTGCCCTCGTCCAAGTCATGGATGGACAAGTTGAAGGGCACCGGGCCCAGTACTGACTGGCACCACTGCCCACAACCAGACTCGGCCCCATTTATCACCTCCCTCTGGGCTCTACCATCCAGCCCATCCTCAATCCACCTCACTGCCCACTCATCCAGTCCACAGCTTCCCCATGAGGATATTACAGGAGACGGTGTCGAAAGCCTTGCTCAAGTCAAGGTAGACAACATCCACGGCTCTCCCGCCGTCCATCCAGCCGGTCTCCTCATCGCAGAAGGCCATCAGGTTCATCAGACATGACTTCCCCTTGGTAAATCCATGCTGATTCCTCCTGATCACCTTCTTTTCCTAGAGATGGTCTCCAGGATGAGCTGTTCCATCACCTCTCCAGGGACCTACGTGAGGCTGATCAGCCTGTCCCAGCTCCTCCCTCTTGCCCTTTTGGAAGACTGATGTGACTTTGGCTTTCCTAAAGCCAAAAATCACTTCTTCAAGCCTAAATCACTTACATATTTGCACTATGAAGAGTGGCAGTACAGTCAAAGTATGAGGCCAACCTCTATTAATGGAAAAATGTTTTCTTTTAAATGAAAGACCTGCAGAAAATTCAAGTTTCATTTACCACCTGTATGTATTCTGTTAGAACTAATAAGAAACAAATGAGTAAGTGCTTATAAATTTTGTCTTTTAAAAAGCAGATTCCACCAGGCACGTAGATGAATGCTGCAGTTGTTGATTTCAGCTGCTTTTTGTCTGCACAGTAAATCTCTTTTTTTCATTATTATTTCTTAAATTTTGTTTTTTTTCCCCCAAGGTCCAGCTTCACCCCCTGCTCTGTCCTGCCCTGCCCTCATCTATTGACAGCAATTACAGCAACAGCAACAGCATTAGAGACGTCTGTCAAAAGCAGCATCTGCTTTTTTGGCAAACTCCACGCCGTTGGTGGCACCGGAATTATTGCTATACTGTTTGTCACAGGGTTAGCCCGCAGATGGCTCTTTTGGCTGACACAGGATCTGCTATGTCATTTTCTGGGGTTTTTTTTTAGGTTAAAAATTAAATTGAAGAACTTGTGTCTGATGAGAGAGTCGGTTCCTCTCGAGTCCCCTTGGCCCCCGATGGCTGTGGTCCCTATGGGTCCTACGCTGCCCCAGCACAGCAGTATCATCCCAACAGTGTCTGCTCTCTGCTCTAAAGAGCAGAATTCATGCTCTTTTGTTGGCAAGGACCATCCTTCTGTTACGGCAGGATTTAATATCCAGCACAGTGTGGTCTATCCCAGCTATTCCCACTGCGTTCGTTCAGATCTCGCATGGATTGTGCAGGCAGCTGGCAATGGTCCTTCTTGGTACTTTCCTAAATGTTCATTAATAGACATGCCTGCCTCGCTGTGGCCAGCATATCCAGCAGAGGAAAAGGTGGCTAACCAGGGGAAAAAAGAGAGAGAGAAAAAAAGAGAGAGAGAAAAAAAGAGAGAGAGAAAAAAAGAGAGAGAGAAAAAAAGAGAGAGAGAAAAAAAGAGAGAGAGAAAAAAAGAGAGAGAGAAAAAAAGAGAGAGAGAAAAAAAGAGAGAGAGAAAAAAAGAGAGAGAGAAAAAAAGAGAGAGAGAAAAAAAGAGAGAGAGAAAAAAAGAGAGAGAGAAAAAAAGAGAGAGAGAAAAAAAGAGAGAGAGAAAAAAAGAGAGAGAGAAAAAAAGAGAGAGAGAAAAAAAGAGAGAGAGAAAAAAAGAGAGAGAGAAAAAAAGAGAGAGAGAAAAAAAGAGAGAGAGAAAAAAAGAGAGAGAGAAAAAAAGAGAGAGAGAAAAAAAGAGAGAGAGAAAAAAAGAGAGAGAGAAAAAAAGAGAGAGAGAAAAAAAGAGAGAGAGAAAAAAAGAGAGAGAGAAAAAAAGAGAGAGAGAAAAAAAGAGAGAGAGAAAAAAAGAGAGAGAGAAAAAAAGAGAGAGAGAAAAAAAGAGAGAGAGAAAAAAAGAGAGAGAGAAAAAAAGAGAGAGAGAAAAAAAGAGAGAGAGAAAAAAAGAGAGAGAGAAAAAAAGAGAGAGAGAAAAAAAGAGAGAGAGAAAAAAAGAGAGAGAGAAAAAAAGAGAGAGAGAAAAAAAGAGAGAGAGAAAAAAAGAGAGAGAGAAAAAAAGAGAGAGAGAAAAAAAGAGAGAGAGAAAAAAAGAGAGAGAGAAAAAAAGAGAGAGAGAAAAAAAGAGAGAGAGAAAAAAAGAGAGAGAGAAAAAAAGAGAGAGAGAAAAAAAGAGAGAGAGAAAAAAAGAGAGAGAGAAAAAAAGAGAGAGAGAAAAAAAGAGAGAGAGAAAAAAAGAGAGAGAGAAAAAAAGAGAGAGAGAAAAAAAGAGAGAGAGAAAAAAAGAGAGAGAGAAAAAAAGAGAGAGAG
Source organism: Crypturellus undulatus (assembly GCA_013389825.1). Lineage (NCBI taxonomy): Eukaryota > Metazoa > Chordata > Aves > Tinamiformes > Tinamidae > Crypturellus > Crypturellus undulatus. Next base: position 59,793 of record VWPW01032578.1, on the reverse strand, counting down.
AAAAAAAGAGAGAGAGAAAAAAAGAGAGAGAGAAAAAAAGAGAGAGAGAAAAAAAGAGAGAGAGAAAAAAAGAGAGAGAGAAAAAAAGAGAGAGAGAAAAAAAGAGAGAGAGAAAAAAAGAGAGAGAGAAAAAAAGAGAGAGAGAAAAAAAGAGAGAGAGAAAAAAAGAGAGAGAGAAAAAAAGAGAGAGAGAAAAAAAGAGAGAGAGAAAAAAAGAGAGAGAGAAAAAAAGAGAGAGAGAAAAAAAGAGAGAGAGAAAAAAAGAGAGAGAGAAAAAAAGAGAGAGAGAAAAAAAGAGAGAGAGAAAAAAAGAGAGAGAGAAAAAAAGAGAGAGAGAAAAAAAGAGAGAGAGAAAAAAAGAGAGAGAGAAAAAAAGAGAGAGAGAAAAAAAGAGAGAGAGAAAAAAAGAAGCTTTGTCGTACATTCTCATCAAGACTGAATCCTGACAACCACCAGCCCATGAACACGTTATTTAGTGCTCTACATAGAGCACAGACCAGTACTATCCATTCAATTTGCAAATGTTTTTCTTTTTCTAAAGGTCTGACCCGTTTTTGTTCCCCGCTGGCTGTTCACAGCTGTCACAGAACAAACCAGCAAGGAACAAGCTAATGTAGGGACAACGCACGAGCACAACCCAGAGATGCTTTAACACTGGCACCAGGATGGGCCCCTTGCCTTGCCTGGCGGCTGGTTGGGTACCAAGGCCAAAAACAATTAAAGTTGCTCAAGGACAGCAGCATCTTATACCATTTCCCATAGGAAGGAATGACTTTGTGAGCATGGAATGACTGGAATACATAGTCTGAGCTCCACCGCGCTTCTTGCAAGCACTTCCATTACATTTCCACGAATTCAATTACACAGGTTATACCAACATTATGCTTTTTATATCTCAGTAACTTTAAAATTCAAAAAGTTCCTGGTGATTCTTCTATTCTGCAACACGATAAAAGGAAGCAGCTGTAATTAATACAGCGTAATGAAGCAGTACACTGGACACGTACCACATTCCTAAGGAGGTATGAAAGCAAGTCGTAGGTACAACTGCCAGAAAAGCACATACTCAAACGGTAGAATTAACTTACTATTAAAGATAATTAAAAGCAGTCCTGGTGATATTAATGCACAACATCACCATAAAACTTAAGACACACCTAACTTAAAATCAGCATTTACAGAAAGTAGGAGGAAACAGTCTAGGCAGGATTTTCTTGACATTTGAAAGTTGACTGTTGGCTCTTCTAATTTTTAATTAGGATTTAAGAAAAGGTTTTCTTTCACAATAAAAGTCAAAAAAACCAAAGTCTTTCTTTCTTTATAACTGATACACCAGTAAATTCAATTTACTACTTTTTCTATTAGAAATTAACAAAGTTTTTAAGACCATCTCAAAGACCACAACCAACCACTACCATAATTTACACATAGGAGAAGCTCAAGCCTTCCAACTTAACATTAACTGCAGTCCATTCGGTGTAATGATATACTACATATTTTATCTATATCCCAAATGTTGCAGTGCTGCCTACCAATCTAAGAACACAAAATCAATAAATATGTTTATATATAATATATAAATATTATTTCCGGACTTCCTACACACCTGCCTTGTATCTCTCACAGTCATTTAAAAGGGAAGTGATACTTTTACAAGTCTTTTAGCACACATTGAGGTGACTATCAAATAAATATCAGTAGAAATAAAGCTAAGAGTTTAACTCTTAAAACTTGCCAATATTTTGATACTTCAGACCATCACATTCTGGACTATGTTGATGAACCAGAGTATGCTCACACACCGAATTTCCAGTTATCTACACCAAAAAGTTGATTTTTACAAAAAGATAAAATAAAACAAAAACACCACGGTAGGAAACTTACTGAACAGCAGTAGCCTAGTGTTATTAAATTCGCAATGTGGCACTTGCTAGACTAAGAGTGAGATTAGTAACAACTTAAAAAAAAAAAATCAGCTTCATTATGTAAGCAGTTGCCAATGGTCTGTATTTATATACATGTGTTTAGTTCCGCTTTTACCACTGGCTCTGCATTCATTTACACACGCTGAAAATCTGGCCAAGAGTTTTTCTAAATTTCAACATTGTAGAAAACTGACAGACCAGAAAAGACAAGTGCATAATGTTGGCAAAACTTGGAGCACGGGGCTTCGCTGTTGAGGACCAGCGAACAAACTCTAATTTTCACACCGCTCCGTTTGTGCTAATTTTTATTTGCATTTTAACTAGACTGTCTGTAGCAGTTAAAAAAAATAAATAATGACATTCCCAAGTTTTCCAAGCCATTTAAGATCCTAGATGACTTCTGATAGTATAACCTAGAAGCTCCCGTTTCAGCAGCAAAGAATCGGAGTGGGATTTGGAGGATTTTAAAGCATTTGTGTCACCGTCGCTTGGCTTCTTTCGCTGCCCTAAGTGTCGCAATGCCCCGTGCAAATCCCAGTGCGGATACCTGGCGGGGCTGATATTGAACTTGCATGAAGTCCATTTTGCATTTTGATTAATGCAACTATCAGGGTAGTGCTGCAAACTCCGGGGTGGACAGGGTGTTAGTTGCAGCCCCAGGAAGGGCCGTGAACGCTGCGTTATGTGTGATTCATCGTAGCTTTGCTCACCCAACTTGAAAGAACTGCAAGGAGACCCGCAATCCTCAGTGCCAAGGACAACCTTCTGCATTTGGACCCACTGGATATCTGGAAACTCTGGATATTCCGCAGGGACAGCCTTGCGCTGTTACAAACAGAGCTATAATGAAGCCCATCACATCCAACCAGTCAACTCTTTTGGCCCCCTCTTCACTACAGCTTGTTCTATTGGCAGAAAACATGCGTTTTGTACAAATACTTGATGTTTATATCCACATTCATACGGAATCCCTCACCCCAATGCTCAGAAGAAAGAAGGTACCATCCAAGTATTCACTTTGTTTCGTTTAGGACAGTTTGAGATGTTAGTTGNAGGTACCATCCAAGTATTCACTTTGTTTAGGACAGTTTGAGATGTTGGTTACATACATACCCTCCTCTCACTACCAGGTAACTTAGAGAGACGATAAGGAGGAGGCATAAAAAAATAAGTCCGAAAGCTTTAATATCTGTAGTTAGGAGCTCTGCAAACTTGTTTTGGGTAGAAAACCAAGTAAAGAACCAAGCAGACTGGTGGTGGATTGGCTTTAGAGCCAGGCTGCCCTTGTTGGCTCCGAAGAAGCCCTGAAGTTGGAGGAAGGAAGGGCCATACCGGGGTCTGGGAATCCATAGGGTTGGGAGCTGGGCTGGGAATGGGCAGCCTCTGACTCACAGGAAGGAAGGAAGGAAGGAAAAATAAAAAAAAAAAACAAAGAGAATCAAAAGAGAAATGCAAGCTCAGCCTGCACCTCCTAGCACAGCGCTGACTAGTGAAATGGCAGCATTAGGCGGTCAAGCTCTCGAAAATAAAAAAAACTGTGATTTTACATACACGAACAAAGATAACTGCAGCAAATGCAGCTGGTCCACGTCTGCCAGTAGCACAGAAGATTTTAGGTATAACTTTATCAAAAATAATCCCAATTTTATTATTTTCTCATCCTTTACATGATGGTATTTTCATAAGTGCTCACCACTTATTAGAACTCATTTGATAATGAGTAGAAAATACTGTATTTTCTGCTCAAAAATGACAGTTTTCCAAAATCCCTGCCCCTGCAAATGCCTTGTGCACTCACACCCGTGTTATTGATCATTTCCTGTTCTTCCTGAGCGCTGGAAATTATGTGAATACTACAAAGAGAAGACCAATTTTAACACATTTTCAAAACAAAATTTCCCTTAAATTTTGCTTTCAAAATCAAAACACCATTTTTGATTTCAACAGAGAAATAAATTCAGGATTATTTTTTGCAAAGCTCAGTGATAATTCATGCAGCTATTTTTAATTCTTCAAAACAAGTGTTAAACAGTTAGGAGGTTAAAAATTCAAGCAACACAATATTGCTTGTCTTACAATTAAAATGTTGGAGAATTCACAGTGAATGACAATTAATGACTTTTTATAATTTAACTTAAAACCTAAGATTCTTGATATAAGTGTTTAGCAACAATATAGTGAGAAAATGCAGGATGATGCTAAAAGTTGAGAGAATTGATATTCCAAAGAGCTACTGGAATGAATGTCTGTATAATGAGCCATTTTCATAGCCACTACACATCATCAGCTCTGAAATGAAAATAAAATTAAATTAAATTAAATTAAACGTCACTAGGAAGGCTTCTAGAATCACTGCACAATATGAGGAATTAAAGGGCCAAGATCATCATCTACCCCTGCTCTGACTTTAAAACATCACAGTTATGGGGAACCTGCCCAAAGACACTCTAAGTATAAACAGTTACAATTTTAAGATAAATTAATCACTTGCCTCTAGTTATTACATAATTACAGTCCTGAGCAACAGCTTTCATGTTTGCTCTATATTGTGGGCAAATCTCAATTTCAAGAAATTATTCCTTCAGCAAAAATACTCCCAGCCCACTCTCCACCCTTTTTTTAAGCAAAAATCCTATCTTTACAGCATAGGAGAGGGACAGGGTTAATCTAGCAGGAGAGATAAGGTCACAAAATACGTAACTATCTACATAAAACTCTGCAAAATCAAGGAAATGAATGGAATTATTCGCGATCTGGGTAATGTTTTAATAGCTGAACTACACATTTTTCTGCAAATTAAACTTCTGCTTAGAAAAAAAAAGAGATATTGCTAATAGAAAAACATTTACTCCCTTCCAAAACCAGAGATCCAGAAAACAGTTTTACAAGTCTAGTTTCAAATTAATTCAGTTATTGTTATTAATATATCAATAAATCATATTCTTATGAACACTCCCATGGACCACAATGAAACAATCGCACAGAGAATGAAGGACAAACGGGATCTGCCCATCAAGATCCATCATTCTGCTGTATAATCTGCTATATTCCCAGCTCCGGAGAACAGGTTTAACGTGTGTGTGTGTGTTTATACCTTAAAGAGTATTTAAGATACTTCCCTAATTGCTGTTATTTCTGATCCACTTTAGTGCATTCTTACACAGGACCTGCGGGAAGTAGGAAATTAGAATTGCCAATACACTTTTAAAGAAGCAAACCTAAGCTATTGGCTAAGATTATCCACAAAAATCTTTGAAATAGAGCTTCTTTGTGCCTCTTATTTTCTGCACTAACCTTGGAAAAACTTTTATAAGAATGTTGGACCTTTCTAACATCATTAGACTAGTGGCATTTCTAATATCTATTCTAATATCTAAGTCTGGGTGAGGAAGAAGGTGGAAAAACTGTATCAGCTTTTAGTAATTTTGGAAGGGTTTCGCCCAAGAAGCATCATCCCGAAGACCCATCTTGCAATAAGGACACAGATGGAATGTGATATTTCATTCAACCACCTTCCATCCTGGAATATAAAATGGTATTTCAACCATACCAAAGCAACTATGAGAAAGCTGCTAGCGAGACACGAATGCTGAGATCACAAGGGGCTTCGGAGCAGGAAATTCCCAAGGAACAGCCAAAGGAAGCAGCTCCTAGGGCATCTCGGAGCGCATCCTTCTCTCGGGGCCGCATTGCAACCTGAATTTCGATAGCATTTTAGCCAACAGAAATGCTATGCAGTAAATCCCAGGTTGGTATTCTTCGCCATAAGTGTTGCTCAAGCTTTTAAAAATGCTTTTTATCTCTGCAGTACTCATAGGATGCTGCTGTTTTCCTCCTTTTAAAAGTTATTGCCAACTCTAGAATATTTAGGCATGAGCCTAAATGTCAGGGCTGTTGTGCTAAGATACTAAAGTACTAGTTATCGCTTATAAAATACTAGTTATCACTTGATTTCTCCAGTTAAATACTGCTGAAAAGCTTTTTATTAAAAATCTGGTTTGGGCTAAGACTTTCTCATAAATAGTGTATTTACAAGATACTCAAATACCCAGAACTGTATCTCTTGCAATTCTGGAAAAAGTCCAGAATTAGCTTCTGCTGCTGGGGTTAGGAGCCGAGCGGTTGTATCAGACACCTAACCTAAGCCTTTTTCCCAAATTATCCACAACTATTTTTAAATAAGTGTAAGTACTACCATAATGAGGGTCATGTAAGCAAGTACATTGGATAGAATAATATTAAAGCAATTAAAACACCATCGGATTCTGCTGAATGTCAGTAACACCAACACAGGGAGGCACCAACTCTTCAGCTGAGGTTTCTCAGGAGGGAAACTCAAAGGTCTCCCAATTCCTTGGCTCAATGAGCACTGATTCACAGCAGGAACCTGCAGCCAGCGGCCTTAAATGTTAATGTAAAACTTTACTGAAGTGTAAGTTGGCTACCTTGGAACAATAAAAACACATATGTACAATGCAAATGTATCAGCTTCAAGATACTAATTGCTAAAATAGGCGGCGGGTGATGCCCATGTCCCTCTCCCTCCACTTGAGTGATGAACATGGTTTGGCCCCTCCAAAAACAGCCCGGAGAAATAATCTCAGCTACACAATTGCGGAAAATCACTCGTACGGGGGGAAGAGAAGGAAAAACACCGCTCTGCAATCCATCCGTCAGGGCATGGAAGCAAAATCTCAACGCACCAAACACTTCTTTAGCACTAAAGAGCCTCCAAAGCTGCAGCGGACAACATTGCACCAAGTGCGCTATGGGGCTGTTAGTGGGCTATCGAAGTGGAAAACCACAACCTATGGGCTGGGAAAGAGAGGTGGATAATATTTCAGCGCCAATATTTAAGCCCATTGCTTCAAAGTTTCAAGGAGAACGGGATATTCCTCTACGAAAACGCAGCCGCCAGCAGGTTGATGGTCACGCTTGGAGCCCCAGCGCAGAAGTGCCCTGCGGTTCCTGCCCACCAGCAGCAAAGCTCCCGCTCACCGGCACCTAAACCCGTATCCAAATGCCAAGTTTGATGCTCACCTGGCACTGTTGTTTCTGCTATTCTTCAAATAACGAAAATTAGGCCCCGATTGGGCTCCGCAGAGCAGAGCATTATTTGTCTCCCCCTCAACTTCACCCAAGTTCTGCAGAACATCAACTATTTAACACATCGTTCTTCAAAAGCAGAATAGTTTAAACAAATAAGACACAGACTAATGATTTCCTAAACTACTCTGGTTTAGTGAACAATGCTGCTTTTATGAGCGCAGATTAACAAGAAAGTATTTTTTCTTATTATGAATTTGAATGTATTTGCAATTATTAGTTCTTACTTTACAGCCGAAGTACCAGCATATTGCAGTGTCAATTAAGAGAAATTTTTCAAGAGCCGTAACTATATTTCTGCCCTGAAGAGTTTATCATATTGCAAAACATTTGCTAAGCAATTTTAACCACTGCATCTTAGTGCGTGAGTCTAAAATGGGTACAATTTGGCCGCACTGTTAAATCAGTTTACAAATACCATATTGAAGGTTAATAAATCCAAAGTGCTTTAAATAAACTAACTCAAAATGACTCCAAACCTGGTGTATCTTGAATGTGCTTAAGGCAGCCCCTTACCAATATTTAATAAGTCTAATTGAAGTGTAAAACTGTTTTGTGTGCATACAGGCAGCTACATTGGTTTACCTACTGTCTTTTGAGAAAAAAAGAAGACAAAATAATAAAAAATAAGAGCTAAATCACAGCGAGCAGCCCGTTAAGCCCATATTTGTGTTATGTGTGTATTTTGCATGGTTTTTGTTGCTGGGTTGTGCTCGCTGCAGCGCGTTCCTCCCCGTCCGGACCTCATCCCTGCCCTTTCCTGTTGCATCACGAAGCTGCAAACGCGGCCGGGCTGCTCCGAGCACCGCAGCAAAGGAAGCGGCAAGGACTCCAGCAGGCTCTTAAAAGCACCAAAACGCGGCTCTTTCCAGAAATCTGTGAGCAAAATCCTTCATCCAAGGGCAAAATACCCCCCATCGCCCTTTCCCTAGGCCTGCAGCGTTATAAACCGGAGTGTTTTCCCCCCAAATAAGCTGTTTTATAAATATGCTCGTGCGGAAAAGCGTGCACAAGAAGGCGGAAGCAGAGCTGGGGGGGAAGACAGTAAAAAGTTTCTATTCGGCACAGACTTCTTTTGTTAGAGCCTCTCTCGTAAAAATCAAGTTTAATGAAGAATTCGGAGACGCCAAATAGGCAGAGGGAAACAGCTATCGTTTCGCGTTAGCTACCAGGAGAAAAACACGAGTCAAACTACCATTTTTGTTAAAATCTACTCATTTGCAGCCACGTCAAGCTCTTGGGAAAAGGGTTTTCCTCCTCTCTTCCTTCCCCTACGAAAGCCTCCCAGTTTAAAGCATCTAGCCCTGGTGCAATGTGTTCACTCAAGCATTTTTTTTTAAATAGCTCAAACTTTCAGAAACGGAAGAAAAAAAGAAAAAAAAGAACTCAAACCAAAACAGCAGATGTTCAAGACACGGGCCCCTATTTGCTCCTCATGACAAAGATACTTTAAACAATAAAACTTCCCACTGGCTGCAGGAATACTGTTTACCCTGCTAGAAATGCCGAACAAAACCTTTAAATTGTTAAGTACAGCAAGACAATCCTATCGCTCCTGGTGATCTATAACATCATGCCTGACAAGATAAGGTGCTTCCTTTTATTTCTTTCATTCAAGTCAGTGCTTTAAGGGTAGAAACCCCCTGACAGAGCAGTTTTGCTCCCTCGAGAGCACAGCAGCCCTTCCCAGAGCGCCCTATAAGTGCACTTAAATCCAAATAGCTGCAGCTCAACAGCAGGGCCAGGTGCAACAGGGAGATTCATGAACATTTCATGCAATTTAAAATGTTAAATGACTGCAGGTCAGCGCAAAGCAGATACAAAATGGCTCAGCTGTTGCAATTCTGAAAGAAACCCAAAATACAGCAATGCAAAATACTTAAGGGGCCCTACACAGACCTCGGTTTCTCGGCTCCCCTCGGCACGAGGGGCAGCGCGGAGGCACCCGCGTGGCGATGGGCAGTGGGGCTGCGTGTTTGCAACCAGCCCGTGCCAGGATCTTGCAAGTTTTGGGGGGTAAATTCCCATACAGGCGAGACTGTGAATTAACCCTCATGCTCTAACTCTGTAGAAAACCTCCCCTGGGAAATCTCGTATTTTTAGCACAAGTTTTCTCCATCCAGGCAGCCTTGGAACTGCACTTCCATCCGCAGCCCTTGGTGCGAGGCCGATGCTAAGCGAGCGGCAGGAAGGGATTACCCGGCCCCCGCAGCCCCGCGCCGAATCACTGCTAAATTCCTCACGTGCAGCAACGCCCAGTTAATCTGCTCGAAAGCAGCAAACTGGGTAAATCTCCTCGCGGCGCCGAGATAAACATTACACCCGGCAAAACGCAACGTAACGAGGGGCTGCGAAGGGGCACGAGGGGCCCCTCCGTGCCCAGGGTGCTCCAAGGGAGCCAAGTGCAACTGCATTGCACGGAGCAACTTGAAATCCCTAATCAAATATCTCCCCCGGCTCTGCGGATTCCAGGAGCAGATGGCTGGAGAAAGCCTAATTTCCCATTTAGGATGATTTTACAGCGCGTGGAAATATTTGCTCCGGAGGAGCAACTCCTGGTTTGCAGGGGGATAATAAGGAGGAGGAGGGACAGGGACACAAATGGAGAGCTTAAAAAACTCACGCTGAAGCAGGATATCGAATGTCATTGCTGTTCCGCCAGCCCTCCGGATGCACACGTGTGCTCTTTGCATAACTCGAGCAACGTTGTTAGCAGAAATATTAGATTACGCCTACCTTTTCCAGCTATGACACAGAGCCACGGCTATTTCGATAGATTGCTAGGGCAGACACTGCACCCTCTTTACTCCTGAACTGGCCTCCAAGCTGCATTTCAAGAAAAGCAGCAGCAAAGTTGCATTTCAGCAAAATCTGGCTTCAACCCAGAGCTGGTAGGTATTGCAAGGGCAGGAAACCCTATTGCAAATATGTTTAGGGCGCTATTGCAAGCGCCCGAAAACACAGCAAAAGATTAAGCACCACCCAACCGAATCCGACCCGAAAGCGAGGGCGCCGGCCGGCCCCTACATGCCCGAGCTCCACACCAAAATAGATAGAAGAGATAACGAGCACAGCACGAGCGGCGCAGAGCCTTTTAGAAAGGAAAATAGAAGACGTTGAGCAAAACTATGACCCCGCTGCAGCTAACTGGAGTTTGGCCAATGCTTTAAGTGAAGCCAGAATTTCGGGTTATATTACAATGCCTTTAGAATAAGTCACGAAGTGTGTGTTTGCCTTGAAGCAACAAGGCACACATCTTTTCACCATACTACCTAACGCTAGCGATAGTTTTATAGACGCGAAAAATAAAGCAGGAAAGTGTAAAAAATTGAATGCTCTTACCCCATTCGGATATCATACACGGCACAGCGCAAACACAGAGATACACAAACATTTTAGTTTCATTTTTAAGTTACATTATCCTCCGGTTCATAAAGTAGGTGCTGCTCAAATAGGAAGTCTAATGTCTCCTTTTACCGACATAGAATAAAATGCAATTAAATTGTGTGCACAGGGGTAACACGGAACATGCAGAGACTTAATCCTGGCTATTTTTAATTACCAATAGAAGCTGTAAAATGAGGCTCGTGACACTCTCGGGTATTTTTTGACACCGGTTCGCCCTGCAGGTGAGGTCTGAGTGCAAGGGAGATCAGAAAGTCAATTTTAAATGACCTTAGCCCACATGAATGAAGTTAATAATAGTTTTCCATGGACTTAAACAGAGAATGGCCCGGGCCAGGCTCCTTATGTAGGAAGTGTTTGAGTGCAGAATGGCTACACAGCGACAAAAGGAACCTTTGGTACCCAGGGGCTTAAGACCACATAATACCCCCACATTCATCTCTTTCCCTGCCTGTTGAAGGGAAAAAGAAATAAAAAGAGGAAGAAAGAGAAGGGGTCTGTTTGTTTTTCCCATTCAGCGGCCCTTTTAGCTCTCTGAATGCCAGCAGGGGATGTGAAAAGGAGAGCATCTTATCAGCGTGCTGCAGAGCAGCGGGCGCCCGCATCCGCGCGGGTACCACGAGGGGACCGGCATCACCAGCACCGCATATGGGAGCCCCAACAAGACGGGTAGAGACGGGTATTTATTAAAACCAACCCCGGCCGGCGCGCAAGAAGCGTGTTTTATTACGTATGGACTTGAACACCTCGAGGAGACGGAGAGATAACGCGGCGCTCGAGCAGGCAGCATCTGCAGAGCGATGCTGAGATACGGCACGGGCGGCTCCTATCAAGATGCTGCTGTAAAATGGGGGAGGAGGGGGAAGGAAGCAGCATTTCTGGAGCTGGAGGGAAAACTTGGGGAAAATGTAACCCCCTAAGAGTGCGGCACGGGTCAGGAACACGAATCACGATGGCTGAGCAGCAGCTCGAAGCTGTGAGACTCATTTACTCAGTATTTGGAAACTCATCACCAAGGCCCCTGCGTGCGTTAGGAGTGAGATCCAATCTGCAGCTTCTGCCCCTTTCCCGAATGGAGAAAAAAAAAAAAAGGATAATTTCTCCGGTGCTGCTAATGCAGCACATTAAATTATTTGTTTCAGCTAAGAGCACCAGGCACAGGAGGGTTTTTGGTTCATCTGGGAGAAGGAGGGAAAAAATAACAACTGCCCAAGTAGTTTGGTGCTTTGTCAACTAAGGATCTCGTCAGTGACCTCTACTCCATTTGCTCTTTCCTACACAAACACAGCGAATATCTTCTGTGGAACTTTAAAGTGTGGGATTTCTGTAGACCAAATATTCATTGAAAAATGGCCCATTTACAGTAAATATTTCAACATTAACACCAGCGTTTTTAGGGAAAGAAGTAAAAGTGCAGCCGAGGAGGAAGCGACCGGCCCAACAAGGCTGCAGCCCAACTGCTTCCACTATTTTATTTTCGGCGATTAAACAAAGAAAAAGAAAAAAAAAAAAAAGCCTCTTTCAGCACAGCCGTAGATGCAAGTGTTTTGAGCTTATCGGGGCAATCTGCCTGCCCAGAACATGTCACAGGATTTCCCTTGTGCACTTCAAGGGGGAGAGACAAGGGGGAAAGTCTGCAGCGCAGAGGAATTTGGGGAGGGTGACTTGAAAAATAATAAAATAAAATAAAATAAAATAAAAAATAGAATAAAAAATAAAATAATAAAAATAAAATAATAAAAGTAAAAATAAAATTAAAAAAATAAAAGCAAAAAATAAAAAATAAAAAGTTTAAAAAGTAAAAATAAATAAATAAATAAATAAATAAGGAAAAAAAAAGTAAAAAGAAAAGTATATNAATAAAAAATAAAAGAGAAAGGCGCCTTCCTCCCACGGCCTCCCTTTTTTTTTTGGTCATTTCACGCGAAAACCCTCCAGAATCCCGAAGTTTCGCTCCGCAGCCCCGCTTGCGCCACGGGCGCGTTTGGAACTTGTTGCCGCGCGCGGCGGCCCCGCTCCGCTCCGCTCGGCTCCGCTGAGGTCACCCGGGCGCAGCGCAGCGGCCCCGCGCAAGGTCACCGCGCAGGCCGGGCGCGCAAGAGCCGCTCGGCGCTTCAGTAGGAAAAACGGGGGGAAAACGGGGGGAAAAACGGGGGGAAACGGAGCCCCCCTTTGCTCCTACCTGCTTGCGAAACGGGGGGCGGCTGCCGCCCGCGGCGCTGCTGGTGCCGCT
>VWPW01032578.1:2424-37323 GCA_013389825.1 Crypturellus undulatus | reverse complement strand
GAGAGAAGGAGAGAAGGAGAGAAGGAGGGAAGGAGAAAAGGGAAGAGAGGAAGAGAGGAAGAGAGAAAAAGAGAGAGAGAGAGAGAGAGAGAGAGAGAGAGAGAGAGAGAGAGAGAGAGAGAGAGAGAGAGAGAGAGAGAGAGAGAGAGAGAGAGAGAGAGAGAGAGAGAGAGAGAGAGAGAGAGAGAGAGAGAGAGAGAGAGAGAGAGAGAGAGAGAGAGAGAGAGAGAGAGAGAGAGAGAGAGAGAGAGAGAGAGAGAGAGAGAGAGAGAGAGAGAGAGAGAGAGAGAGAGAGAGAGAGAGAGAGAGAGAGAGAGAGAGAGAGAGAGAGAGAGAGAGAGAGAGAGAGAGAGAGAGAGAAAGAGAGAAAGGGAAAGAGAGAGAGAGCCATGCCNAAGAGAGAAAGAGAGAGAGAGAAAGAGAGAAAGAGAGAGAGAGAAAGAGAGAGAGAGAAAGAGAGAGGAAAAGAGAGAGAAAGGGAAAGATAGAGAGAGCCATGCTTTTCCACGCTGATAAACTCCAGGCTTCAGATGCTGCCCAGTTTCAGATGCTGCCCAGTACTTAGCAGTATTTACCGTACTACTCACACTCTTTGGGAGCTGATCAAACCAATAAACATGCAGTCTGGCACTGTGCAGCCTGAGCAGACGCGAGCTCCTCCTTCCCTGCAAGAGCGCTTCCAGGCGGGTCCTCCCTCCGCACGGGAATGCCTGTGCCCATCGCCTTCCTTCTACCTCCCCTTACTGCAGCCTTCGGAGCAGACAGGACCACACTCCTTAGCAGCTACTCGTATGGGTGTGCTAGGAAGTAAGCACATACAGCTTCAATCTGAGTGCAAATTAAAAAAAATATAGGGGTGGTGGTGGTTATTGCACAGTTGGGCTATAGAGGAGGGTTAGAGGAGAGTAGCAACTTTGGCCACGTAGGCAGCAACTTCGGAATCGAGCCTGACCACTGCGGGAGCAGAGATCTGGAGATACCGCCGGATTGCAAACCCTTGACCAGAGCCAAAACTGAAAGCAAAAAGGCTGCTCTGCCTCTTAAGTAATAGACCATAAGGTATTTTAATTTAAAGAGACATTATCTGACAGTGTACGTCCTTAGGTCAGTCTTCAAATCTCCGTTGAAATTGCAAATGAAATCATCTGTACTTAAAAACACACTGGAAGGAAAAATGCTGCTTGATATTCTTGGGTTGTAAATAAACTAATAAAGATGCACAGAGAGAAGAAGATATGATGTGCTTTATCCAGTTGAGTTTATCTGAATATGAGTGGTTTGTAAAACAAAAAAACAGATGCTACACATTTAACAAAAAAATCTTAAGCCGACAAATTTCCTCACGTGCATGGCAAATCTTTCTTTAAAGGCTGAAATCATGGTTACAGTAACTTCCTATTCAGTCATTTCCTTAATTAAATCATTGAACTTTAATGTGAAATACAGCCATTACAAAACCAGAAAGGAATCTGAACAATAACAGATCTGCTCAAATGGGCAGCGCACTAACCATAAGTGATGTAAAAGCTGCTACTTTTTGGTCTGAATAAATTACGTGGGGATGCTCAGAGACACTAAATCAAGCGTTAGGGAACTCTGCGCTGCATCAAGGATGCGTCGGCTGTATGACGTGATCCTGTGCATACTCAGCACAGACTTCTTTTCTTTGGTAAAGGTTATTTTTAAAAATTGTGCACTAATTCTTTGCTTCCAGTTTTTTGGAAGGTGGTATTTTTAGCAGTGTGTAGGCTAAATCACCGTCACAAGCAGCTGCAGGGCTCTCTAACTAAAGATCACCCAGACATGGGCATTTTTGGCATCTCTTCTTGTCTCCTTTCTCCACCAATATCACAGTACCCAGAGATCCCCCGGATGGGATCTGCATCCCAAACCGGCTCCTTCCCTTGGACAGCGGGGCTGTTCCCAGCACTGCACCCCAAACTGATCCAGGAACTGCTAAAATACTGCCTGGATTTAGCAGGGAAGAGGCACAGGACAATTCCTGGGGACTTGACATCCCGCTGCCCACAGGTATCACGGGTACCGCTCCGTGGGGATGAGCCCTACGCTGATCTACAACATTAACACACAGAGATATTCAGAGAAATTGGCCTACTTTTTATAATAAATTCCTTAATATTAGCATTTTAAAGTGCTTGTTGCTTGCTCTTTGATCTAGCTCCCAGACAGCGGGATTTTTCCCGCATTCAGCAGGAACAGTGTCAGGTTGCTTGCTTCAATCCTGCAACCTGATGCACACAGAGCTACTGAAATCAGATGCATTCTTTAATGGGGACAAAATAAAAATAAAGATAAAGCCATAAGGATATGGTCACAGATTGAGCATCGGGACTAGATATTGATGAGTTGGTACCTGCATGGTTGCACGAAGGTGCCACCCGATGCCTCCCGCCTGCACATCCGAAGTGATGGCTTTTTTGCCCAGTTTACAGCAATATGGAACAAATCCTGATTTCCTCTGTTGCTAGGTGTTCATAAAGACCTGCTGTACTGATAGCATAATAATTGAGTAATAATAGCTATAATAATATTATAAAATTCATACGTGTTAGATCACATGTTAATCCTGCTGGATGATATCGTGCTAACTGCTCTTCTCCTGAAATTCAAGACAAAGGACGTGATATTCATGAATACATTATTATATTAATAATGTGTTATATTAATAATGTACTTAATAATAATAGAAGTAATATATTAATTACTTACAAACTCTGTTAAGAGAAACACTTCTCAGTTGCAGTGATGAAAACATGGTCCTTGGACAATAACCCTGTCAACCCTGACACGCAGATGCAGACACTTTTTTGCTAATGAAGGTACTTTACTAGAGGGAAAATAAATGTGATTCTGGCCCAAATCTCCAAATCTGGAGGGTTTTCAGGTGCTGGGGGTCAGTATTGTGCCAGGTCCCAGGCCTGATTGCTTCCTGCAGCGATGGTTTTGTCATCGCGCCTCCCCGGTGACTTCCAAACAAGCCAGGGTCACCGTGTCCTTCTTTAATTAGGATCTCACTGCTGGAGGGAGGGGAGAATGGCAAGGAAAACAGGAATGACAGGACACTGTAAACAAAGGTCCTCGGGGGCATCTTAACAATGCGGACGAGGAATGGGAAAAATGCTCAGGCCTTTTGTTGGAGGTTAAAAAAAAGGACGAAAATGGCTAGGGTGGGCAGAACTTTAATTTTAGCTATATGGATTTGGATAAACTAGAGAGAAACTATGTTAAAAACACATTTTTTTTTCCCCAGGAAGGTTTTATCATCCAACAGATGAGTTTATAATCGACATTTTCCAAAGCCAACTAAAATATGTTCCAACCATAAAGCAGCTGAAGCCCTGAGGTATACGCTGCAAGAGCCATAACCAAGCTCAACTGAGGTGAAAGCAATTATTTTTATTTAGGTTAAATGAAAATTTCAATGTGTATTTCTTGTTCAACAGTACTTCTACCACAATAAATAGTTTGCTGAATTAGTGTAATTTAAAAGTGTGTCTTTCAGAGAAAAATACAGAAAATCTAGAAAGAAAATAAAGCAGCATATAAAGCAAGGATATAAGAATCCATCCACTTTACATGTAAGCAGACAGTCAACCTCCCTTGAAAAAACTTTAGGTGACAAATGAGAAAAATAAGAATTACTGATGATAAAGATAGACCTTATCAAATGGGGAATTTGTGCATGTGGATATAGCGCTTAGGAGTTCAAACATTTCTCTTTTTATAGAAAAAAAAAGTTTTCTGAACTCATAAGACAACACATAGGGAAAAGTGTTGCACACGTTATTAGCTAAATGCAGCCACAAGCGCAGTGCTTACAGAAGAGTTCATTATTTTTTAGATTTTCCAATATTTTCCAATATTTAAAGAACTGTTTTCTGCCTACTCCTGCTATATCACGAAGATAAAGTTGATTTTTAAGCAACACTGCTGTGGAAAGCAGGGTTTATCTTGAATGTTATGAGAAGTTAAAGGGTAGTTTGTGAGTCCCTGGCTAGTGATCGTAGCCTGTGGCAGGCGGCCTTCCCGCCCCTTGGAATTTCCTGCTCAAAGGTAAGCGCTAGGGTTACTCATGCCATGGATAAGAGGGAAGAGAAACCCTACACATTTTTGGGGAAAAATAAATAATTAAAAATAAATAAAATAAAATAAAATAAAATAAAATAAAATAAAATAAAATAAAATAAAATAAAATAAAATAAAATAAAATAAAATAAAATAAAATAAAAACAAAACTATATGTTTTGGAAGAATCACACAGTTAGAATGTGGCAGGGAAAATGAGGACCCCAAATTCAGCCTGGAGCTGGTTGTGCCCCACGCCGGTCCCTGCCGCAAGCACGCTCAAATCCCCATTTCTCCTACCAAAGTCATCCCGGCTTTATGGAAAACAATGAAACACTAATAGGAAACATGGGGAACAGACGCTATAACCCAGTGACTGTGGAGCTTCTGGATCTTTTCCATGAGATTCCGATTCCAGACGACTCATTGCAGAACCAGCTTAAGAGTTTGGGCAAAATATCCACGGCTGCTTAAAAGACTTGGGTATCTCTAGAATTAAGTATCAGCTAAGACGGGATTTTAAGAATGACTTGAGCACCCAGAAGATTGACTTAGCTGCTGAATACCAGCACGGATTTAAGCACTCTGTTCCTCTATTTGAAATTTAAATACAACCAAGTAATTTGGGCTTGTTTATTTTCTTTAAGTCTCAGATCTTGCAGATGATAGATGGATGATAAGAAATTGATAAGAATCGTGTCAACACAGCAGTTCTACCGTGCAGCTGACTGTGTTTGCCTTATTTAAAGCAGTCTGGTCACAGCAAGGCGGGTTCTAGTTTTGCTGGCAAAAGCCTGGTTGGGAGTTGAGCTCAGTTTAATCTATACCCCAAGAGTGACAGCACGACTCAAGGTAATACAACATTCCTGACGGCAGCAAAAATATACCCAGAATCTCACATTTCACTTTAAATATATATTAAAAAAATACAAAATACTTCTCACCCAGTGTTAACCAAAAAAGAGTCTGGAAAAAAAAAATATATATATATAAGATGTCATTTTCTAACTTTTTTTTTCTTTTTTTAATTGAAGTCAGCCTCCTGATTTCCATGGCCAGGTGACAGGGCCATTCCTGGTGCCCAAGCTCCTCTCCTCCTTGCACAACCCTAGCAAAAATCAAACCAAACCCAGCAAACTAACACACCATCCGGGCGAGGGGAAATAAAAAGCACATTGAAATGTATGAATTCTAGCTCTACAAACATTGACATTGATTAAAGATTTCCATAGTGAACAATTTGCAAGGAATTACCTCAGTGGGGTGAGCGTATTGGGTTTCATAATCACAAAGTTCCCTAACTCCGTGGTATTATATTCCAAGCAAGCTTGTGTATTGAGTTTAATTTCACTTTTTTTGCAGGAAGTGATTTTACTCGAGATTGAATACAGCTGTTAGCGCAGTTCACTGCTTCAAAAATGCTTCTATGCAAACCGAAAAGAAAAACAGAAATGTTTCTAGAAGAAATGCTCATTCTGAAAGTGCTTTGAAGAAGACAAGCTGCATTTTCAGAAAGTATTACTGAAGAAACACAGCCTTCAAATATTAAAGGATGGGGGAGATGTCTGTGTAGCATTTTTGATGACTTACTTACATTTGTCTTGCATTTTTTGACAGCACAAACCCAGCCTACTTGCAGCTTTCATAAAAAGAAACACGAGGATAAATACCCGTCGCGTTTGGTTCCAAGCGTTGGTATTAAAAAGCCACTTACGGGGGGTTGTTTCATTTACTATTTCATCTTGATTCTGCTCTTTTAATACTCACAGCGGCGCACGCTGGCACGGAGAACAGGGCCTCTGCGGAGGAAACGCTGCCAGCTACAAACACAGGATGTAATCGAGACCGCAAGAGACACAGACCCGGTTATAAATGTAGCTATGCTGGAGGTACGGGAGAGAGGAAAAAAAAAATCTTATTTTTCACCCAGTTTTAATTGTTTCAGTGACATTCTCCCACTTATTTTGCACTGATGTAACACGAAAATAATCAAGTTTAATTGCATTTGCAGCAAAGGTGGTTTCAGGATTCGGCCCGGGCCTCCTTGAGGCAGCTCCCCGCCTTGTTTTACACAGATATTCCTTATAAAACGGAATGTTTTGTTTAGCAGGACGCTATCTGGTTGAATTAGCCCGAAATGCGTATTTAGAAAAGCCACAGGAACACCCTCAATTTAAAAAAAAGAAAAGGAAAAAAAAGGAGAAAAAAAAGAAAAAAAAGAAACACAGCTTTAAAAAATAACAATAAGTAAATCGAGTTGTAAGACTAGTAGACATAAATACAATCCAGTTTCCACTCTGTTTGGGATAGAAACAGAGCAGCTTTGCACTAGGGCAGAGAAACAGGAAGTGCAACAGCCTTTCTAAAATAAATAAATAAGAAAAATGAAATAACAGCAGAACCGATGGGTTCCTTTTCCGCAATAAGATACTTTCTGCGATGCGAGGAGGAGCGAACGAGGTTCGTCCCACGGAGAAGGACTTTTGTAACCCGCGTTCAACGGCCGCTCCGGGCCACCCCGGGAGGCCGCGGGGAAGCGGGAGGCGCCGAGGGGGAGCCCGGGCCGCCCGCTCCTTCCTGCCCGGGGAGCCGCGGCCCCGGAGGCGCCCGCAGGCCTCGGGGGAGGGAGAGCGGCCGGGGCTGCCCCTGGGCCGTGGGGGCCGGGAAGCGGCGGGGCCGAGCGGAGGCCGCGCGGGAAGGAGGAGGAGGCGGCCGGGGAAGGGGGGGAGCCTCGCACCGCGCAGCCATCTTGTCTGCCACGGCGCAGCGGGCCGCGGCGGAGCGCACGGGAAAGCGGCGGCAACAGCCGCTAGAGGGAGCTCATAAATCCCCGCGACAGGAAGACTAAAGCGTCGATTCAATTAAAAAAATTACTTATTTATTTATTAATTCCAACAGCCTGTGCGTGATGCACCTAGAAGGCTCTGCCGCCTACCCTGAGCTCCGCTGCGCCGCGCGCTGCCTCACAGCGGCCCTGAGGGAAACCTTGACGGTCCAGGCCTATCACCGCTGTGGGTATTTATATAAACTAAATTAATCATTAACCAGCCCAACGTGCTTTAAAAATGACACAGAGCTCACAACTCTATCGCTAAATACTTTCTATACGTGTACGCGGAGTCTGAGAGATGGATTCACACAGGTAGGCTCGAACGTGATGCTCTCCTGGAAGGTACGTTGGAGCGGGGAATAAACCCCAGGTTTATTGTGCTCTGAATTCCCTAGCCCACCTGCTCCAGAGGTGGTTCCAGTGCCCGCAGCCCCGGGATACATTTCTTGGATAACTTCCTTCCCTCCGACCGTGCCCGCACAAAGCAGGTTTTGTGCTGCAGGAGTGAACTTCACCTTTATCAAATGAACCAACAGCATAACCGGGAGTCCCAGGTTTTCCCATTAAACATTTCTCCTTAGGATATTTAGTTGCTCCAGGTAGAGGAGAGAGCCACTTTGCACAAACTTGAGATAAACATTTGCACAATTATAAGGCACTATCCATGATGACAGGCTGGGTTCCATTTATATAGAGTTTGATCCTTCATTTCCATATACGCTTTTATTTAAACACCTAAGAAGCATCACTGGAAACCATATGCTTAAAACTCTAGAGAAAGACTGTTGAAACACTTGGAAGAACATTTATCAGTTTAATCGGGTATTTATTACTTCATCCTTGCAGTTTACTACTCCTCCGATACTAACCCATATACTAATTTTGTTGCAGCAAAAGGGCTACAGTACAAATAACTCCACATCTGAGGTTACTATAAAGTGGAGATGAAAGCGTACCTAAACTTTGTCCTTCTGTGCCCCTTAGTAAATAAGGACATTCGTTGTAAAATGCTCTGATGACTAAAACTGTGCTCGGATGCAACAGAATTATATTCTCTTCTGCTGCTGCCACTGAGCGATTCCAAACTGTCCATTCATCCTCCCACAACAAAATACACTGATAATCCTGCGATCTTATTTTAAAGCTCTCTTTGAACCTATCAGTTCAAAAGGACGTATCCTTATTACAAAAATGGAGCTACGGTTGTCTTTATCAACTGCTATTCTCCCATTCATACTTTCACATTTAAAAAATGTTATTGAATACGAATCTAGTACCCTTTTATCCTTGGAATTTGAATTAAATTTGATGAATTTTGGCTTTTTATTAAATGCAGTATTGGCTATTAAATATGTAATAGTAATAGTTTTGCCTTTTGTCCTTGTAATATGCTTCCTATTTGGAATCTTGATATTTATGCCTTTTGTTTTTAAGTAGTTGACTTATACAACATCGGAGTAATTTTCTCAAACAAGTCTTGCTTTTGATTCTTTCTTTAGCTAAACATTACAGTATTTCACAGATATTGCTTACTATTCCAGAAAATGAAATTACTCAAAATAAAATGCTACTGAAATGCGCAAAGAACACTTGAGTGACAAGTGGTTCCAGTACGAGTTTAGACAGCATCAAGAAAGCTTCCCTGCAGATTGAGGCATCAATTCTTTTATTAACATGAGGGTCTTGATATGTTTATATTCAAAGATCTTCCCAATAAAGTAATTCAGTAACGATCATTAAAATTAATATTCAGAATTAATATTCAGAACTAAGTGAATAAGTGTTCTTGTGATCACTTCCAAATATAGGTTACCCCTGACTACAACCAGCTGATCATTACTGTAGTGTCTTAATACCCTCGCAGAGTGGGAGACACGTGAGATAACTTGAATGGAACAGTGAAAAAAGTTGAGAACTCAAAAACTTGAAACAATTCACACAGGTTCAGACATATATACACTGAAAATCGAAGGGGCAACAGAAAAGTATAAAAGATTTAGGACCATATATGATCAAATGAAAGCAGTGGTGATCTATCTTGTTAACGCTTAACTGATGCTGGTTTTAACTGGTAGAAATCAGTTAAGTGGAGATTACAAAAGGGAAACAGCGAGAGTGTCAGGGAAAGTGATATTTTCCATCTGCTTTGCTGAAGTGATCTGGCAGGCTACTACTACAAGTAGTTTCTTCACAATCACAAAGCTTTGCATTAGCCTGTGTATTTGCTTTGATAGATATCAATAGAAATAACCCATTTTAGAGATAACTCTTTTACTGTATCACTCTCTCCCAGATCTGGAGACAGTGCACAGCATAAAATAATGCTGACTCTCCCCATCTATGTATAGATCCCGTGCTCACTTAGTCATAAAGAGCAGAAGTTGGGTCACGGAGGAGGCGACTGATGGGAACAATTCAATACCGAATTGGAAGTGGTGGCTGAGTAGCAGAGACTGATTGGATTTTCAGTGGCTGCTGGCCCAGACAGCTCTAGGGTGCACTTGTCTGCTCTTTGAGAAGGAAACGGTGCCTTCAGTTGCAGATGCAGAGCTTCCCTGGCAAGAGAAAGGAGCTTACCCCATGCAAGCAAAAATAGTGACTTGGATCCATACAAAAAGACAATTCCAGTAGTTACTGGTTCTTTTCTCTCTTTTTTTTTTTTCACCCTCTTAGTCTGTGTCTCTGCTATCACTGAGGAGCAGAACTGGGATCCCTCTTGGGGAGGAAGAGATTGTTGCTAGAGGCAGACATGGTATTTCCTCAATTCACTCTTTTTAAAAACAGTTCTGAAATATATCATGAAATATAAAAATATATATAATGAAATATAAAAACACAGTGCTCTTTAAATACAGTTCTAAAAACAGTTTCTTAAAGTTCTGAAAGGCTGTTGACTGCTATTTCAAACAACAGTTTGTGTCCTCTGTCTTTGAAACATCAGACCTCGCCATGCACCTAAAAGTAGCACTGTCCTCACACAGCAGCAATCAGGTACAAAAGTACACAACCGGTTCAGAAAAAATAAAATACATTGTAGTAATATATGGTATGCAGTAGTTCCATAAGTATGTGCTAATGAACACAATGTGTTGATATTTTACTATAAAGCACCTATTAATTCTTAATCAGTTTGCACAGTGTATAAAAAAAGCAATCATAAATTTCACTTTCCCACAAAAGATGGATCAAAGAGAGAATAATTCTAGCTAATCATTTTCCACTCTAATTCTCTAAGCATATTTTTCTCATACATGCATATACTTTAAACAGCAATAAGAAAGAAGTTCTGCATTTGGCCTGGGCCCTCTGCTATTGAACCACAGCCAGGTTTGCATGATATTCACATTAAACCTCAAGGGTTTGCTATTTCAGTTAAATTTGGATTAAGACCTTAATCTTAAAGTTAAAACTTTAATTCACTGTGAAGTTAAACATCAAATCCCTTCCCTCCTCTCTACTTCAAAGCTAGTTTAGGAGCTGTGGAACTGATACAATATTCCATTTTGCACAAAAGAGAAGCAGTGTGGGCATAGGAGAGCACTGTCGCTCCCTGTGTTGCTCTGCTTCCATCCTGCTCTTGGAAGTTTGCCTTCAAAGAGCAACGAGTAGGAAAAATCTTCGCTTTTTATAACTCTGTGCTGAGAATGCACGCAGGGTGACAACTGAGACAATAGTCTGTGTAACTACAGCAAATGCATAATGAGACCAGCATCTCATTTCACGTTACAACAAAAAGCCATTGAATGCTAACAATTTTGTTCACTTCCTACTAGCTGTGACTTCAGACAGTCAGATCAGATTGGAAATCGTGCATGTTGGGGGGAAACAGAGGACTTTTTAAGCAGCTGCAAGTGGAATGAAGACATGTCAACGTCATTCATGCCTTCATAAATCACACCCTCATTCTAAATAAAATCTTAAACATTATAAACGAGGACTCCTTTTGTTGGATGTAAAATAAGTGAAAACTGAAGCTTGTCTTCTTTATTCAGTGGACAGTAAATCTTCGGTAGCTTTCCAGAGAAAGCAGGAGGGACCTACCAAGGCCTATTCAGAATTCTGCAGTCTGTATTTCAGCCCAGAAACCGCACCACTTTTGCTGAAGTTACTTGTGAAATCCATGAAAAACAAAGGCATAGAGGAGCCGGCTACAGAGGCAGAAATGGATTACAAAAAGATTTATTGTACTGCAATATAGTTCAATCAACCCTTGCATTAGCTGGGAGAATGCAAAGAATACCCCCCTATTTTCTAGAATCCGGGCATGGAAATAAGGACAGAGCTTTAACTATCCGAGACATTTGCTACTGAAGACAGGAGCCCAAGGAGGTTCCAGAGCCAACGCACTGACGAGTCTGAGCTAATACATCCTCCGTTAAAGTCCTATGAGAACTGATAATTATACAACAAAAACAAGAAGTCTCACACAGGTTGACCATAGCCATGCATCCATTTATTTCATTCCAACCTTTTCTTATCAGATGATTGAATATCGCATTTGAAAGATTTCCTAATTTATTTTTAAATGTGTTTTTAATATCTTGAAAATGAACTGTGTCAAAGAAACATGTTATTCAATCTGAAACAAAGTGTTTTCAATGTCTTGCTTCACTAAAAGTCTCAGTTCAACTGAACTATAAATGCATCTCCCACTTTTGAAATTTCAGCAGCTCAAAAAATGATTTATTTGGATAGATCTTGTTTTATCAGATGTTTGATGCTACTGTTAGTCCTCCTAACTTCAACTCCTTGTTCCACTTTATGAAGCACTGAAGGTACGCAGCTAAGATATGGACTCTGTTTGAAAACTCTTTAACACTATCTCTGCTTTAAGGGAAAACAGCCTCCTCCAGGGTGTTGCAAGGAGATGGCAGAGTTCCTTGGGTGAGGAAAGACTCTGCTACCGGCCTAATGTTTCTCACCCAACAAATGGCACCATCTCCACGTCCACACGCTCCATCCCACGCTGCTGCGTCCTGCTCGTTTGCTTTAACCAGCCACAGCTATGAAACACAGGGTGCCATGCCCCGCTTCCCTGAATCCTGACCAGAAAGGCTGTCCCAGGCTTTGTGAATCTGATTTTTCCCAAATATAGCATGCATTTCTCATTCCATTTTCACTTATGGACTTACTTGA
Organism: Crypturellus undulatus; assembly: GCA_013389825.1. Taxonomy (NCBI): domain Eukaryota; kingdom Metazoa; phylum Chordata; class Aves; order Tinamiformes; family Tinamidae; genus Crypturellus; species Crypturellus undulatus. Next base: position 25,271 of record VWPW01032578.1, on the reverse strand, counting down.
GGTCCTGGTGAATCTAGATTATTTCACCAGTGAGACCTGACTGACTGGGTTGTTCTTGATGCTGGACTGACTGACTGTATTTTTGATGCACTCACTAAGGTTTACTCAGAAAAGATAGCTTATTTCCATACTTTGTGATTAAACTCCCTAAATTGTTTACTTTTCTCATTTCACTCCGTATAAAGAAAATAAGTATCTCTTTTTACCACACCTCATTTAGCCTTTTACCATCACTGTTGGCTACTTTGTAGCAAAAACTGCAACAATCTAGCATTGGAAGCCCAGCATTTTCTCCAGAAGCTCACTAATTCTAGTCCTGGTTTCACCAACCACCTTTTTTCCCCCACTGTATCACAAAAGTAATTTTTAAGATTTAATTTCTGTAAATTCTTTGTACTTTTAGATTACGGTGGGGCCTGACTGGGCCATATTCTCCCTGGCAATAGCATTTATGTAGCTAATGAACACCAGCTCACATTTGTATAATCCTTTTCATAAGAAATAAAGGTCTAGCTAAATAACAATCATATTGCTCCTATCAGACTGGCAGTGCATAGACCTGATATTTTACTTTGGGAGTCATCAGATGACTTCTGCTTTACCCCATTTTACATTTACTCTAACAGTAAATGAGAATTCACTAGAGCAAAGTTTCTTACCCATTTCTTGCAGCAACAATGCTAGCATAAACATTTCCCCGCCTTATCCTGCTTGTTCCTGGTATTCATTTTTGCTGGTTATTTTTAACCTGGACTGGTTCCCAGATCTATTTCGTTATATGGCCCCGCTAGCAGCTATGCTGGCATTGTTCGTGGGGTAACGTGGGGAGAAGGAACGGCTCGAGACAAAGAGGGATGCTTAAAGTTGGTGCTGCTGCAAAAGAATACATCTGAAAACACAGCTTTAGTATCACAATGAATCTTTTATGCCATAGGATGGGAATCTGAATGGAGCTGCAGGCCTTGGAGCACAAATTATGAGTACTTATGTTTGTCTCCTTTAGACCCGTCACTTGCACCAGCTGCTTCTATTGATACCATAGAGCAACAAACTTTTCTCGTTGGCTGCTGGAGAGCAGTGAATGTTCTTACTACAAGTCAGGTTTTGCCAGATGAGCATTTGCAAATGTTGCTTTAGTAGTTCGACGTATTACTACCTCCAGGTGTCCGTTTTGCTCTTCTGCCAAAAACAACTGCAGTAGAATCATAGAATCACCGAATCATTGAGGCTGGAAAGGACATTTAGAGATCACCTAGTCCAACCCCCTGGACATGCAGGGTCCCCTAGAGCAGGTAGCAGAGCAAGCAGAAGGGAATGCTCGAGCCCCAGCTGCTCCGAGTGTGGCATCAGTAACCCTTAAGCTTTCTTTTTGCCTCACCTGCCGACCCTCACACAGCATCAGGGTTGCTTTCCAGCCCTCGCCTCCTTACTGTGCAAATTGTTTTATTCCCACAGGACGGGGCGAGGAGGAGGTGGAAGGTGAGCTTGCTCACGCCTGCAAAGCGCTCCCTGTCGCTCTCCTGCTTCCTTGGCAGCTCGGACCCCTGCAACGAACTTGCCTCTCTGCTCCCAGTTAATCTCCTGTATTCATCGAAGCGGAGGCACTTTCAATCAAGAAGGGATATTTTCGCCTATCAAGAAAAGGAATCTGAGTGTAAGTGTTAAACTGCAACCGCACGAGGAAAGCAGAGGCATGGGCACATGTCCCCTTGTCGGCTCCACTGTCTCTGCATGGGAGAGCAGGGAAGGGTTCGGCAACGCAGGGACTGTGGGGAGCTGGGGAAAGTGCTGACTGGGTGGCCAGATTCACTGCAGTTAATTTCTAAAACCTTTAAATTATTGCTTGCATTGGAGAAGTTTAGAAATGCGTTTTTCTCATGTTTCCCCATTCTTTTACTGCTCCAGAATCAGAGGTTTGCGGTAAGGATTAGAAAGAGGCACAGTCCATAGCTGCTTCAATGTTAACGCCGCTTGTGACACATTCTGAGTCATTTTCTTCTACTAGAAGAAAATGTCTTATGACCAGAGTTATTTGGGTGGAGACTTTAGCTAAATAAAAACTGAAAACCAGCTGATCAATGCTCTCTCTTGATGAATTAAAGTTGTAATCTTATTAGGAAAATTAGCCTGAGGAATTTCCAGATGAGGACTGTTGCTAAGGATTTATATGGCCTGGCAATTACATGCAGCAGTTTGTAATAACCCATTTCCTACTGTTGGTTATATCATATTTAATACATAGTACTCCATAGATTCCTGTGTTATTCATAACACTAATACAAAGTTCTCCGTGGACTCCTACATTATTCATAACAGTTTGGGGGAAAAAAAACCAAAGTTATTAAAGGAGAATAGCTACAAACAAAAAAAATGTCTTTTACAGAGCGGCTTTCTGACAATATTGATCTGAGATCCTTTGCAGTCCAAATCTAAGATTCATATACTCAGAAAAAAAAAAAAAAGGAATAAGGCTGTCTGTTTGGATGCCCTCATGCAAAAGATACTCAGTGAGGAGTGGAAAGATCCCTGTTCCAGTCCATGCTCGTTACTTTCTATTTTCTACTATCCAGTAATTACATCATACAAAATGGTGCCCACATGTAACATTTTCCAGGAACCCTTGCTACTGCGTTTTTCCTCTTTGCTGATGGCAAAAGGATTGCAATATGCCTTTCACACTGGAAAGCTCTCATTTCGCATGTATTTCCATGGACTTTCCCATAGCTGCTCTGCACAACAGCAGAAGGAACCACAGGACTTTCTGGCTCAGGTTAAGTGCTGCCCTTACATGGATTCCCTTCACTTCTGAGTGCAAAGTGAATTGGTGACAGCCTAAAAAAATAAAATAAAATAAAATAAAATAAAATAAAATAAAATAAAATAAAATAAAATAAAATAAAATAAATAAAGGTACTTGCAGGTATTCCCGCTGATGAAGAAGCACTAGGGCAGCTGGNTAAAATAAAATAAAATAAAATAAAGGCACTTGCAGGTATTCCTGTTGATGAAGAAGCACTAGGGCAGCTGAGGAAATTCAAGGAAATTTTAACTGTCCACCAAGAATAAAGCGCTACAAAAGATTTCCAGCTTATCCTCTGTGTTCCAAGGGCAGCAGGCAGCATTCCCTTTCCGTATTTTTTCTGCTGCGAAGCAGAAACTCATCACGTAGGTTGCTGGGGAAAGGGAAGAACATTCCTGCTAAATTAGAGTAGTAGCAAACGAAGGAGGAATTGCAATTACTCCAAGAGGAACATGCTCCAAGAAAATAAGAGAAGGAAAAAAAAAGAAAAAAGGAAAGAAACCTTTTTTTCTCTTCCAATTAATTAACAGAATTAACTTTTCTAGGCTACCCTTCTGCCTGTTTGGGTCACAACTAACACTGCAGTTTATTTCAGTTAAAAAAAAACTTTAAAGCTTTAAAAAAAGAGCTGTAAGTCTTCCTTCATCCCTTCATTCACCACTGAAACTTTCCCGAACGGCCACGGGCATTTCAGTTCCTTTTAAATCCTTTTGCAACGTGCATTAGCCGAGGCCACGGGGAGCGCGCGCCCATGCCCAGGCTCCGGAGCCCGCGTTTCGGCGGTGGCTCCTGCCAGCTGGAGACACATTTAACATTCCCGGCATGACTCCGGCGCTCCAGCCGCTTTCCCACATTCCACAGCTGGCCTCCCACCACCGCGCGGCCACAGCCACAGCCCAGGGGCTCCTCTTCTGGCCACCGCTTCCCAGGCAGAGCTCTTGGAAGCACCAGGGAATTCTGCTTCCAGAGCGCCGCTACCCTAAGGCCCAAAGGTCCCGGTGTCTCCAAAGTGCCACGACTCTGTACAAAACCCAGTTCTTTCCGTTTGTTCTTCGGCTCCTCTCGGTTTTGTAAAAGCTCTGCATATCTTGGGAACCACAAAATGGTTGGGTGGCAACCCTGTGAAGTCCAGAACAAACCCGTATTCCGATGAGTAATCCCAGGGCTTTGCAGCAGGATGCATTCGGAAGGGAAGCCTTTCGGGACCGCATCCTTGGAGCTCATTGTTAATAGCCCTTTTTGCAGCCTGCAGATTCACGTTGCTTCTCGAGGATGCCACATCCGTGTTTGTCTTTGTGCTGAAGTTAAAAAAAGGAGGCTTGCAGGCTGGAAATGTTCACTTCTAATATCGTAATTAGTTTAATGGGTTATACTGGTTTATATTTTATGTCTAAAAACTGATTTGTATCTTTTTTATCATGCTTTTTGTTTTAAGAAAGAAACAACTACAATGAATTTCTGAAAGAGTGAAAACATTTGTGTTTAGTAAAATAGTGAGATTTTATGGCAGCGACTTTCCATAGAGTCGTAAGACAGAATTTGTCTTCAAAAAGGCCAGTTCAAGCAATTTAAAAGTTAAGCCTCCAACTTTTATAGGGACAATTTTATAGGGAGAGAAATCTATTGTATGCCCTGCATCTGCAGTCCTCATTTATCCCAATCCCGTCACATCCGTGGTTACAAACTGTGCAAATATGGACTGCTTGCATGAAATTCATCCCGCACATCTGCGTGGCTGGGACAGTCAGATCTACAAATGCACATTAGAAGCAGTGAGCGACACCAGGTGAACATGTCATTGACCTTGTGACATATCAAGCGGGACTATTAATTCCTCTGAAATTGGGTTTGCTGACCTGAAGTGAGCATGATGGGGGTATATAGCAACCACGAGACGATCATCACGACAGTGAAACCAATTTGTGGAGCAGGACAGAGGACCAAGGCAATGCCTGGGTGTCATTGGTGTCATTTGAGAATTGCTCTGGGCCATGAAGAGGACCTGATGTTTTGTGTAGCACCTTAAATAGATAGGATTTGGATTCACACATACACAGAAAATAGCTGCCAAAAGATGCAGATTAATAGTTTTATTTTTTTATAAGTCTCTGCTTATGAGTCAATATGAGAAATAATAGCCAAGTTTAGAGCTATATTGCATAACACAAATTTACCCGGGGACCCTAGACAACCCCTTATCTATAGAGCAACGACTGGCACCGGCACGCAGAGGAGCTAGCTATAAAAGCATGCCATTAGGTATCACTAAAGGCATTATTAAATATGATGCCAGTAAATGTAGATTTATATCGGTAGGCATGAAAACTTTATTAAGACAAAATTATTTACAGTTGTAAAACCTGGAGTCTAGTACAATCTGCTTTTACCTTAAAGTAAATGGGACAATTGCAATTCAAAATGAACTAGTAATCAGAGTTTCTCCCTTTATTCATTTGGTATAAACCCATTCAAATTGCTGGTATCCCTCTGGATTGAACCTGGTATATTTGGATACCAACAGCTTACCCACAGACCATGGAGGGGCATCTAACTGTGTAAAAATATTTAAATATTGTTAAATCTATTTCACGCTGTTTTTTTAAGCTCCTGAACTCCTGGATGGTGCATATTTTCATATAAAAATGTTCAAGTTCAGCATATGCCATGTTAGTTGATTAAAACCAAATCATTGTATGTCAGCTTAGACATTTAAGAGCTTTATCACTGTGAGAGTTGTCACTGCTCTTGCACCAGTAGCTTAAACCCATTTTCCAATATTCTGCTGGAAAACAGTGATCCAGCAGGACCCTGATCTGGACCTTCCCTTGCTGGGAGATGCAGAGCTCCCAACCCCAGCTCTAGTTCACGCTGACCAACAGCAACACAAATATCATCCCGGGCCTCTGGTTTATCATGTCGTTGTGCCTCCAGGTTCATCATTTCCTTTAAATTCTCCTTTCCATCCCATGTGAATACCAGTCACCCCAAACAGCAGCCCTCTCCAGTCTCCTCCAAGCATAGGGTTGTGCACGGAGCAGGTTTGAAGATCCAGTGAATTCCTTACACAACCTGCACCCTTGCTATGCACTAACACATTAATTTCATATTAACAATTAACTTTGCAAGGCAGCAACTTTCTTTAGATTTTCAGGCCACAGAAAGAACGACGTTATTTAAAAAGCAAGAACTTAGATACATCAAGAACGTTTTCTAATTGTTATTAATAACATTTGCTTTTTATTAATAATCTTATTACAGTGATTATATAATAAATGTTTTCTTATTATTGAATAATTAATTTTTAATATTATTCCACTGACAAAAAGCCTTCCTGATAGGACTGCTGGGAAGGGTGACACGTTAGTAAACATGCAGAATTGCTAGCTGAGTTTAGCTACACAATAGTCTGTGCACCATCTCGAAGTAAAATAATAGTACCAGGATGCCACTGCTTTCCAACTCAATATCTGTCCCTACAAAAAATGGAAAGCACAAGGTGCCATTTTCTCAAAACTGAGAAAAATTATTGCAGAGTAGAGGGGTTGACAGCATAAAGCGATTATTATTTCTCTTGCTATCAACTGTAGTATAGAATAGAATATAATTATTCTATCATAACTGTAATAAACTGCAATTTCAGACAATAGCATGAATAATATTTGGTCAATGAGCAGTGAAAACTGCTCAGTGAAAAGAACCTATAGTTAAAATACGCCAGCTTCAAGTGCCTAAATGTTACAAAAAATGTTTTGTTATCTGATGACTGAGTGTTATGATTATCTGAAATTACAGAAAATTAACACTATTCCTACAGAAACCAGAGCTCAAGAAGCCTAAATTAGGAAAAATAAAATCAGTGTCCATCTTTCTGCAGTGTCATCATTACCTGCAAACAACCTAATTAATTGTTCCAGATTTAAATACTCACACTGCATGTGTAAACTCATATCCTACAATAGCTTGGACCATTTTACCAACTATATTAGCAGCTTTTCCTCAAAAATGTTCACTGCAAGAAGAAAACCTATCAGGATTAATTCTGCAATAGGTTAAATAACCATTAGTCCATCCTTGCAGCTCATAAATTCAGATCTGCATTTAAAACTCTGATGCAAGTTTGTGTCTAGCTATGCCCATTCCATCATTTTCACATATCCAGTTTACTACTAAGTTCCATAGGCAAAAATGTAAAGTTGCAGCCCGTGATGCACTCGGACATCATGGGATAGGGTTACAAACGAGCGCTCTCTGTTCCTGTTTATATTAAGAGTTCCAAGAATGACGATCATATGAGCACAAGGCGGTCTTCAGCAGTGTGCTGACATGAAAGAAAAGTTCAGCTCTGTTGTTTAATTGTGTATGCCCCAGTGCTAGGCAACTCTCCAAACCTTGCTGTAAACATTGTTTAAGGTCCGTCCAGACCCGCACGATTACGAAGCCCTTGGCTTTTTACACTCAGTTTTAAACAACAATTGATTTTCTTTATGTTTCTATATTCACCAGTCCTGAACCACAGCTAAAGGCATCGTATCAGGCTCATATTGCCCTTTTACAGGATGACGAGCTGCCTGCTAACACCCTGCTTCAATATTGTGTTTATATGGGGCTATTTTCCTAGACAGAGGAACTGGTCGTTTTACTAACTTGGCTCTTTAGCACTGGTGAGCACTGGCAACATGATATTAATAAAAAAAGAAAATGTATATTCAATAAACATGGTTTTGAATGTTTTAATGGAGTCAAAAACACTTAATAGTTCCACAAGCTACACAGTTAGACTGAAAATATCATTCATGTCCTAACAAGTAAGCATGCACATAATAATGTAAAACTGGCACCATTAACTATAATGTGTAATCATTATGATTTTTTTTTATGTAAAAATATCTCCCAACTACAAAAATATACAATTGAGGCCAAAAATATAGGACATGTGTGTGCTCCCTGAGCAGAGAACTGTTATTAGAGCAGCAGACTGGGTGTGTGTAGGCAGGCAATTACGAGACAAAGAACACTACATTCCTCAACTGCAGCTCCGTATAAGAAGAAAGTTCATTTATTGTTCAAAGGACACCATTTACTGTGTTCCAAGTTGCTATTATATATGTGCTGCTCTATTTTATGCTCAAGAAGTGAAATTTCACCAAAGAAACAGCCACTATATTTGGTACAAATGTACAGTCTTCATGCAAAAACCTTTTCAGGGATGAGTACTGAAAGATGCACTTTCTGCAATTAGCTTTTGCATTCCAATATAACAAAATAACCAATATAGTATTATTTCACTAATTCCAACTATGTATCCTTAAAAACGCATGGAAAGTTCAATACAACTTTTTATCAACCTGTTTGTCCTAATCAAACTAAGAGCCATGGTAAAAGAGAGGCAAATTACCTAAGACTTGACCTGCAGAAGCCAGATAACTTACAATTTTGAAATCATGTGAGTATTCTTAGCCACAAGAACTGTTCCAAATGCTGTTCCCATGATTAAGCGTTTTAAGGATTGTGCCACAAAGCTGATGGTCATTAAAACTGATATAAATGAAGTATTAACAAAACAACATCTCATTTTGTTGGAACTAAGGTGTGTATCTCTCTATATATTTAAATATATTTATATTTTATTTAAATATATTTATATTTATATATATTTAAATGAGATGAGTGCGTTGCTTCATCTTTTAACAGGTTCCTAACTATTCTGAGAGCATCTCTAAATAGTGGGATTTCCTTAATGGTCCTCAGGTAAAATAACAGCTGTAAGGAATTGCATTTCCTTCACTATTTCCTCTTATGCTGGATAAATATCCATCTGTATCCTGCACAAATGATGCTCTGCAGACTTGGCTGCATCCTTAGGTTTTCCTTGCGATGAGCAAAGGCAACGGCTCCTCCCGCCGCCTTCCCCACGGGGCCTGGGAAGGGGGATGAGCTGGATTGGGAGCAATAGGAAAAGCGAGGGGCACTGACACCACACAAGCTTAGATGCACTGAACAGAGAGAAAATTCACCAGTTTTTATGTTTTCAGCACTTTTTAAAATAATAGAAAAAAACTTCAAGAGCTTCAGTGAGTGCTTCCCTGCTGACATCAGTGTTTTCTCCTTTCTTGCAGAAATACCTCCGAATATTTGGAAGTACACTGCTTAGCATTGGGAATCTTGAATTTAATTGAAGAACTTCAGCAAATGCAGGTAGTGCAAATACATTTAAATACTTCATATATTTATGCTTCTGTACATCCTCAGGAAAAAAAAACATATATTATCTGCCCAGTATAATACTCTTTTACTAGGAAAATACTCCATTTCAGTTATTTCTACCGTGTAATTTGATTCTCAACCCTGAGCTACATGTCAGTCATGGGACACATTCCTAGGTTATGAGTATTACCTTGGAGATTCCATGAGTCCAAGCACACGGACAGTTCCTGTCCTGGGAAAACTTCTCTTTGAAGCCTAGGGGAGTCACACGAGTAGAAGGTGCCAGAGACTACATCAGAGGGTTCATTTTCTATTTATTTAGAGTCAAATTCAACCCTGCATTACTTATTTAAGTCCATTCCCTTCCAATTACAGAGGTATAACTGAGCAGACTGGGTATCTCATTCTAACACTTACTGGAATTAAATTAAATTTATATGTATACATCATTGTAAACATGGATTTTATACAACTATGTACTAACTTGTATTTTGCACTGCCACTTATTCTAGAAACCTTTTAAAATAAAATTAAATTCAGGGACCTACATAACTTTAATATTTATAATTTTCAAAAATGGAGACATAAAAAAAAAGGCAGAGAAACCTTATCTATGTTCTGCAAAATACTCAGGAATCCAATCTGAATGCTGCATGCTGGCCAAATTCTCACTTAGCAATATGAATGTGTTTACTTTGGGTATTACTGGATTTAGCCACATAATTAAAACAATTAAAATTATTAATTATTGGACAAAGAAGTTAACGAAGTTTGAGTTTACATGATGAATTTGGCACACCAAGTTTGCTTAATTAAGCTCCATCTACATTTGGAAATTCACCAGAACTGCTCCAAAATAATTCTGATGGGGGCATGAACATATGTGAACATTTGTGAAGAAATAATGGTTAAAATAGCATCTTTAATTTTATTTTAAATCTAGAAAGAAGTGTCTATATGGGAATGTATAACACTCAGTAATTCCAGTGAAATATTTCCTTAAAGATTCATTATATTTTTAAATTAGACAATCTCTAAATCTTTGCAGCCTCAATATTCTGCATCTTTGATAACTCTTTTTCTCTAATGTCACAATGTATTTACCTCAGCATCATCAAACCTTAGGAACTGAAGGAACTGAAGACTTCCACGTGAATAAAAATTATATCAGATTAACAGGGGGACAGTTTAAAACATCCCAACATTTATGAGTAGCTCCATGAGAGGGCAAACAGTTTGCAAAGCAAGAATGCCTTTCCTTATGCAGCTGCCTTTGAAAGTGGATTATGCTCTTCTGGATAACGGCACTCTTATTCAAGGAGAAAGCCCTGCACACTTGAAATTATTTGGGGATAATTATTGCAGAATACCTAATAAATCCCCATACCTGGCCCCACACCAAGGCTTGCTGTGCAGGACTGTGCACAGCCCTCGCCACGCGAAGCTCCCGCGGTCACGGTAAAGGAACCAGATGCCAAATCCCATTCTCACAGGATCATTGTGCATGAGGGAGATGTGGGACATATTAAATATTAAAAATAAATAATATTTTAATAAATTTTAAAATAAATATTTTAATATTTAATAAATATTTTTTAAAAAGCAATAAAAAAGTATTGTTAAATCTTAGTGAAATTTAAAGTATTTTATTTTGGTCAGATATATTTACAGCTTTAGGATAGCATAGTTGAAGTATGAAACTATTTATTGTTTGTGCTGAATAAGTAACAAAGTCCATTTTGTGAGAGCCCATTTGGGCAGGGCTGCTAAAGCAATGCAATGCATCGCATCTGCGTAGCATTCTCCAGAAGGAGAAATCCCCTTTTTCTGTGCAATCCCAATTTCTGGGCAAAACCATCATTTCTACCCCCTGCAATGGCTACAGCAGAAGTGAACACTGGTTCTGGAAATTTCAGAAAAACTGAATTGCAATTAGGCAAGTGGCTCCTATCTCTCTTTAGGAACTGAAAACATTATTCCCTGGTGCTGACCTTAGTATTCCCAAGTTTTCTTTATTCCTGCCTTTCTCTCCAAACGGAAAGCCCAGCTCCCAGCTCAGCAGTCTGGAGCAGTATTCCGGGTTCAAGCACTGGCTCCCGCTGCTGCGTGGGGATCTTATTTTCTAGCATCTTATTTTCTATCTGAACATGACCAGAACAACATGCTTCTACCGTGCACACATCCATGCACTAACACTAGATAAAAACAAACAGGTAAATATTCTGGGTTAGTACAAACAACACAAATGAATAATAAAAACTTGAATATAAGAAAGCATGGTTTTATATGCGTGCATTTAAAGACACAAAAATACCTCATTATAAACTCAATGCTTTATTCTGGCTAACCTATTATATAATTTCAACTGCGCTCTGCTTTCCACACACACTTTGTAGCTAGACCAAGACCAAGCAGATGCCTTCTAAATTTTAATTTTCCCTCTGCTTAGCCACTGTGGCTTGGAATAGCACCTGATATGGTAATACTGATATTCTGGCTGCTGTGTTTATTTTTTTAATATATTGTAAATTTTCTTGGGTTCACAGAGAGAAGAGGATTTCAAAGCACATCAAATGCTAAAAAGAACAGCAAGATCATCGCATTGGGAAGAGCATGTTCCTAAACTGACTCTAGTGCAGGTCGGGCACAGCGGTAAGTGCCGGGTTTGTCCTGGGAGCATCCTTTGTCCTCTCCCAATCTGCATCCAGCAGGACTCTCCCAGCGGTCCTGCCCAAGCGATAACACAATAACCTGCACAATAACCTTGAATTCCTGCCCATATTCCGCCGTGCCCAGAGGAGCTCCTGCGGGATGGAGCCTTCCACCTGCTTTTGTGGGAAGGCAGCTCCTCCCGGGCAGCCTGGCAGCTCCAATGTCCCCTTGTGCCATGTGCTGGCACGGGGGCCTTTTCTCTTTTCTGCCTTTTTCTTTTTTTTCCCCCCTTATCTTTTCTCTACAGTGATTTCCCCCTTTCCGATCAGTTTTCCTTACTTTCTCCACCTATCCGGCTTTGTATTTCTCACCTACCTTTGCCTTTTCTCCTCAAATGTCACCTCAAACAACGCTGTAAGGCTCTAGGGACAGGCCCATTGCCAGCTTTGGGGGACTTCAGCCCGTTCTCAGAGATAAGCTCAATGCAGAGAGGTAGGGAAAGCCCAGCTCAGCGGCCACGGGGAATAACCACAGCAAACAGCACTGGAATTCTGCTTAGGATCTACGGAAATTCAGTGGCCAGCCTCTTTAAATTGAAAAATGGGCTAATGAAATAACATGAAAATTAATGGCACTTTTTTTTTTCTCACGTCTAAAATGAAAATGAAAGGTAAAATTCTGGTGCATGATTTTTCTGCACAAACTTTTGTGGCCATGAAAATACAGAATATGCGGAACTTAGAAGGGCTAAGGACTAAACTTATGAAAAAAATACAACAAGGTGCCCATTTTATGGACAGATGCCTTCATTATAAACAGACAGAAACTCGGGATATTTTGTAAATAATACACACACATACATATATACATCACTAAATGGTGCAAGGGACCTGAAGCACAGACTGCTCTACAGAGAGGACACTACACTGTGAAGTATCAGTCATGATAACCAGCCAAATCAAAGAAATTAATCAACAGTGATTTTCTCGACCAATTAACAGATGAATCTGAAGTAAAATATACATTCAATAGACATTTAAAAGTGTGTACATAAGCATTAGTTTCTACTACTACAGCACAGAGATCTGCAGCATCTTCCCTAGAGGATCACAGCAATCGGGCAACATGCAGCAGATTTTAAGTCAGGATAAACATTTGTGAGGACAACACTCAGATAAATCCTTCAAAATGTCCATTGCAGAAACGCTAAAAGCTCCGTTATTCAATATATATGTTCCTAGACTTTATGTGAAAATCAGTAAGACGAGCCATTTATTCTAGCTTTGACAAAGTTGAATAGGGTGTAAGTAGGCATGGAAAATGGCCTGCTATATTTCATATGAGTAAATATGAAGCATCCATTATTCATTTGATCATTATTCAATTATTCATTTGACACAGAATTACATTCTACAGTTTTAAAAGAAGGGACATGGTAGCAGATACTGTATAAGGGCAACATGACAAAGGAAGCCTCTGTAATTCTGCTTTTATTTTGGAAATTCCATGTATTTGTGGTTTCTGAAAGATGCATGGCTACTCACTATCTAAATGTTAGATTATGCTCCCGCTTATTCCCAGGCCCCCAACTAAACAGAAGTCCAAGAACAGCATTTAAAGATCCTGAGAGCAGAAATAACCCCTATGCACAAATATCACCTCATTTATTTGCAGCTTTTGGAAAAATCTTCACTTTTACTTATGTTCAGCTAGACCAGCGACCATCAAAGTAAGTATTCTAAGAAGGAAATAAAGAAGTGTTCAGTTAGGTCCTTTTATTTCCGTGATTTTCAGTCATTTGATCATTCTGCTCAGTCAGCAATTTCTGACTATGGGGAAGTCATCTTAAAGGAAATTCACTCAAATGCTGTCTGCTTTTAAAGAAACAAGATTTAATTTGGGATTAATTATTCTTTATTTCATTTTTAATCCACGTCCAAGACAAAAAAAAAAATGTTTATCCAAAAAAACGATCATATTTACGCAAGAAGAGAAAATGTCAACCTAGAGCAGTGATTTGATAGCAGAGCGTTACAATGAGCACCAGTTCCATAGTGTTAGGTTTGTGCCTGGAGGAAAACAAACAGACAAACCTAATTCTTAGAATTTAAGTAGCTTAAACAGGGTATTTGCTTAAATGGGATAAGGGAATTCATATGCCGAAGAGATTATTGAAATGTCACTTGCCTGTTTCTACAGTGCACATTCTGTCAAACTGAAAGGAAATCTCCTCGGGATCTGTGCTTTACAAATGCTGCATCACGACTTACAACGATGGAATACAGAAGGAATCATCACAGATACTTCAAAGCCCCTTAATCTGATGATTATTATCAATTATCAAGGTCTAATGTATAGAATCACAGATTAATTTAGGCTGGATGAGATCCCTGGAGCTCATCCATCCCAGCGTTCCCAGGAAAGCAGGCCCACCTGGACCGGGTTCACAGTCCACATGGGATTTCCAAGGATGAAGGTTCCTCTCTGGGCCCCCGTTCCTACTTGGACACAGCTCAAGGGAAAACGGGTTTTCCTCACATCCAATTAGGATTTTTTCCTGTCTCATCTTGTGTCCATTGTCCTATTGCACAGTGCCTGCTATGATAAAATTACTAGATCTGTAGAGAGGGGAAAGAAAGAAATCCCATTGACCTACATTTCAGTGTTTACACTGTCTCCTAGAGTATTCAAGACAGGATATTACAAGATGGGCAAGAAACCAACTGGATGGTCAGGCTCGGAGAACTGTAGTTAATATTTCTACCTGAAGGCCAGGACAAGTGGAGCATCCTAGGGATCTCCTAGAACATAGGCTCTGCTGGAAAAAAACTGTATTTCCTGTAAATAACTCAGCTGCATCAAAGAATCAACTGCAATCACCAATATTTTTTTCAGAACAACCCAAGAATCTGAATTTTTGGCTAGCTGGCAGAGTTAGAAGGAAATCAGAGCCACTTTGGGGTTTGATCCTGTTAGAGAGATGTCTCCGTGAGACATTCACATGCACTGTCCTCATCTCTTTAATACACAATTTTAGAAATAAATGGTCACTAATCCAAACAGCTACCTGGAGGATCGCAGAAGGTCACAAACACCATAGCTGAAATTCAAAGTTTAGATCCTAATCCCTTCCTAAATGTTTTTTCTTGGAGACAGAGTGTTTTAGCTAGTGCTTTTCCAAATGAGTCACTAACACCCTTGCCTTAATTCCGCAGCTGCCCCTCACTGGAAGTGCCCTCACCCCAGGATGAAATAAAATATCAATGTTGCAGGATGCTGAAAATGCAAAGTTAACAGTAACATTGTGCTACAAGGCCTCTTTTAGCCCCATTCCCATCAGATTTTCTTTTCCCTCCTCTTTTCCCTCTTCCCTCTTTCTCTGGGAAGGCCCTTAAGCCTTCCCAGCAGGTATTAAGGCAACAAATTACACATTTTCTTCCACATTCATTGGTCATAAGAATAAAGACAGCCTCAAACAATTTTTTTCAAACACTCAGGGCATTGTTAATCTAAAATAGTAAAATTTAAATCTCACTATAGCAATTTAGATACAATTTAAAATAGTAAAATATTTCTATTTTATTACTATTATTACTATTTTAGATTATTACTATTTAGATTACTATTTAAATTGCTATTTTTAGATTATTACTATTACTATTTAGATTATTACTATTTTAAATTGTATCTGTATTTGTTAGTTAGATAATTGTGTATAAATGCAGATAACTCCTAAGTATTTTTGGTAACCTAAGAGGTCTATTTTCCATCAGCATAGATCTTTCACCATTCCTGCCAAGGACATGGAAAATGTTTATGGTATTTCTTTGTTTTTAGGAGAAGGAAGCACCATGACTGTGCAGTACAGGAGTGATGCCCAAGAGAGTGCACTTTTCCCAGGAAAAACTACACCCACAGCTACACAAATCCTGGAGTTCTTAGGAATCTCCTTAGTTGCACTTCTATAAGAACATATAATATTTGGATGAGTTTTGGATTATTTCAGTCACACCGGTCTCTTGACTCGGTTCAGGGACACAGGAAGAGACAGGAATGAATTGCTGGGGGCAACAGGGAAGACCAAATTGCACTTTTTGGCCACTGTGCATACTTAGGTTAAATTAAAGTGATTATAGAGCTACGCCCCGAGGGATGGAGGAGGCCACAGATACTAACGCAGCCTATAAACAGCTACAGGAATTGTGTGTTGCCAAGAGACAAGCACGGGAATTCGGTTCTCATCCTGTAGGAAAACCCATGGAGCGAAGCCTGGTCCCTCTACCCCTACTCGGAGGACCAACAGTTGGCACCAAAGTGGCCCGGAACATTTGAGTGGCCCCCAGCATCAGTATTTATCCCATTGGAATGATCTTGCAGCCTGTGGTCACAGGACCTGGATATACGCTGAGATTCCAGAAGTCCTGAAATATATATAATGGTTTTGCCAAGTCGGAGCAATCGAGATCCAAAGTATTCTTAAATTCTCTGGAATGCCACAGGGTACAACAGCTCCAAAGCTCTCATGAAGCAAGTGAGCCCTGGTACGCGGCTATACCATGTCCAAGCTCTTTGTCTGCCTCAATTACGAGGTAATATAATTCAGCTTAGAATTTAATATAATTAGATTTAAAGGCAGATCTCAAAATTTATAACCGAAATTAAAAAAAAAAAAAAGCATGAAGTCAGGTAGTAATTATCACCTATTAACCAGAGTAAACACTTCTTGAATGTGTTGTGTGCTGGTGTCCTGGCTGAAAAAGAGTTAAACTCACATTTAAATATTTTATCAGTTTTTTTCCAACATTTCTTCCCAACCATTTATTTTTTCCGACATTTTTTCATTTGTTTAACTAAGCAGGTGATTTACACTGGGAATAATTACGGGATCACTATTTTGTCTAGGCCATAAAACAAGCATACAAAACAACCAGAAATGGGTACATATCATCACATAACAGATTTTTGGCTGAAGCAGAGCATTTATCTTGAAAAGACAATTTCTCAACCAGAAACCATAGTTTCATGAAAAAAACCCTAACTTTTAAGCTACTGTGTTATTAATTCTCTATTATGACTGCTTGGAGGGCTGAATCTCAAATATGCAACTGCACCAAGTTGTATTTTCCACCTTGTTCAAGCTTATTTCTATCACAGCAAAGTGCCCTTCATTAGGAGCACTGGATTAGCAGCAGAAATTGCCTTTTTGAATAGGAGTGAAGGATCCCCCATGAACACAGATAGCAAAAAACTGCTTGGATTTTAAAGCAGCTTAAACACCCACTCCAAGTTTTACCTGGATGCACCGTGCTATATCCTAAGTATGTATCACCTGAAATGCATGGTTTTATTGAACAGAAAACAAAGCTTTAGTATATTATTTTCCACAGAAAATGTCAATGATTTTGCCTATCTTTCCTTTGTTCCCCCAACCCTCAGTGGAAACTTAAAATTCACTCTCAGCAAATTTGAGATTGATACCCAAAATGTTATTCTCTAACTAGAAGGAAGTATTTTGATGTGCAATGTTTCTCTTATAAATAAGGGCAAGAATCTAAAAAGCATATGCAACTATGGTTCGTGAAAAAAAGAAATAAGAAGCTATAATTGTTACTTTTGTCATAAGGATATACTGAAAAAATAATTTAAAAAAAAGTTTTATTCACAGAAAGTTAATTCCTGCAACAAACTTACAACAATTAATTCCTGCAAAAAAGGACACTTTTCACGACTGCCTTGGGATAATGGTTGGAAGGTAAAGAAGAAAATACGTTAGTACAAATCAGACATGCTGTGAAATTCTGGTCTCTTACGGCTGCTGCCTACTTATTGCAGACAACTAGGTCGCTGAAAACTGATTTGAGCAGATTTTTGGAAAACAGCAGGTACTTGGGTAGCTAACACCAAAGGCAAAAACTGGATTTGTTTCATGAGAAAAAACCCATATATTGGTTTATCCCTTTGGTACAAGGGCTGTGATGCCACCAGAGCCAGGACCTGACTCATGCAGCAGCCTTGCAGCTCCCATTGCATCAGGGAGAAGGACCAGGATTTTGCTGACATTTGTTAAATGAGGTCAAAAATGTACAAGGATGAGCTTAGTGTCAAACTTACTGAAATTACACAGCTAAGAATCTGTCATTTCTGTAATTAATGATGTGGGGAAAATACTTTCTCCACTGGCATTTGCAAGGTCAGTCTCTTATCACAAGTATATTCCTACCACTTATTCTTCCAATAAGGAATTCCTTCGTTGTTTCAGTAAGGGATGAAAACCATGGCTTTTTGCTGCAGAAAAAGGACAAAATCACCACGCAGATGCCGTGGCTACAGCCCCCATGCGCATGAGAGGTTGGATGGTGCAACCAGACTGTTCTGGGCACAGGGAAGGTCCTGAATCTCGTGTCCCTGTGAATCACCTCCAGAATAAGCACAGTCAGGATATCCCGGCATGAATCAAGTTTCCAGTGAATCAAACGTTCCCTTGAACTCAAAGGCAACGTTGGCTTCAACGAAACCCGTTTCCAAGAGGAAGCTCCACAAAGGGGTTTTACATTAAAGCATCTGCATCTTCACTCGAGGAATTTATATAGTTACAACCATGAGGAACGACACATTGGCCCGGGCTCTTCCTCATTCCTCCAAACAATGCGGATCTCCCCGCGGATTCCCTGTGCCGGAACATTCCTCCCGTCACAAGTATTAACAACGTATCCAGTTACATCCTATTCCGAACGTGCGTTTGCCCACTGGGCTATCTGATAGCACTTCTTAAAAGCAGCTCTGATACAGAATAATTCAAGGCAAAACAAGTATTTCAAGGCAATGATGAAAACCATTTGCAAGGCTCTGCGTGACCTTGCACTGCAGCTGACCTGATGCGTTTCTAGAAAAGCTGCAACTTTTGCAAACACAAGAACTATTCTAAGCTTCTAAAGAACCTATTTTGAGCTCTTAGCAAACTACCCAAAATTAAACTTAAAAAATTAAAAGGAGTCTTAACTGTGACAAGGATAGAGATTTCCCACTCAAAATAAGTTAGCTGGAACAATTACATAATACAACGAGAGTCTGAATTTTCATTACCACAAAATTTTGCATAAAAAGAGAAATTTATGTGAAACAAGTGAAGGTAAAAAGACACCGGCCTCTCTAGATAGGGGCATCTGGAGAGATGCAAAGAGGCACTCAAGAACACAACCAAGAGGCTAAGGAGGCTCACAAACAGGATCGGGATCTGCAGCATTTTGCAGACATAGTGAATGTGGAATGAATCCAGCTAAACTGATTAGAATTAGGAATCATTTACCCTGAGTAAAAGCAGCTCACAAGATAGTACCATTTCTTAGAGGGCAACAGATCTGCTTTGAGTGCAGGGGCACAGGCACCCATTAGGTTCAACACCTTCCGCAGTGGAAGGTTCAATATCAATGTATTTAATACCATACTGAGCATATTATACTGTGATTTATCCTTCATCCGCTAATAAGAAAGTTTCTGATCTGTTGTTTAACCCTACAGTAATCTCAACAGATTTCCCACTTCCTCTGCCATGAGCAAAGGTAAAAAATTCCCATTTCCATGTTCACTGTCATCAGCATGAAAATAAGATTTTAATAGCAAAATCAGCCCTCTCACTATCTAGCACTGTGAACCCGCACCAACCCGTGGTGCCTTCTGAAATTCACACAAAGTGCAGAGACGGGAGTTCATTCCACAGTCCTAAGGATGCTAATTCTGCAAAAATTGCTAATTTTTAGCAAAAAGATCCCTTTACGAGTTCATTTCTTTCAAACTGTTGCAACCAAATACCAAATGAATCAGGATTCAAGTATCACATCAGCATTATCTTTTACTCCACAGCATTTAGGTTTTAAATAAACCATGCTATCTATGTAAAATGTTACAGTTTACTAAGTCACTTCTATGTCAACAAACTTCCTTTACGATACACAAACTTATCAATAAAATTAGCCAGTTATATTTTCATATTCCAAATAAAAACCATCAATATAGCTGGTTACCACAATTCATTTGTAAATTATTCTATGGAATGTCCCTGAATTCCATCTGGTATTTAGTAAAAGAAAGATAAAGCCTGAATTCCCTTCAATTCCTTACTTGACTAAACTACATTTTGGCCTACTGATGTATATACACATTCATTTGTGTGTGTTACTTGAGCTGTTCTGCTAAATATTATAATATTCTGCCTGGTACGGGGATACTTTATTCTTATTCAAAGAGGCCTTTAAGCATTAGTAAAACACATCACCTTAATTAACATTGTTTTCTACAATTTTGAAGCACAGAAGCTCTCTATTATAAATAAAACATTAAGGAAAGGAAAAATAACAGAATGGAAACTGGAAAAGCAGTAGTACAGACAAAGTCTTTAGGGAAGGAATCTAAATGCTTAGAAATATTGAACTGGGAGATATTTTTATGATGCTCTCTGATCCACCAAACAATGCTGTCATAAAACATACATTTATTTGAAGATGAAGCCAGTTTAATGGATATGTCAAACATGTAATTTGCCAGAGCAAAAATTGAGTCTGCCTGGAAGATAGAGAAGGTTTTACAGGCTTCATCTTGAAGCCATTTCAAACTCTCTATTTGCAATTCCCTAATGATTTTTCCTATTAAAGCCACGTTTGTTTCGCTCATTCATTGAAGCCCATGGCTCCTCTGCTCTGTTTGGTGCTCAACTCCTTAAGATTAGGGGGAGAGGTGCCAAATCAGGGCCAATGTTTATATTCCTCCCCGTGCATATTACTGAAATGGCCTGCAGACTTCATGCATAAATGCTGGAGATCGTAATAGATAAATACAACATCATTTTTTTGAACGTATAGCAAATTTCTGTGCCAATTAAAGCAGCTGACAATATCAGACCCATTAGGAATGTATGCAACTTTTAATGAATATTTCTGTGCTCTCTCCAGGAAAAAAAAAAATCCTTTTATCTCCTAAGTATTGATCTGTTTTCCATTATCATATTTTCTGTCATTACTTAGATTTGTACAATATGGGAAACAAAAAGTTCTAGTATCCAGATTTCTTTTATTGCCCACTGAATTTATGTACCACCACCATCTCACATCCAACAAAGGTTATTCAATTCCTTGATAAATAACAAACACTTTCCCCCAAATACTGAAAAATAAATAAATAAACTAAATGCAGGATAACTGTTTAGGGCTCAAGCTGAAAAATATGAATTAAATTTATTTTTCTACATGTACAGACAGGATCTATAATGAGAAGACTGCTTAGAGTACTGAATTCTACATCCTTGAATACTGAAACCTACAATTTTGGGTCTCTTTATTTATGATAAAGGGCCACCTTTTTCTTTGATTTCTCCTTTCAAAATCAATGTGTCTGAGAATAGGAAACTTTGAATCAAAAGACACTCGGTTTCATGAGTTTTGGTCAAATGGCTGTGGGCTCTAAGGCAATTTCAGGCTGTATAATTATATAGCAAGGACTGTCATTGACTGTAACACAAATCAATATTAAATTATCCGTGCAGGAAACACATTTTCAAAGGATGGTCCATCAAGCTCTCCCCTAGGATCGTGGGTTTCTAGGATCATCCCCTAATAAACTGTAATGACTTACAGTAGTTATTCCCTTCTTCAATTATTTAAGGGCAAAAAAGGCAAGTGCCATGGCTTGATGTATACGTATATGTGTGTGTACATATATTTAATGCTATGTACCTGATTTGTAACTTACTGATGCCATGTAAAAATTAGCAAGGTAAATGTTGCCAAAGACGTTTTTCCACCTGAGAATATTTATATAAATGCTGAACACTAAGGGATGCAAAAGACTATCCATTCCACTTGGTATTTTTCTTAAAAACAATTCATCAAACATCCCTAATTTAGGATAACTGAAGCGATTACCCTGCAGCATAACCTTTAAATAAAATTAATATCAAAGAATCGACCCAGTTGTCGATTACCCATTTAAGAGAAAATTAGCTGTTTAGTATCACGTTTGTCGTATTTCTATCACTTTCTGTCTATAAGAAAGCACATTTCCAAGCCTCCTCGCTGCTGACTTGTAAAACATCTCGAGACCGTCAAACCGAATTTATTTCTCAGCCAAACAACATAAATCACATTTCATAATATCGTCACACAGGGCAAGCTTGTGGATGAAGAGAAATGAATTCTTTTGGCATTGCCACACGAGCAGGACACTTCAATACCAGAAAGAAACATTATAATCTCTAAAAAAAAAAAGGGAAAAAAGTTCGCAGACGGAAGGCGCATTCGGGTCTGTTTTGGTTGCTGTGGGGAGCAGTGCTAGCGGCTGGAGAGGGTTATGCGAAATGTTCCAGACAGCTGATGCAACCTCCTCTGCATCTGCCAGCGCGCAGCGATGCTGCGGGAGCAGCGGGACGCGCTGCCCTCCCCGACTCAACGCGGAGGGTGGAAAAAAAAAAAAGAAAGGAGGAGAGAAAAAACCGCGGAGAGCAGGGGCAGCGCCGCGGGAAGGGCTCGAACCCGCGCAGCGCCGGGAGCCGCGNCAACGCGGAGGGTGGAAAAAAAATTAAAAAAAAAAAGGAGGAGAGAAAAAACCGCGGAGAACAGGGGCAGCGCCGCGAGGAGGGCTCGAACCCGCGCAGCGCCGGGAGCCGCGTCCTCAACGCGGCCGCGATTCGGGTTCTGCGGGGGGGACCCCGCGGCGGGCGCCTCCGAGGCGGGGGAGCCGGAGCGGTGCCCGCAAGGACGCGCCGGGGAAGGGGAAGAAACCGGGAAGAAGGAGGAGGAGGAGGAGGAGGAGGAGGAGGAGGAGGGACCGCCGGGCCGGGCGGGAAGCGGGGGCCGCGGGGGAAGGGCAGGCGGCAGCGGGGGCGGCCCGGGGCTCCCCCCGGTTCCCGGCGCTTTTGCCGGCCCCTCCGCCCGGTGCAGCCACCCCCGTCCGTGCGCGCCGAGCCGAGCCGAGCCGAGCCGAGCCGAGCCTACCTTCGCCTGCAGATACTGCGGGTAGTAGTAGGTGGTGTACTGGGGGTACATCTGCTGTTTCCACACTTTGCCCATGAAGCTGGGGGTGCAGCCTGCAGCGCAGGGACACGGCGCGGGGGGCACTTCTCGGCGGGGAGCTCCGGCCGCCGCTCGTGCGGGTCTCTCGCTCGCTGCCGGCCGCCTCCTCCGCGCCGGCTGCCGCTGCTCGG
>VWPW01032577.1:859223-879636 GCA_013389825.1 Crypturellus undulatus | reverse complement strand
GCGGGGCGGGTGGGGAGCGCGGAGGAGCGCGCGGAGGGGAGCGGCGCGGCCGGCGCCGGCTCCGCGTGCCTGCGGCTGCTGCGTGGGTGGCTGCTGCTTTCGAGGCGGCCCGCACCGTGAGGCCGTGAGGCGCTGGCGCTTCTGTCCCCGCGGCCACGCTCGCGGCCCCAGGAGGGAGCCCCGGAGCTGCCCGGACGTAGCCGGAGCTGCCTGGACGTAACGGGCGCTGCAGCTGCATGTCCCGCAGGGTGCCCTGGATCGGGGAGAAGGCGCTCAGCCCCCCTCAGGGTCTGCCCCACGCCTGTCGTGTTACTGAAGCCCCGAGGCTGTTTGGAGGCTGCCTGTAACTGATTATCTTGCAGAACTTTGTCTCGCAAGTGTCAGAGGAAAGTGTGGTTTCCATGTAGTGCCCATTGCTCAGATAACTACCCTGATACGGAGACTGAAATAGGCCTCCGCTAGGGTAGCGTATGGGGTGTTGGGATGCAAATAAATACACTGTAAACCCACATCATCTGCCATATGCAGTACTGTCTGAGATATCTTCTGAAATGGTATGAGGTTCACAGAGTGCCACCCTCAAGTAGGTGGCCTTAACTTCACGTAATGAGTGTTTAGCCTGTGTGCCTTCACTGTAGTTCTGTGTATTTAAAAATGCTACAAATATCTGATGTACTGAACAGTTAGAGCTTTCCAAGGTGATCGGAGTTAGTTGTAGATAACTAAGATAGTAAATGATACTGCTAATGCCAATTATTTTTATAAATGGTGGAATAATTCCATAGCAACAGTGAGATACAATTGGATCTCCAGTTATTCATAACTATGTGTTGCAGAGAACATTGAACTCCTCAGTACTTTTTTTTAAATTATTTCTTTCTCAAATTTCCAAACCTTTTGGGTTCCTTCCACCTACTTTCCATTTTTTTAGTCTGAGATGGTTTTCCAGGACATGCGCTTGATTTCTTTTAGCCTTTAGCTGAAGTAGATATACACATGCACCAATAGAAGCTTCCTGGTCTTAAATTTTTTATATTACCCTCATTCTCTCAATCTTGGAAAATGACCTCGGGATTTCCCTTCACAACCACAATCTTCCTTGTATCAGCATCCCATTTTTTACTCATGGATGACAGCTAATCAAGTTAGAAAGCTCTGAATACTGATGTTTGCTCTTGAGAATCTAAACGTTCACTGGACCATCTGTTGTCACCTAATGGAAAGTGAGACTTGAAATGACAGATAGAAGAACAAAGACTTCATGTTCAAAGGTTAGAGGTCTGTATCTATTAATAATTCCCTCAGCCTTTTGGTTCAAAGGCATCCTGTATTGCAGAAACTAAAAGTACATGTGTGTTGACTGTTGGTTTGCATGAAGTCTGGGCCTTTGAGGTTTAGTTCTATTTCCAGAAGACTTATGTTATATGTCCACCCACAATTGTCTTCTGAGGTGATCTCAGAAGACAGTGGAAGAAGTCAGTTGATAGTACTTGCAAAAAACCCTGTGATACAAAGACAAGCCTATCACTAAAACTGCCTATTGCCTGTCTCATCATATGACCCACAAATATTTTGGAATTTGTTGTTTAATTTCTGATGTCCCAAACAGGAACACTATTACAGATAAGATGGTTCCATGTGGACTATTTCCACCTCAGAGATGCTACTGGAAGATACAAGGTGGTATTATCCCAAAGAGCGTGTAAAACAAAAGCTGTTTGTCTGGAGGACAAAATTGAAAGACAAAGTGACCTTATCTTATCTTCATAGATAGTGTTATAGGAGTAGGACTCCAAACTGTAAACTCCAAACTCAAGTTGGGCAACCGCAGAGAGTATTACAAGAGCACCCCATCTGCAGGAGGCTCTTCAGTATTGAGGTGGCAAGGCAAATCTTGCTTTTCCTTGAAGACCTTCTGCATGTAGAAACGACCAAGGCATCCAAGCAAGAGGTGCAGAGCTACAGAACCAGTGTGGAGCTCTGGAGAAAGCAAGGGCAGAGCAAGACGATGCCAAGTATGAGCAGATAGATACACAGAAGGTTACTTTGAAAATATAAAGACTTCTACAAATAGTTAGGAGTTTAGGAAGTCCAGTTATATGATTATTAACTTAAATAAATAAAGGAAGAGAAAACTTAGCAGAGAAGGGTGTGCAGGCTAGAGGACTTCCCAGGAAGATGAAGGCAGATGAATGCTCACAGGAGATCTTGGTCAGAAAACCTGCTCAAGGAGAACTGAGCACAGGGCAACAGAAGCTTAGGGAAGAATGGGAGGAGAAACTGAATAAAGGAATGGATATGTGATAAGAAGGTGTGAAGGAAAGCCATTTAAATGGATGGATGGTATATGGAAGATGAGAACAAATTCTCCTCACTAGGACAAAACAATAGAGATGATACCATGAAGTTAGTTTGTCTCTTACAGAGCATGCAGAAGTTTACTTGCTTAAGGAGGTGAATCCCAGACACTTCCCAGAATTAGCTGTACAGTTTGGTGGGAATTCCATATCCACATGAGGTCCGTCTCTTAAGAGACTGGACATTTGAGAGGGAAAAAAAAAAAAAAAAAAACTGTGTTGTAAAAAGTTCTCTCTCATAAACCAGGCTTTGCCATCAAGTACGTCATCTTAAATCAACTCCAAACAATGCAAAGAGTTTTCCAGCACTGCATATGCCCTTAAAACTCTTCTGACATTTTGCCCGAATTGAAAGGCAGTCGTAGGCTGCGACGGAAGCGTGGATCCGTGGATTACTGTTTTGCAAAGTGAAGCTGAGGAGTATTTTTGATTTAAATGGGAGAGATAAAAAGCACAGCTGATAAGTCACCCATCTAGATACTGCAGCCCTGGGCTCGGACCCGTATCAGTTCGGTCCCGTTTTGACTGAGCTGCTTTGTCATTTGTGTTCTAGATAATCGCTGGCTCGACAGGCTGTGCAGATGCAGATATGCTGACAATCCTCCACTTGCCTAGAGCTTTTGGGGGTATTTTATGGGAGCATAATCTGAAATTTAGCATTTTAAGCCCTTCTTATCAAGCTCATGCAACATCACATTGCAACTTACTTTACAGAAAGACCAAAGGCAGAGTGGACCCAGCAGGATATTTTTGCGAAAACGAGACCTCCATCTGAAAGCCCTGTTCCCAAGAACTCATAAAAACATGGGTAATTTCCTGGAGTATTAGTAGGCATATTTCCAAGTCTGGGAGAAACATTAGCATATTGCTTGGAAGCCTTGTTAGCTGAGCAAAGCAGGCAAAATTTGTAAGATCACTTTCAGTGTTGCCCAATTCCCTTTCCTCCCAATTCCAGCAGGAATTCACTCCATAAGAATTCACATGGTTTGTATTGATGCAGTCAGTTTAAAGAAGTGCTCATGTAGGAGAGAAGCAGTGAGCAGGCATCACCCATACAAATGCATATATTGAATATATCCATTGCCAGATGGGTATATTGGAAATGCACCTCTAGTTGTGTTTCTGCACACTGTTGTGCGGTGGTACTGAAGACCATTGGTGGGCATCGCCCGTTTTTCTTTATTTTTATCTATATATATTTATTTTAAAGCATACATGCCTTGCACTCCTGACTGCTATGCTGGCTACAGCCTTTCCCCTTCACTAGGTGCAGCCCCATTCTGTGCCTCGCTGCCACTCGTTGCCTCGCGTTTCTCGCAGACCTGCATCCAAGGGAACAGGGAGAAGCCAAGCTGAGATTAAAAGGCCAGACTCCGACGTAGTGATACTGAGGCACATTCCAAATAACGTTTATTTATGATAATGTGGCTATCAGCTAGACGCAAGCTGCAGTGACTGGACAGCCTGAGAACGCTCTATGAATGCCTTGAAACTGAAAGAAGTCTGCTGAAATATTGACTCATTGATGCGTAGAAAAGTAATCATATGATCTTTCTGACTACACCAAAACCTGAGACCAGTGGTATAACTTAGTTTGCTCAGTAGCATTAAGCCTTGTGTGCTGCTGGCCTCGAGCACTGAGCTCGTTGTTACACGGGCACGTTGATAAGATAACAGTGTCGCGGCTTCTCTCAACCATGTCTTGAGAGGAGAGGACATGCTGCCACAGGGACGGCGCTCGCCGACAAGGCCGAGCGCAGTGAGCCCCAGCCTCAAGGATGTGTTGGCTGGGGCCATGCTGGGCCAGCCCCGCCGCTATACCCAGCAGCTTGGGGTCTGCAGGATGTTACCAACAGCTGAAGCTATTCAGCTCCCTGCTGTGAGGAGTCTGGGGCGTCTCCTCTGGGTGGAACATCTCTTTCTCTGTCGAAGCTGCTCCACTTTAGCAAGCATCGAATGGTTAGGGTTTAGGACCCTAAATGTAAAGCTCCTTGATCCCAGATAAGCACTGTAAGCACCAGGCTATGAGTTAGTCTCTCTCCATTCCTCAATTAATATTTCAATACTACTGTAAAATGGAAGTTCAAATGAAAAAAAAAAAAAGAAAAAGAAAGAAGGAAAAGAAGAGGTAGCAAGTTAATCCATAGTTGCAAAGAGTTTACTAATGAAGTTACTGCTCTTTGTTCTGGTAAATGTGAACTTAACTCTATGGTGGAATTTAAAAAGAGATCTTCTATTTCCTGGGTAGTTCCTAGGCCCATGATTAGTTAACGGGGGGGCCATTTCCCCACCCACCCCAAAAAATTAGTTTCTAAGGTCCATGAGGAGGAATCTAATCCATTAGAGAAGCTGAAGAGATAGGAGCTCCAGAGATACATGGCGTCATTCCAGGCAGGGCAGCAGCAAGATGGTGCCTCATGGGGCATGAGCTGAGACTCGCAGTAGATCAGCAGGGCTGGATTTGAGCAAGTGCTTTTGCATCTGGTCTGTTGAAAAGACTTCAGCACCTGTGTGTGTAAGCAGTGGTTGAGTGGTGGTTTTAGGAATGCTGGAGCAGTCTAAATACTTTGCTCCAGGCAGCTTTTCTTTGTGTCATTTAGGATGTTCAGTCCTGAGTGGTGGTGTAGTAAATCACCTGATGCAAATTATCTGTCCATTGTCTATTGTAGTAGGGGTCTGTTTGACTCGTTGCCCGTCTAACTGGCCTGTCTTCAAGTCTTTTAGAAATCTTTGTTTTATACAAATAGTACCTACAAGCTGGGCACTGGTCTTGCTCTGTGCTGTCTCTCACCCCAATACCTGTAGCTTTGTGGTTGCCCCATGTTGTAAAGAGCCAGTTCTGGAATATCACAGAAGAAGAGAAGGATGCTTGAAAGGCCCCAGCGATCTGCCCAGAAGTAGGTGTACAGATGCATGCAAGACTTGTCTTCATCAAGACACCTGGGGTTTTGACTGAGCATCCACATGCAGTGGCCCACAGGAAGTGACTCAGCCAATATATGTGTGGGAAACAAGGACACTGCTATGCTAGAAGGTATGCAGAGGCAAGGAAGAAAGATGTCTTCTTTTTTCTTTCCCCTTTTGCAATAAGCTGGACCATGTTTGTTCCATCTAGAGAACAGTTAACCTAGGACACGGATTGTGGTTCAGGACTAGATCTTGTCAGGATACAGAGATTAGAGATTTCTTGGGGTAATTTAGGCTCCAGCAGCCACAGAGGTTCAGGAGAATCTTGGAGGATAAAGGCAAGACGAAGGTGTGTCAGAATCTCCTATTTGAACTGTGCAGAGCTGATTTGAACCAGCCATGCTGATGCTGAGGGAGTACTGCTCTGCCATCCTTATTTCCTCACTTCAGCAAACACCAGTTCTGTTCTCCTAAGTAATTTTGTTCTTGCCCAATCCTTCAGTGAAGGCTTAGGACAGGGCATGCACTAGGACTGGAGCAAAGAGAATAGCCCAAGTGTAGGATTGCCAGCTTTGTCTTCTGCTTTTTCAAACATCACCTCCCACACACACAGACGCTGTCCATGGGGGAAAAAAAAACTCTGTCTGGAACTTTTTTGGCAGTTGCTTCTCTCAATTATGCCATCTTTGATAAGCCACTGACCTGCAGCTTCAACCTCAGTCAGCCACATCAAAGGCAGCATTTTTTAGTTAGAAAATCGTGAATCAGAATAGTGGCTGCTACCTGTATTATTTACAATTCTACTATTGCCATTTTTCTTTCATTCTCTCAGAAATCCTTGCTGCACCAGATCACAGCATGGAAAATCTGTCATACCTCAGAGTAGGACAAAACTAAATAGCTGACCCTCTAGTAAGAAGAAAATGGGAAGTCACCTGCTTTGGGTTCTACAAAGCAACTTGGATACAGAGTTTAAACTCACAGAGAAAGAAGAAATTCTCCATTTGAGGGAGAGGAGAAGGAGCTGGATGAAAAGATCAACTGAAGCAAGAGAACAGAGACCAAAATACAATGACATGAGCATCCATACAGGTTTTAAAATGAGCTGGTGCTACAGCAGGCGGGCTCCAGAGAGGATCTCTGAGGAGCCAGTCTGTACATCTCGGCACACAGTGATTCCTCAGATCTGTCCCTGGAGGTATGCAGGGTGAAGAAGGGCGAGTTTACTGGCTATTCCAATAACCCCTAAACCAACTTCTGTTTCTTTCTTTTTTTTTTTTTTTTTTTTTTGCTTCTGTAGACTGCCCTGGATATATTTTGAAATAAAGTCATTTACATCTTTTTTTTCTCTTATAATCAGATTTGTACTGTACATGAGGCAGCAACAATTCTAAATTACTGTTGAACTTTTCGTTCTTCACTTGATTAAAATACAAGCTAAGCCACAGCTTAAAACATAAGAAGTATGCTGCCAGCAAGTGAAATTATATATAATGATGTACTTCTTTCAAGCAATAGTGATACTGATCCTGGGAATAAAGAGGGGAAAACTTACAAAAATTACATGTCTGGCTTAGATGCAGTACAGGAATTAGTAGTGCCAGATGGAGGCAGCACCAGCCTGTGTTGCAGCTTTTCATGACGTGGCCTGTTTAGATGTGTATGAGTTGCAGGGTACCTCCAGACATGTTTGCTCTGCACACTGTTGCACAAACCCTTCTGTGGTGCTTTAAAAAATCCACTGCATTGAATACAAGCAGCAAGTACAGTGCCCGCCTTTGCCAAGCATGCACCATCACCTGTCAGCAGACTCCTCTACCTTGCTTTAGAGGCTTTGCAGCAGCTGCTTCCTTTGCTGCTGTTGAGCGCCCATGCCACCGCACGCGGGGCCGCCTCTCCATGCTGCCTGGTCGGCTGTGGCTCTGCAGCTACGGCGGGCGGTGGATTCCCGGGCTCAGAGACCGGCACTGGGAGTCTGGATGAGTCTTCCTCCCCCTCGTCTCTCTGCTCTTGAAAAGTCTGGGGCTTTAACACTTTCTCGCAGCACGGATTATGCCTGGCCTACTTTCCTATGCGCGTCTCTGAAGTGGTTGTGACAGTCTCCCAAAGCCAGCGTGGCCGAGGTGATGGAACCACTTGCTGTAGCCGTGCTGAGGCTTGCTGTGGGTTCCTGCTGTGGTTCCTGTGGGCTTGTGGAACTGTCTGTGTCTCCTGGGGCTCTCCTAGGATCTCTGCTATATTCACCACGCCAAGCTCCCAGGCAGCCCCCCCAGAGGGGGACATTCTCTGCCCGTGCAAGGCTCTCTGCCCGCGAGTGATGCTCTCACCGGCCCCGGTGGCGCCGCAGCCTTTTTTAGAGAGCTTCTTCCAGTCCCCCTGACCATAGGTTACATCATGTGAAGTGTTTGTGCGGGGGATGATGGTGGAAGTCACACCACCACCACTGTGTTTCAGAAGGAATGTCAGGAGCCAGCTCTCTCCTTTTTTCTTGCTTCCAAAGAAAGTGGAAGGTACTAAGGAATTGGCTAGTTTCTCCAGGGATATATGGAGTCAGATTCCAAAAACCTGCTTTTAGGCACACAGTTGGATACAATGATGCCTCAAATGCAGACACTGAGCCCCAGACACAGTGATCATGGCATTTTAGCCTAGGTACCCAATCTTTAGTACAGTTAGGCTCTTCTGCTGGCTGAAGAGTTGTCAAGTGGGTGATGAGAAACGTTGTCCCTGGGGAAGAGATGAGGATGCCTGAACTTGCTCCGCTACCGCAGAGTGTAGGTGCCTGACATAGGACCATAGCATTAATGCCCCCGTGCAAATAGGACTCACAGTATTTCTCCACCTTCCAGGGGTGATCCTGAAGGTCTTCTCTATCTTCCTGTGATGAAGGTTTTCTCCATCTTCCTACCTGCAGCAGCTGTGAGAGGAGCGCGGGACAGGCACTCGGGGCAGTACCAGTGGGAGCACAGCCCAGCATGCTCGCACGCGCCTCCCCGTGCTGCCCTGCACTCCCACATACATCTGAAAGACACATGAGGAAGCCAGGAAAGCTGTAGGAAAGCCCAGGTCGCAGTGGCTCACAGGGATGTCCCCTGATGCGCTCTGAGGCAGGGCTCCGCGCTACGCTGACACTTTGCTGCTTTTTGCACTTTCGTCCTGTGGGCCTCGGTCATGCTGCATGGTGGCAGCGTCGGCCTGCATGGTGCCTCACTAAAACTGCACCAGGCGCCGACCCGTCTGGCACAGGGCAGCCTCCCGTCAAGAAAGACCTTATAGCTAAGAGCCCGAGCCATTAAAACAGCGATGCTTACATTTAAGAGCCTTCCAGGAGTGTGTTCAGTGCCCGTGGCATGACTAAAGCCCAGCTGACCAGGTGCCCTGTCTCACCGTTGATGCTGCTCCGTGTTCGGGTGCCGTCGGTCATTCCCCGCTGCTCTCAGCAGTTCGTTGCGTGCCCCGACCGTCGTCCCGGCAGCCCGGCTCCCCACTGCTCGGCTCCCTGCTCCTCCATCTGGCGCCTCCGCGGCTGTGCGGGGACCTGCTCCAAGGCGCACAGCTGCGTGCTGCCGTCCATGAACGCACAGGGCACTTGTGTGTTGTGCCCAACTTACAGCGTCACAGAATACTATGGCTCTCGAGGTTCGTTCTTTCCAGCTCTTCCGAGTTGGAAAAACTCCTGGAATAGCTTTTATATTTCATGTTTGACTATAAATAGCTGTCAACTAACTGTCATTTATATTCCCTCCAGGAGATTCTTAAGAAAGGGAATTAAGGCATCAAAATGCACTGGTATGTGATGTCTGTTACTGGAAGCTTTCATACAAAGTTTTCATTTCCTTCTAAGGCATCTAATTGAGGAAGAATTGGGCCTGTGACTTTATGCAAGACCATTGCAGCCTGCGGAGGTGAATTGGAAGGGCTTGGGATGCTGGAGAACTTGTAGCAAGTTCACTCCTGACACCCTGTTTTTTAGTACAAATGTGTGCAGGGATGTATTTTGAGTTCAGGTGGTTGGCTTGGTGTGTTATCAGCATAGCAGAAACTCGTATTGACAGGGCTGTGAGTAGCGATATCATTTTCTTGTCCCCAAATCAGGCATCAGCCCTTCATTGCCTCGAACAGTGTGGGTTTCCACACCGAAACAGAGGGAGAGCAGAGGAGCGGGGAGCGCAGCAGGGCCCTCTCTGTGTTCCTGCACCCTCGTGCTGCACCGCTGTCCTCTTCACCTTCACACTCACGTCTCCTTTCAGTGCTTTTCTAGCAATGGCTGCAGATGGGTTTGTTAGCAGATTGGAGGTGCGCTCGGAGCGGCGCCAGCATGCCTTCCCCGGCCTCCGCGCGGAGCTCAGTGCAAAGGGTGCTGGGCAGCGGGCAGAGTTGGGCCACGGCGGCGGCCGCACTCAAGAGTCGCGTCAGGCAGCGTGCTCATCACCACAGAGCTGGCTGTGAGCAGCTGGGTGCCGAGCAGCTCCGCGGGCCCCGGCGCCGCGTGGGGGACGCTGCTGCCACCGGCACCCGTGCCCTGAGGCAGCCACCTTTCCTCCCGCAGGCGAGCGGCCCTTCCCCTGCACGTGGCCCGACTGCCTTAAGAAGTTCTCCCGCTCGGACGAGCTCACGCGGCACTACCGAACGCACACGGGCGAGAAGCAGTTCCGGTGCCCCCTCTGCGAGAAGCGCTTCATGCGGAGCGACCACCTGACCAAGCACGCGCGGCGCCACACCGAGTTCCACCCCAGCATGATCAAGAGGTCCAAGAGGGCCAGCTCGAGCGCCTCGTGAAGGCAGAGCCGGCCCGCGGGGCGCAAGGCCGGGAGCCGCGCGACGACGACGCGGTGGCGCCAGCTCCCCACGACACTCACGCGGACACCGGCTGCCCCGTCGCGCCCCGGGACAGCAGCGCCGGCGCGAGCGAGGGCTGGGCGGGCGGCCTCCTCGCTTGGCGCGGTGCGCGTGGGCGCTGCTGTATATACGTGTGCCGGGGGGCCCGTCCCACGGTCCTTGTGATTGCTGTGTCATGAACATGTTTTGTTGAGCGATGTGATGCTGCTTGTATTTAAAACTTGTCGAGTAAAACCACTTTCCAGGTCACTTCTCGATAATGCTTAAGTGAAGAAACTCCATAGCACGTCCTAGAAGTGGATTTTACTTCTCTCTCAGAGTGATCCTTCATTTAGAAAGACTGTTAAGACTAACACTGCATCTGTTAGTGATAGCATCTGATGGACATAAACAAAATAAGGTCAATTTATACAGAAGAAGACCCACTAAAGTAAATGGGTCTTTTAAATTTTTCTTCGTATTAACTATACTTTTGAATATAAGCTGCACTTTTTTTTTTTCCAGTAAAAACATATATAATCCAAGCAGACAGTTAAAGCAAAACCAAACAACAGCTCATTCCTTTCTGATGGTATGTGTATTTAGCTCCCTTTTCAGTTACCTGGAAAAAATACAAGTCAGCCTACGTAATGTGGCAGGGTTGAGGGCAGAAACATTCGTCTCTCGATTGATTCTATACTTTCATTTGACAATAAATACCGTACTGTACTATAGAAATGCCACTAACAGTGCTTTATTCTGCTGTATTTCGTTTGAATGGATGCATAACAGCAGCTACCATCTTTGTAAACTGCTGCTTTTTTAAAGGTTTTTTCTCTTCATACACTTGCCTTAAAGATTTATTCTCTTCATACACTTGCCTGACTCCTGCAGAATCCAATGGGAGTTGTGTGTGCTTATGGAGAGAGTAGACCTTTCCTTAGGAGCACTCTGCTAGTGGAAGCAGCTGAACCTATTGCAAAGAGCACTTTGAAAGGGCTCCTGTATATCTCTCTAGAGCTGTTTCTATAGAGTATGGGGGAAAACCATGACCTAGTTGGGAATACAGCGCAGAAGGAGTGTCATGATACTCCTTATGACATAAGCTTCCCATGGGACTTTGTACCTGTGTCACGCGTGACACGTCAAATATTGATAAAGGCAATATTGCATTTATTTTAAAGTTATGCCTTGCTCTTTTAAGAGGAGCAAAAACATCACTGAAGAAGAACTTTAGATCATTGTTGTTATGTGAGTGTTTCATCTTTGTGTTAAAAGCATGAACTGTAAGACGTTATCAGTGACTTTTCCCTCCCCAACTATCTATAGGGGGAGAATTATGTTTACACCTTTTTCTTTCCAGAAACATTCTTTTTTTTTCTGTTCTGTTTTTACCCCTTCCTCAAGAAGAGGAAGGGGAGGTGCAGCCCTACGTAGAGACTTAGGGCCAAATTCATCTCGGGAGTAATCACACTGAAATATGAAGTGTTTCTGCTACAGATGAATTTAGGTCATCCTGTAAAACTTTGTACATAAAAATCTTGTTAGTACACCTGCAATTACAGTATCTTATTGTTTTACCTGATATAAGGCTTGCTTCATAGAAAACAAAAAAATCAACTCAGAGAGTAGAGTATTTTCTTCTACAGTTATATATGGCTTTCGGCATTAGAAATCAGTTTGCATATAGTGTTTTTACCTGTGTAGTTCATGATAAATTCCGTCTATGTGAAGAGAACTGCTTTTAAGGCATTAGGGACATTGAGCAGTCTGTGGAGTAAAAAGGGATGTGTTTTCTTCAGCGAAGACATCAGGATACCAAGCACACTTTCTACCTCCGTTTCAGCTTTTTGAAACATTTATTTTAGAAACCAAACTTTAATTTCTGGTGTCCAAATTGGGTGGTCGGGACGTGCGTTCTTCCTAATAAAGATGGGGTGCCCTCCATGTTTCTGCTGGGCTGGAGACGCCCAGAGGGACCCGCTCACCAGCGCTGTCGATGCTGCTGCGGAGAGGCCTCCGGGCGCAGCGGGGCCTTGGCCACCGTCTCAGCTGTTGTCCGAGGGGATCGCGGCAGCATAGAGCCCGTCCCGCCGTCCGCAGCGCGGCCACTTTGCAGGGCGGCTCCGGAGTGCTTGGAAAATTAAAGCCTGATCCTGTGAAACACGAGGCACCGTCACGTCCTGTGAGCCACAACGGGGATCTGCAGCTGATGGGCACCGCTTAAATCAACACGTAGATGTTTTGGCCACTTAGCTACCGGGGTTAACTACATACGGATGTGGAGATCCAACTGTAGGGATCCTGCCTGGAATATTTGAGGTAGAATGCACATTTGAAAAAAAAAAAAAAGACATTTCTTCATAATTCTAAAAGAATTAACAGATGGGGATACTTTAGTCCATGCAACAACAGGCCGGGTGAACTCGTGTCATTACGACTTGTGGCAGGACCTATTTTTTCTGAAAAAAACCTCCTGCAGAGTAAGTGATTTGCTCTAATGTAAACTGTATTTCAGCATGAGAGAGACGCGATTAATGTGATTCATTAACCACTAACAGAATACATCGGGAAGGATCAGGTTTGGAGATCATTATTTACTCCTGTGTTCATTTGGGTTTTTGATTTTTTTTTTCTTTCTTTCTTTCTTTCTTTCTTTCTTTTAGAAAAGGCAAACAACAGCTCTAACACATGAAATAAACTCCAGGTTACTTCTTTGCAGCTTGAAGTTAAGTTTAGAGAGAGTGTTGCAATTGTGGGAAAGGAAAGGAAAATCAGGTTCTCTAGTAACATATGTACTTGTTGTACTATTTTGGAAATAAACTTAATAGTGCTGAAGTTAGGACAGCTCCTCTCCTTGGTTAAGAAAGCCCATTACTATAGAGAAGCCATGGCTTTAAAGGTGTAGCTGTACAACATACATCTTTTTGAACAATTTTTCATTACCTGTATTACAGATCTATTTTCAGTTTGCAGATGGACTTAGGCCAGCGTACACCAGACTGGACGCATACTTCAAAATGCTGTTTTACAGATTAGTGATCTGTGACACTGTAAAATACCAACTTTCCGACAGTTTAATCAGTTTTATTTTTGTACAGTATTCGTATCCTTTATAAGTTATTTTGCTGTCCTGTTTTGTAAATCACATGAGATTGTAAAAAAAAGAAAAGGAAAAAAAAAAGTAGGCATAGATGTTTTTGTACATATGTATATATATTGTCCAAATAAAAAAAGAGCAAAAAAAGAATTAAAAGGCAAATCTTGTTTTGAATAATTGGAATCAGAGACTGATCATGAAAACCAGTCTGGATGATTGTAAAAATGCTGCTATGTGTGCAGAAATCTGTGAGTTGAGTGTAACAAGGGCCAGTGCAGAGGATCTCGGTGCTGCACATTGTTGGATTCTGCTTTTCCCAGGTGTTCTGCCCCTTCCTCACACCACTCGTGCAGGGGACCACGAGCCGTGGGGCAAGTGCCACCTCGCAGCAGGCGCTGCCCTCCGGGTTGTTCCTCCTCGCTGCTCAGCAGCGTTTCGAGCTCAGCCTCACGCTCCCGCTGGCCCCGTGCAGCTTCCTGAGAGCTGAGGTTGCCTCAGACGCCTCCATGGGTTTGGAGGGACTTGCTCACACAAGGAGAGACCTCTCTGAGCGAGGGCGAGAGGGCGCGCAGACATGCGACGGTTCCGACTCGCCACCGCGTCGCCCCCTCTGCAACTCGCTGAACGCCACAGCTCGCCGCGTCGCCCCCTCTGCACTCGCTGAACGCCACAGCTCGCCCCGACCAACGGGCCCGGTGCCCGCGCTGTAGTGGGCTGTGACTGCCAGCGCCGAGCCCACACCGAGGGAACCCTGGCCCTCGGGAAGGGTGGGCAGAGGCAGAGGGTGGGGTGGTGCCATCTGCACCTCGAGCAAGGTGTGGGAGCGGACACCAGCTTCTGACAGGCATCCTCCTCTTTAGTGGGGGGCGTTGTTTTTATGCCCAGGTGTGGGAACTTTCTGTGCTGAGGCTGAAAAGTCAAAAGACAAAATGCAGCAAAGTCACACAGTTTTCTATTTTTTTTCCCTCATTTTTTGGAATGCCAAGATACAGGACTGCGACATGTAGCTCCTTCTCCTACAATCGCTTGATACAGCACTTTTCACAAGTTTCCCATTAAAATATCTTTTGTCTTCAGAGATCTTGAAAAGCTATCCCTAGTGTAGACAGGGCTTTAGCCTTTGGAAGAGTTTCCAGGCACTGAGACCTAAGAGACACCGCAGAGCAGCTCTCACATGGTCTTTGGAGATTGTGGTTGGACTGGACAGGACACACGGAGAGCAGAAACATTCCAGTGGTTTTTGGCACTTCATCTAAGGAGTGAGGAGGTAAGTGTGACCCTGAGCATAAACACACTGATTCACAGAGCACGGTCGCTACAAGGACTTGTTTTTACTCCCTCTCTATTGAGGGGAGAAGAAAGGCAATATGACAAGCAATGCCTTAAGAGTTCAGTTAAATATGTGCAGGAAAACACATTCAAGGGCAAATCCTGCCTCCTGGGGTGACTTTCACTTTCACCGGACTCTAAAACACACCGTGTGCAGCAGGCACTCAGAGCCAAGGAGTCAGGGACGTTTTCTTCTTCATCTGAGCTTCTCAACAACTACTGCCTTCCCAAGGGCTTTCACGCTTTTCCAGTGGTCTTTGACAAAACCGCCTCCAGGTCGAGCTCCTCACGTCTCACAGGCGCGTCTGACAAACTACAACAACTTAATGCAAAGTCACAGCCGTCAGAACCCCGTATGTACCAAAGTCCACTTCAAGGGATGGCCTTGGAGCAAAGAAGGTTTCCAGTGGCAGGAATGGTGCAATTACAGTGCTCTGAGTGTCACTGTGTCATCACTTGAAACCTGCCCTGGCCATTAGAGTATCTCAAGATACTGTAGAATTCTCCCCCTTTCAAAAAGGGGACATTTTGATTCATATAATTTTTAATCCTTAGTAAGTACTTATTTATGAGTTGCAACACACTGCATTTTTCCAGTTTATGTATCTACATATGGAGCTCTTCTACCCCTTTGGGGGAAGAGGAATCAGAGCTCCTGTTGCTTTCAATGCCTATTTTTGAAGTAGCTGCAACAGTTTCTGTTTTTTTGTCGGTGCGTGGCCACCAGCTTTCAGCACATAAACACTCTGTTGTTTTTCATATCAAAAGCCCTCAGCTTCTGTTTCAGCATTGTCTGCCGCCTCATAGACCATGCAATGCCAATCAAAGCGGAACCTAGAAGTCTGCATTGCTAAATAGAAGCTACAAGGGAAACAAAGCATCTAAATTGCAGGATGGGTAGATAAGACAACCTACCATCCTTTCATATAAACCTGGAGATCCAAACAAAACCCCAGGGGAGTTGAGAGGCTGCAGAGGAATAAACGAAGGGGTATGAACCGCATCAGATCTCTCCTGATCTTCAGCTAATGGCATGCAGAGAAAAGGGAGACTAAACTACATGAGAGCATACGTAAGGTTTGGACCCTTCTGCTGTTCAACACAGGGGCCTTGGATGGTGTTTCCAGTGGAAAGCACCTCTGGGAGGGTAAGAAAAGCCGTGTGTAACTGCTCAGTCAAAATCACGAGGACAGGAAAGCCGTGGTCATGCCATTAACACAGACAGCGTTGGTGGCAAATCTTTGCCCCTGCTTTACTGGATCACGGGAAGATGAACCAGGCCTTCCTTAGAATCTGAGCTACCTGCAACTCTTACATCCAGTGAACCACTCTTCTCAGAGGTATGTACATTTAACTGAAACGTTTGAAGTCTGACAGCCTTCCTCAAGGCTACTCCTTTAAAATAAAGTAAGATATATCCTCCCCATATAACACATGCCAATAACTTTACATGTAAATTGGTCTAAGGCATATTGATACTTATGGAGCTGCACACACAATGCAGACGGTACCATTTTAATTATCCTGGCACCAAACCAGTACATTTTATAGCGCAAAGTGTATTCTGAACAGTGCTGACCAGAAAAGCAGGGCAATTCTGCTCAGAAGCAGGTACATGGGGATTCTCAGGCACTGGGACCCACAGAAAATGCTGCAACCCCTGTCACTTTCAGCATGAGCAAATACTGAAGCATCACTGCAGCAGCACAGAGAGGTCGAGGCTGCTGCTGTGTGTGGCACTGCGGCCCCTCTGCTCTCTTTACTATCCTCTGCTTTGCATTCACCTCACACTCGCGGTTCTTGGTTCTTGAGGAAGAAAAAAAAAAACAAAACCAAAACTTTGTTTTCTGTGATAGAGCTATTCCAAGACCCAGATGGAGGTAAAAGAGCATTAAGGGATTGCAATCAAGATCAAGCAACGCAACATTCACAGCCCAAAGCTCTGCAGTCTGGTGAGGGGGGAATCTGAAGATGTTTGTAAGGTCTCTTCCCAGATCTGCCGCATTTGCTCCTGGCCTCTTCTTACAGACACAGAAAGCAGCAAATGTTCCTTCCCACCAGCAGGTGGAGGAAGATGGGGTTCTCTTCTGCCGGAAACATCAATGCTTCAGACTCACCAGGACTCGCAAGGATACCTGCCTCTTCCACACTACCTACTGAACAGTGCTCCAGGTCACCAGGGTCTGCTAAATAACACCAAGTTTAGAATACCCTGGCATAGCTTTTTTCCCTCTGCTTTATTCCCCCTATACCTTTATTTATTTTCACCACACTTTTCCTCTGGACTTTCTCACCAGATATCTATTCATGTATTTTTTCCTCTTCAAATATACAATCCCGATCATGTTAAAACACGCATTCACTTTGAACCATCCACGCTGTACGCTACCTCCATCGTTTTGCACTGTTCTTCTCCCAGGCTCCTTGCGACCTCCTGCAACCTCCTTTCACTGAACACCTGCCCATCCGCTCCCGCTTCTGGCAACGTCAGCTTTGCCCGCTGTCACCCGCAGTTACGTTCCCCCCAGAGCAGCTTCCTGGCGGTGGGCAGGAGGCCTGGGTGCTAGGGAGAGTCCGAGGAGAGGAGCAGGGCTGGCAGGCGGCCCCAGGAAGGCCACTGGTTACCCCGTCTCCTGCTGTTGCCCCTGCTGAGTTTCAGCCTCTACCACAGTGGCCCTGGACCTGCTTCCCCTACAGCAGAGGAGGATTTAACTCCCTTCTCCTCCCCTTCTCCCTCCAAGTTATAATGGCAAAAGGTGCTTCTGTAACAAAAAAGTTCTAGAAAAGTTTCATTTTGGACATTTTGTTTCAGTAACTCACAACGCAAAGGGGTGCGTTCGGCCCTGCATGCTTACAGTGACGCCTGAGCACCGAGGTCGCTCCTCGTCACATGGGCTGCCCCGCCAAGCGCCTTTCCCCACGCAGCGCTGCTCAAGGAGGAAGCAGCGCCCATCGCTGAGGACAGCGAGGGCGAGAGGGCGCGCGTAGCGCCACCGCACCTCCCGTAGGGCTGCAGGACACTGAGGCGGAACCGAGCCAGCACGGCTCTTCGGCACAGCCCCCCAATGGCAGCAGCAGCGCTTAAGGCGCCGGGCGCCGGAGGCAGAGCGGGCGCCGCGCGCTGGCCGGGCCCTCCCAGTGAATGTATCAGCAGCTGCAGAGCCCCCTCTGCACTGCACCCCGCCACCGAGACCACCCCACCGCCCAAGCCAGAGCGTGGGGCGCGCACAGCTGCAGCCAGCGCACCAGGTGCTACACACGTGCCTGCAGAAGCGAATAACTGCGTCACCTCATGTACGCGCTTGATCCAACACTTTATTCCCTTTATAGAAAACAAAAGGAAATGTATTGGAAGTGGGCAAGGCAATATTAACACTTACTGGTAAAAGATGATCAACAAAATAAAAGGCTGAGGGAACAAACAAGCAAGCACAGGTTTCGTGAAAGAAACCATAAGTCCGTTTATACGAAGTATATGAAGAGGTGTTTGAAGATGGGTCAGCAACTTACCGAAAGAAACTGCCATCATGTTCCCCTCCTCACAATTACACTGAAACTAATCCCTTGTGCTTGTGCAGCAAGTGCCCCAGAAGGGCTGGCTGGAAGGAAAAAAAAAAAAAAAAAAGCCAGAAAACCAGAAAAACAACCCTGAGAGGCAGGGAGGAAGCTGGCAGCAACCCAAGGGTGTTGCACACAGCTAAGGAATAACAGGTAACACTGCAGCTCCACTCTGTGACTTTGTGGGGGTCCTCACAGTTGAACCCAGCACTCCATGCGCTACAACACTCCCGAACCCAGCAAGGAGGCACTTGCCCGGGAACCATTGGGTTTCCCACAGAAACATACGCGTAGGAGGCACACATCGATGCTTACAGCCTGCTTGCAATTAGCAGTAGCTGCTTTTATAGACAAAGTGGGTTTTCTCCTCTCTCCCCTGCCAAGAAAGGTGTTAACTAGTGGCCAGTGAGAGCCTTGGGCCACCATTCTGATGCTGTGGTAGCGCCTTGCTGCTTGCCACCGTGTCTGCAGGAAGGTCAGAGTGACAGTGTCACCCACTGATGTTACCGCTGAGGATATAGTCAGCGTTGGGGTCAGCAGAAACAGCTCCAAGGGGAAAAGGCAACACTCGTGAGCCCTCATCCTCTCCGCGCAGCAGGCGTGAATCTAGACACAGCCTTTGAAGCAGGAGGTACACTACCGTGAGGGAAAGGCAGATTTATGGCACGTATCTCAGCCTGGAACACAAGCGAGAACAACCAACCAACCCACCAAAACTCCAGCAAGAAATCCTGCAAATTCCCAAGATGGCAGCACAAAGCAGAGATGCTGTCCAGACAGCGAAGCACTGGCCATTAATTAACCCTACAGGTTAAGGGCTCCTACAAGCCCTGACTGACCATTAATCAGGGCTCCTACAAGCCAAATATTTTGAGGTCAACAGACCCATTTGAAAGAGATCCTGCTGTGTGGCTCATAGATTTTACCTTTTGCAAACCTCAGTTAAGTCCATAAGACTGTTCCTGCCCACTCAGTCCCTGGACTACAGCCCGAGTTTCTGCTCTCACTTAGCTCTTCTGTCAAATATTTGGGTATGGACACTAATCCTCATGGAACTAATTCCAGGAACTCGTTTCAGCAGGACAGAGCTCTACGGATCACAGCGGTCCCTGTTCTGCCTGTGACGTGGGAAGCTGTAGTTCCCTATCCCTTAAAGGCTCCATTATCTAAAACAAGAACCAAAGTTACTTCTTTTAATTACAGCCATCTAACCTTTCGGAACCTAGTTATTTGGCACGGGGATTCTTGTTCTCTTTTTAACATTTGATTTTTATGTTAAAAGACAAACGTATAAGTTATAGTGGCAAAGTTCATTGACAGAGAGCTGTCAAGTAAAACTCCCACCTCAAACCAATGGATGCCAAATTTTGCATGAAATTCTGTCAAAACAAGGATGCTGCTGTGCATTGGCAGCATTCTGGGAGACACTACCTTTTACATACAGGTGACAGTTTCAATTTCTTTACAATACATATTCTCCACAATTCAGTACTAAGTTCAAAACATTTAATAGTTAAATGAATAACTGGCATTTTGTTTTAGGCATTACCATTCCATTGACAACATCTACTTTCAAATATTTAACATCTGTAACCAAAATTCATTAGTAGATTTTTATGGCTATTTGTCAAACAGCTATTGCGTCTACAAACACTCCAATGAACTGAAGTCTTGGAAGTTAAAAACCAGGAGGTTTTTACATGTGAAATCAACAGGAATATTTTCTCCATCTATCAGCAAAAACA
Source organism: Crypturellus undulatus (assembly GCA_013389825.1). Classification (NCBI taxonomy): domain Eukaryota; kingdom Metazoa; phylum Chordata; class Aves; order Tinamiformes; family Tinamidae; genus Crypturellus; species Crypturellus undulatus. The sequence continues at coordinate 859,822 of VWPW01032577.1, read as the reverse complement.
TATCAGGTCTTATTTATGAAAAATAAATAAAGAATTACATATTGCTCAGCTTTATTTCTACAACCTATCTCCTTTCAAAAAAATCCTAGCTCCTATGTTTTGCTGGAGGAGGTAGAGGGGGAATTCTCCCAGGAATAGAATAGGAGCACTAGCTCAAAAATAAGTAACAATAATAAAGTACTTTACTATAAAATAGCGTATTCTTTATATTTTCACAAAACAAAAAAGTAAATAACAGTTACTTAAACAACTCTGGCTTCACACGTCACTCATTCATTCAGAAAGTTTCTTTTTCAATAGGAAAAGTTTGCAATATGCCCTTAACCCTCTGAGCTATAACACTTTTTTACCCAAGTAAATTCAATTCTCTGGGAAAAACAAACACACAAAAAAAACAGTCAAAAATTAGCCTAAATTAATCTAAAAAAACAATATTTCTGATGTTACATGCTTACACTGGAGGAACCCTTACTGATAAGATAGAAGAAATAACCTTTTTATTTAAAATTAGTGCTAAGGGTAAGAAGTTTCTTTGGAGAAATGACACTGAAAAAGATTTGGGAAAAACACAGTTTTTTTTTTTTTTTTTTTTTTTTTTT
>VWPW01032577.1:759954-859186 GCA_013389825.1 Crypturellus undulatus | reverse complement strand
TTTTTTTTTTTTTTTTTTTTTTTTACATTTTACAAATAACAAAAGATCTTAATGGCCTTCATAGGTTTTTATCTTTTACAGTTTTCAAGTCCCAAATGCCAAGTATTTAAGAAAGATTCTACCAAAAGATTACATTATATACACACACACAAACATATATACACATATATGTCTGTGTCATTGTTCGTCCATCCTTCCAACTCGCCGCCGTCGCCTGCAGAAAGCCCTTAAGTTCCATTTATTTGTTTCCATCATAAAAGGTCCATTGTAGACAAACAACACCGTCATCTTGTCATTGTAAGTCAGATTCTGCAAGAGCTAGGGAAAAACATAGTAAAAATAAGCAGAACAGAAGGTGTTGCCCATTATCTAAAGATGATGAAGGTCTACATAAAGCATTAGACCTCAAAAGGCCAATACAGCAAGATCATTTTTATAGTCTTTCAGAATTCATTCCTGCAAGCGTCCAACGAAAGTGCCTCATTCAGGCAACCTGTTTTAATGCATCACTGTTCTTAATATGTCAAAATGTTCCTTCATATCTAATCTGCACCTTTGCTCCCAATGATGTTATTTTATGGGGAGGAGGGAGAGAAGAGATATTTGGCCACAGTTGTTTTGTCTCTCTTCAGTCCCGTCCTCCTCTGAGCTAAGTGAATTCCTCAGTGGGAAGTCAAGCTCTCCCCGCTTCTCACAAGTTGCACTATTGCCTTCTGGGGTGTTCTCATCCACTGGACTATCTTCCTCATGTGCGATAGCCAAAACTGAACATTCCTACCCTAGTCAAGGTCTCATTAGAAGCAAGCTCAGCAAACCAACAAAGTTCATGTATCTTGCAACTATTTGGCCATTTGTACTGCTAAGAACAGCAGTTTACTCGCAACTTATGCTCAACTTGTGATCTGCTATAATTTCCCCCCACCCCAGTCATTTAGGCATTTTATTCCCTAGTCCGGATGTTGTTGTTGATTACTTCCATTTAAATAGAGACCTATGCTTGCCCCTGCTGAAACGCATCCTGTTTTCAAATAAAATTATCTAATCTAAGATTGTTTTGAATTCTAATCTTGCTTTACAGCAAAGCTGCAATCACTCCCAACATGGGGGTTATTTGCAAGTTTAATAAGCATACTCTATTTCTTCATAGACTGCTATTAGAAACACTGATTTTCAAAGCAAAGAATTGCTCCTGAAGAACACATTCAGTTCATCTGTTCATTTTGATAGTGAATCATGACTATTCAGAAAACAATTTTCCTAATCAACCCTACTGCATATTAATCCATACCCTCACCCTCTGACGTTTGCTTAAAAGAGTATCCAGGAAAAGTGTCAAAAAACATACTGAAAAAAACAAGATAACAATTCCTCCTGCATGCACAGCATACATAAAAGGAATTTAGATTAATGTGACAATTTGTTGCCTTATACTATCTCTCACTTTCTAATAAGGGATTACACATGACTAAGGCTCCAGTAATTCTTCCAGGAACTATGAGTTAGTCACTGGAATTGCAGGGTCTAAACTTTCTCCTTAGCTTGTTCTCGACAGTCTTTTAATTATCACAGAATCACAGAACGGTTGAGGTTGGAAGGGCCCTCTAGAGATCATCTAGTCCAACCCCCTGCTCCAGCAGGGACACCCAGAGCACGTGGCACAGGGCAGCATCCAGGCGGGTTTGGAAGATCTCCAGAGAAGGAGACTCCACAAGGAGCCTCTCTGGGCAGCCTGTGCCAGGGCTCTGGCACCCTCACAGGAAAGAAGTGCTTCCTCACATGGAGGTGGAACTTCCTGTCTTTCAAGCTTACACCCGTTACCCCTCTACCTGTCACCAGCTGCCACAGAGAAGAGCCTGGCCCCATCCTCCGGACAATCACCCCTCAGGTACTTGAACATGTTGATCAAATCTCCCCCCAGCCTTCTTTTCTCCAGACTGAACAGGCTCAGCTCACTTAGTCTTTCCTCACACGACAAACGCTTCAGACCCTTAATCATCTTTGTGGCTCTCTGCTGGACCCTCTCCAGAAGCTCCACGTCCCTCTTGCCCTGGAGAGTCCAGAGCTGCCCCCAATACTCCAGGTGCGGCCTCACCAGAGCTGAGCAGAGGGGCAGGATCCCCTCCCTCCACCTGCTGGCAACACTCCACCTCATGCAGCCAGGATCCCGTTGGCCTTCTTGGCCACGAGGGCACACTGCTGCCTCAGGGTTAACCTGTTGTCAACCAAGACTCCCAAATCCCTCTCTGTGGAGCTGCTTTCCAGCAGGTCAACCCCTAATCTGTGCTGGTGCCTGGGGTTATTCCTGCCCAGGGCAGGACCCTGCACTTGTCCTTGTTGAACCTCATGAGGTTCCTCTCTGCCCAACTCTCCGTCCTGTCCAGGTCCCTCTGAATGGCAGCACAGCCCTCGGGAGTCGCCCACTCCTCCCAGTTTGGTGTCACCTGCAAACCTGCTGAGGGTGCGCTCTGTGCCCTCGTCCAAGTCACTGCTGAACAAGTTGAAAAGCACCGGGCCCAGTACTGACCTTGGGGGACACCACTGGCCACAGGCCTCCAACTAGACTCTGCCCCATTTACCACCACTCTCTGGGCTCTGCCATCCAGCCAGTCCTCAATCCACTTCACAGTCTGCTCATCTAACCCGCACTTCCTAAGCTTTCCTATAGGATGATGCAGCTCACCTGAAACACCTCATCCGTTAATATATGAAGCCCACCATCATCTTAACATGAAGCACACGGTCAGCAGGCTTCTTCAGAGTAGCTCATGGCAGCCTCACCAGAGGTTACTGTGCTAATCACCTAATTGTGGTTGATTTTAGTGAACACTGAAAAGCCCCCCAACAAATAAACAATCTTCAGCCATCTCTTGTTGCTGAATAATGTTCTAACATAGTCCTTGATCTTCCTCTTATCATTAATGATAAATGGAATTTTTCTTTTTAACCTGGAATTTCTCGTTTCTTGTTTTTCATTTTCATTCCAGGGTTTCTGCATAGTACTGCACACTTTATTTTCTTCTTTATCTAGTCTTAATAATTTAACAGCAAATGGAACTTTTAAAATTGACTTTCTTGTTATATATGAGAAAAACATGAGATTTCCTATCACATACCTTTGGTGTAATAAAGAAGTACTGAGATGTGCTTTCTTTACAAGCAGTTTTCACAACCATTTCAAAAACTCTTCTCTCATTGACTGGATCCATTCCCTTAAAAAGACAAAAAAAAATAATTTCCCTCAACTATTTCACAAACTATTGTAAATAATAAGACTATATTGTACTGATCCTTACCTGATTTATTTCATCTACAACCCTAAAAGGACATCTGTTGAGTTCCTGTAGGGCCATCAGGTACAACATAGTTGAAACACTTTTCTCACCTCCACTCTGATGGTATGGAGTCAATTCATGGAGTTCAGTGCTACTACGAAATTTGACTCTAATGCGAATCCCGTATTTGTCATACTCCTCCTATAAAAGGAAGTACAGCTTATTTGATAAGAAAAATATAAATGAAAGGAAATCTACATCCTACATTCCACAACTGTCAACTGATTACTCAAAGCCAACCTAACAGTGATATATTTGCTCTATCTCATAAGGTTTCCTAGACTTTGATCTGTTTTTAGATAGACTATCTTTTCCACATCACTCTTTCCCCACAAGAATGATTTACTCATTTCTGAATCCCTTGTAAGAAAGACTTCAGATGCATTAAGGATTTGACAACAAATAAATGTCTGGGCTAGAAAAAGAGAAAGTAACATCACTAGAAATTACACTGATTCACAAANAAAAAAGAAAAAAAAGAAAAAAAAGAAAAAAAAGAAAAAAAAGAAAAAAAAGAAAAAAAAGAAAAAAAAGAAAAAAAAGAAAAAAAAGAAAAAAAAGAAAAAAAAGAAAAAAAAGAAAAAAAAGAAAAAAAAGAAAAAAAAGAAAAAAAAGAAAAAAAAGAAAAAAAAGAAAAAAAAGAAAAAAAAGAAAAAAAAGAAAAAAAAGAAAAAAAAGAAAAAAAAGAAAAAAAAGAAAAAAAAGAAAAAAAAGAAAAAAAAGAAAAAAAAGAAAAAAAAGAAAAAAAAGAAAAAAAAGAAAAAAAAGAAAAAAAAGAAAAAAAAGAAAAAAAAGAAAAAAAAGAAAAAAAAGAAAAAAAAGAAAAAAAAGAAAAAAAAGAAAAAAAAGAAAAAAAAGAAAAAAAAGAAAAAAAAGAAAAAAAAGAAAAAAAAGAAAAAAAAGAAAAAAAAGAAAAAAAAGAAAAAAAAGAAAAAAAAGAAAAAAAAGAAAAAAAAGAAAAAAAAGAAAAAAAAGAAAAAAAAGAAAAAAAAGAAAAAAAAGAAAAAAAAGAAAAAAAAGAAAAAAAAAAAGAGGTTAGGCTCCCAGGGAAAACTGATACTTTCCAAATGCAAGCACACCAGTGAATTCCTTCTGAAACTTTATTCCAAAACAGGATGACAGGCTACATTTCCTCCACCAGTAGATGAGATACAAAACCTCTACAAAATTCACAACAGCCAGGGTCAGGAAAAACGCACACAGCGATTCTGGTTCTGACCTTTTCCTTAATACAAATTTGGCGCTTGAGAATGGCCTGAGCTCGTGAGGTACCGGAGTGTTGTTGAACAGTTGTGTGTTCGGACTTTGACGGCCACAGCTGAAAACGAGGAACCTAAGCTGCAAAACCATGGCGCGTACTTTCAAAACAAACTAATGCTGCTGGGCTGACATTTCTGAGGGGGGTAATTTGCTGAGAGGACTAATGAAAGACTTCCCAGCGACAACAGCACTGTCACTTAGATGAACTCTTTCCTTTGAGTAAGATTTGGTAGTTGATTGCCACCTCAGTCTCAAAAGACCCACAGTCTCATTTGCTTTTGCACAGTAACACTTAAAATATCAATGCAAAAAATGTTATGATCTCATTCCGATTTGTTCTGTAACAGAAATTTACAGAATGTAATTTAACAGAAATTTCTTTGGAAAATTTCTCAGTTTCCTGTGGGACACCAAAAACATGATCACTTCACATAAGGAGAAGTAGAAAACAGGTCCCTAGGGCTTCTAGGTCCATGCTAGCTTCAGATGCACTGACACAGGCTGCAAGCAGGCTGGGAGAAGCACCCAGTCATAGCCTGCTGTTCCTCTAGCGAGGAACATTTGGTCTCCACCGGAGTCACAGTGGTAGCACAAAGTCGGAACTTTGTTGACAGGCTGCTGGGAATTAAACTTCCTACAGTGGTCACGTACTCCACGGCCTGTCAAGGACAACAGTCACAACTCTCCGCAGGGCATCGATACAAGTGAGGATCAATGAAGCAAGCACTCGCATTCTCCTACCACAAAGTGTCACAGAGTTTCCACCAGGATGCCAAGGCAGGAGCCAGGGAAGTGTTTTACAGAGCAGGACTCAGCACCAGGGAGGGCAGACACCGTCAGAGCTCAAGGTTCCTGCACAAGGCCTGACCTTCCTTCAGGGCTGCCGAAATGCTTGCAGCAGCAGTAACTCTGCTAGAGGCTCTCCTGATAGGCACAGGCCAGGACCAAGAACGCCCACTCCAGAACAGAGCAGCCACTTCTTCACATCAGCGTTTCTTGGGGAAAAGATATTTAACATAACTGACCCTGTACCACTATTTTATATTTTACATCATTTGTAAAATCCTTGCAAGATGAAAAGAAGGACCTTCCAAGAAGGTCCTTTCAGATACTCAGAAAAACAATTCAGATTCCCCTGTTTTTTAAACCGCTTTGAACTGTTTTTCTGTGTACTCTCTCCTAACTTTTTTTTATTAGATAAAGTATGTTTAATATACATCTGACTCTGTAAGTAACTACCTTAGGAAACTGAAAAGCCCATGTTTTAATGCACTGTTTCAAAATACTAATTTCTATACAAACAAATACTTTACACATTGTTCATGTAAAGAGCTTTTTCAGTTTGTTTCTGCCTCCAGTAAAAACTACCACTTAAAATATTTTGAGAACTGCTTGAATAATTTATAACAGCAAAAAATGTTTAAGTGTCAATTTTCACCGTTGTGGAATGTATGTATTGCATAAAGCACTCTTAAAATCATCACTGCAGAGATCGATCTTAAACAAAATATCCAGCTTCGATTCTGCCCACTCCACTGAAGATATCTCCTCAAGGCACTGGTGAGGCCTTACCCTTTTGATCAGAGGTAAACACTGGCTATAAATAAATAAATAAATAAATAAATGTTACTGATGGCACAACAGGCTGGATTCCTACTGCTCCGCAGCAGTCTAAATGCTCTAAAATAACCACATGTAGAAGAAAAATAGTGTAGCACCAAATAGCCACTATGTGGTAACAGTAGCTAAGTGGCACAAAGCAGCTAAAATAAAACCAGAATTAAATCACTAACACAGCAAATTTGAGTTATAGCTAAAATAAATACAATGCTTCTAACTAAGCTTTGTAAGTTAGGGAAAAACAGAGAGGAGAAAGACTAAGGTGCTCACTTTGACCTATTGCATTAAAAAGAAAGAGGTTGAGAAAGTATTCTGAATTTAGATAAATGCTCAGCTAAAATAATTGTTGCTTTCCCTCAAGGGTACTACTTTGGCAGAAAGTATAAATATTTCCAGAAATCTAAAATCTAAAAAACATTCTCAAAATCAATCTTAAATGAAAATATATGAGACATCAATTTAGTCTTAGAGATAGATGATTGTTTATTCAGTTGCAAGAAGCTTCTAAAAGTCAAAATAATTGACTATCTATGCAACTGGACAAAGATTTATTTTGCTTTGGTCAGACAGTTCAGTCAGTTCTAGTATTTCAAGAAAGTTTGTTCATTAGTTAAAATATGAAGAACTTTTAAAAAAATCATCTCTCTTAGAATAATAATTTTAAATTTGGATTGTATCTCTAGTAAATAAAGCATAGGAAGATGCATGAAAATGTGAGTTCATTACTCTTCTGCATGAAAATTATATCATACCTCATTTTCAACATGAAGATCAACTTCACCAGCACACTGCATAGAACTAAAAAAGTTACTGAACTTCTCATTGATTTGCTCAACCAGATTTTTCAAGGGACTTAGCCATTTTTCTTTGACCTAGAAATAGAAATTGTGTAAAAACATTTTCCACTGAATTTTTCTTTCTTAATTACATAAGTTAACATCTCAGTCTAACCTCCAGAAAACTTGAAATGTTACCCCAACCATATATATTTACCTAAATGTTTTTTATAGTTTGCATACATATTAAATAGTTATTAATATAAGTAGCAATCATAATAACATATATTAAAATTACATGTTTATATTTTCTAAATATATTCTAATAAGAACACACAGCACAGAAGGGCTAATTTCAACTATTACCTGTGAAATATTCTGTTTATAATTTTCCAATATATTTTTCTTTTCCTCTAGTTCTTCCATCAGCTGTTGCATTTCTTGTGTCCGTTTACAGTATTCCTCAACAACCTGCCAGAATGAAAAAATAAGCCGTCAGCAAAATTTTTATCATTTCTAGCCTTGACTATGAAAATATCACACTGCAGATTCTCTTCAAATACAATTACATAACTTATTGCACTGTATATGAACTAGATATGTTTCTAGTTTTAAAGCAACAAAACAAAAACAACAACAAAAAAGCACTGTAAACCACTGCTTATTTCAGGTTATTGCAACTTTTTTTGACACAGGTACAGAACACACTGTTCCTCTCGAAGGAGCTACTTAAAATTCCAATAGATGCAGCATCTGGCATTTACAGCACATTGTTCCTGCTGTCTAGCTTATTATACCCAGAGATCTAGTAGAGAGTGGGAAGCAAATACAATAAGGGTGGAGGTGGAGGAAAGGAGCAGGGAGAGAAAGCAACAAACATACTGAAGCATTCAGGCCCGTGAAACAGGAGGCCCTGGATTTCTCCTCATTCAGGAAAGCATCAATTTCCTCCAGTGAGTTCGGAAGAGCCTGAAAAGCCTACAAGAAACAGGACACATGTTTTACAGCAATGCTAATGAAGTAGTGAAGTCTACTAAAAAGAAACCAGATAAGCCAGACAAGATTACATTACTTTTACTCAGGATGCCAGATATATTCAAATTTATATCAAAAAAATGCCATCACAAACTATTCTGGACTGAGAAAGAAGACTACAGTGTTACTACAGACATACAGTTGTTCCTTAGTTGCTTACCTTGTGCACGTACAGATTTTTCTCAGACTTAGTACAAGTTGGGGGCTATGCGAGCCAAGCGTAGCATAGCATTTGTACATAACCCTGAAGGCTGGGAGGACCTCCAGGGGCAGCCAGGCCAGAGAGAGCGCCCGGGAGGCAGCCAGGCCAGATTCCATTGCTTTTGTCTCACTACGACAGAGTAGTATGCTAGAAAAATATGGCCTCAAACTACAAAAAGAAGAATGTGGATTTAAACTGAAATTTCTGACCAGATTTCCTCTCCCCTCTGCACAGAACAAAGTAATAATCACATGATACTCTCATTTTTATTACTTCACTCTTTAAAGGTGCTTTAAAAGGGTAAGCAACATTCTAAAGTCAGTAGTACCAAATATTTCCATCCTCCCTTACTGGTACACTCCTAGCATTAAATACATAGTACCCTTTTCTGGAAGGATGACAATGCAACCTTATACAAAATTTAAGAAATTTAAGAAAAGTGCACCTTATATAAAACTTAAGAAATAGGTGAAGATTCATTTTTTGTACGTACTGTTTGAAATTCTTTTGGCAGATGTTGCTCTGGAGTCAGCTTGCACACCTGTCGAGCTTTCTTCAGCAGTTCCCTGCAGTTCTCCATAAGAACACGCTTTCTATCATCCAGATCACGAAAACGTTGCTATTAGAAAAGATATTGAAATATACATCTTTGAATTTTATTTGAAATTTCATTTCACTGCCATCTATGGCTTTGCGTTACTTTTCCCTGATTCCTTAGGAGAGCCAAACACTTAGAAGTGACAGGCCATTTGCACTCCTCCTAGGAGCAGTTCCAACTAGGGAGACACCAGCACACCATCAAGAGACAGTCACAGTACACATGAAATCATGCTGCTTCAAGATTGGAAATCTCTGTCTCAGCACATAGAATTCCCTCTGCCTTTCTGCCCAAAGCCAACAGATACCAAGGTAAACTCATCACAAGCACCTTGTGCAATGACTTTTTCTCAACTAGAAAGGTATGTGTGCATGTGTATGATTCCGATTCCCTCTTACCTGCTCAGAGGTGCATGGTAATGCTAACGGTTCCTAATGATTTTCTGAAGATCCATTAATGCAACTTTTATATATATACACACACACATACACACTTAGACATAAGAGTAGCTCTAAGTATTAAAAATTACTGTTCAGAACAGAGGAGTTCCTTGACTAGAAAGAGCTTTAAGTCCACTTCAGCCAAGAGCATAAGAAGCAACCCAGAAGAAGACACGACACTTGGGTGCTCCCGGAGAGCTCCATGCTGGTGCAGGGCTGTGCTCATAGCCTAGGGGAAGGCACCCACCACAGCAGGAGGCACCTGCCCTCTGTTTGCGTCCTCGCGTGCTCAGCAGCAGCGCGACAGGCTGCATGCAAAGTAAGAAGTGGGTTTAAAAAAAAAGCCATTACCAGAAGCCAATGTTTTTTCATGAACCTGTGTTTGAGTCCATGCTCAGTGACAGTATTTAATTATTTAAAGTTTGGAAACTTACACACAGAAAAACAGAGTTTGAATTTTCTTTAAACTTGGCTTAAGACATAAATCCTGCAATGCACATTCTCAGTATTAATAGCAATTTTTTAAACAAATTTGTACCAAATGAACCTAAAAATTAACAGCTATCAAAGCAGGACAATTAGCAAGTCTCTTTCAAATAATCATTATAAACACAAAGGCAGCTGTGCCAATTATCTAATGAGCAGATGGGGTAACAATCCTCCCTAATGTTACATGTGGGTCAAAAACACAGATTTGCTTCTTAGGCTCATTAAATAAATTAAATACAAGAAGCTGGGAAAATAACACTAAGGTTCTCACTTGAACTGCCATGACAAAATATAAACCCCAGAAATCTGTTGTTGCTAACTTAAATTGTATAAATTATACTCCAAAAATATGGAGTTTTTTGGCCTTTCCATCTAAGCATTAGCAAGAAAAAAAAAAAAAAAAAAAAAAAAAAAAAACACAAAGCAACAAACATGCAGCCCTCTCCACAGTATTCCAGTGCCAAGACCTCGTAATAGGAACATATGTGATCTTCTTTTAGATGGAATAAGTGCACTTATGTTTGCTTCAAACTTCATCAGATACGACTCAAAAATGCTTGGAATATAAACATCATGAATAATTCTAAGTGTTAGCAAAGTTTGTACAGCTTTGTTGGCTGATTCCCACCACTCCAACTTCAATGAATGTATCAAGACAGTACACAACCTACAGAAGTGCCTGATGATCACACAGAAATTAATGGACAGTCATAATATTTAGGCACCAATTAGTTTCACTGCACAGCTTTTGTCCAATATACTTATTTCTACTTCTGTTTGGCTTTTCAAAGGTTTGTTTATTTCATAAAAATATGCAGCAGTTGTTTGTATGACCTTTCCACAGTGTTGTGATGGCATCTTCAAGGACTATTTTGGAACAAGACTACCTTAATACAGAACTGCTGCAGAAACATACTTATCACAAAATAACTACAAAGAAATAAACAAGGAGGAGGCACTTCAAATGTTATCATTTCAAATTATAGCAGTTTGAGATAACACATAATTCAACTGAGAAATACTGATTTTTCCCTCCCTGCAAAGAGCATCTTAAAGCAGAAAATAAAAGCCAGCCTCTAAGTGCACAACATACATCAATTAATTACAAAGGAATACATGAGAGTTAGAATTTCAAGAGGCCAAAGACCTAAGTCAAGGACTCATCAGGCAGGATCTTGGGAAACTAGACTTTGGATTTCAATGTGAGTGAAAACAAAAGACATACAAGAATACTTAAGAGTCTTCCTCCAAAGCAGCTGTTTTTTTTCCACACCTCTAATCACTGGGATTACTACTTTAAGCTAGGATTTAAATATTGCCAAAACCGACTAAAGCAACCACCCAAAGTATGAGTTCTGATAGGACTTCCTATACCTGTGTGACTAAACTTAACCAAATAACCATGACTACTGGGGCCTCTGCTAGGTCAAACACCGCTTCACTGCAGAAAGAGGTAACTTGCTAAATGAAGAATTATCAGAATGTTTATCTTAGAAAGCCAGTTTACTGATTTAATGAAAGGCATCTATTCAAACAGTATTCCAAGCTTACATTCCCTAAAGCAAGACAACAGGCACATGGAGGAATGAAAAATATTAAATGCATCTGCCAGTGAGGACATGGACGACTCACATGAAGTTCATGCCTTTGTAATATATTCTTATTTTCCCCTTGATAAGAGTACAAATAACAGAAACATCAAACTAGAGATCTGATGCAACAGTGACTTTTCAAGTAATATGCTGGGCTTTGCTCAAGACCTCCCTTTCCTAATTTTTCTGCAAGTAACAATATCTATAATCTTCAGCAGTTTCCTGAAGATACGCAATGGTCAGTCTTTCTGGAACTGCACAGCAACCCAAAATAAAGATTGCTTGTCTTCTGAAGTGCTAATTTGGCATGCAATTATTTTTGCGGATCAAATTGAATAAATATAAGGTTATAGCTAAAACAACACTTCAGGAATAAGGAAACAAAATATCCAGTAATATTTTTTCCTTTTTTTTCCCCAGTACCTTGCAGGTTTGCCTGTTCACTAAGCAAATACAGACATTGACCTACAATCACCAATTCAACGGAGATCACGCAACCTCTGCACTTAGAAAAAGAATATCTGTCTGACACACTAATTCTAAAGAGATTGTCTTTGTACCTGAATACTGCAGAGTTTTCTAATATGATCAGTGGAAGAGCTGTTTATCCCTCTTTCTTTCTTCAAAGAAATGTCTTTAATTACTATATGAGAAAATAGCTATGAAAAAAACAAACATTACACTCCATTACAGTACTTTCTGATTTGTCCTGAGGCTACAGCAGGTTGGGTTTATTTATCTACCATAGACTCAGCAGAAAGAGAACACTTCTGAAGAACATTCAGGCGTCTCAGCTAGAATATGTAGCATAAAAACTAAATCCAGGAAATGATAAATGGTCACCATTTTTCCTAGTGCTTAGTTGCTTTAATAAAGAAAAGCAAAGCTTGTTTTTAACTTTAAATGAAGAGGCCGCAATAAGGAATCAAGTTACAGAAATTAAGGCTGAATATTTAGCAATGACAATACCCATTCCTAAAGAAAGGCACAGAAACATCCTTTTCTACGCCATAAAGCCTACACTTTTTTTTTTATAGTGAATTTCCTAGTAATCACATAAATATTTACCTCTGAAGCTCTAAGTTGTACATTTGCTGCTTTATATTCTAATTCTAGTCTGTTCTTCTCAGCAGCCACTGAAGCACTCTGAAGAACTAAGTCTGCTTTGACGACGTTCAGCGATACGCAATCCTAGATGGGAAAACAGAAAGTGTCAATATTTTCCATGAGAGATTCAAGACTGAAAGAATTGCCTTCGTATTTTAAAAATTGTATTTTTGCATATAACCTTCCATTGTGTTCAGCTCTTCAACTACATTTTTTCTTTTCAAATTTAAGGCAACTCACTAGTAACCCACATTCTTCAAAATGCATAGTTAACATCTATTCTTATTCTGAAAGCATATTTGTTTCGCCTGTACACCAAAAATCATGTTCTTGCGCTCTACTCAAAATATACTCAGATGCAAAGTGTGAGAATACACAAAGCTACCTCGATTCAGTCTCTCAGAAGGGCTGAAGGAGGATTTCATAACTCAAAAACAAAGACAAAAGAAGGTCAAGGTAAGATACATGCCTCTATTGGTAGTACAAGTGACAATATGTGAAGTACACGGCAGAAGCCACAACGCTTTCCCAAGCTCTTGCACACATGAACACAGACACAGGATCTTCACACAACCAACAATAACCAAGCACCATACAAGCTCTGGATACCCCACTTCTAACAGAGCAACCACTTGGCATATGCCATGTCTTAACACAACTCCAACAGGTTAAGACAACAAAAGCAGGTTTTATCCTGGAGCCTTCTAACAGGCTTTAGTGAACACCACTATCTAGTCTGACAACTTTGACATGGAAATCATTGCTTCTTTAGAGGCCAGCGTCTGGGACTCAAAAATCATCATATCACTTCACCTAGAACTCTGAAGCAATGAGAAGACTAGTTCAGAGTCTTTCTTACAATCAGCATAAACATACAAAAGAATCTCCTCTATCTATAAGAAAATAGAGCACAAGGAGCCAGCTGCAGGCTTGGTAGATATGCAGGATGAAGAGTGGTAGCATCTGACCACACGAGTGATTCAAGGTTTGAGATCTTCAGCATTTCTCATTGTAACATAAAGTTTCCAGTATTTCAACTTTATCTTCTCTTTGGAGAGATGTGAAAGAACACCTAAATTAAGTCCAGAGTGAACTGTGATGCACAAAAAAAAAGTATTGCATAGTTTCTGACCCACTTAGTGGTTTGAAACAAACAAAAAAAATCAAACAAGAAGAAAGTCTTAACGAAGAAGGATGAAAATGGAGAAGCTAAAAGACTATTCACTCACAACTGCACAAAAAGAGCTGCAGGCAAAAGCTCTGCTGGCATTTGAAAAGCTGGAAAACTCTTTTTGTCAACTGACTGTAACAAATTCACATGCATCAGGTACACCCTGCTTTGAACATTCAGAAAGAAAATAGTCTCCCTTCTGTGCCTGCATTAGAGACAAGAGAATGTTTCTGAAGTGAATATTCATGCAAGAGTACACGCTCTATGCACTCTAGTACTAGTCTTTATATAAGATGCCTATTTGTTCCACACAAGCCCCACAAAATTCTAGCAAATGTAGTGGGCCACATTGTTACCATGCAGACACAAACATCCCATGCATGTTTTAGGTTTCCTTCTCCGGCAAAGTAGGTACGCCCTAACCACAGGTCTGGGTAATTTGAGCTTATAATTAATATAACTACAAAACCCTTTTGATGACATAAGAAGGACTCCCATAGACTTCAAAGCATTCATGAGAAATGCTTTGGGGAAGAACAGAAACATTATTTTGACTATTTTGAAAAATCGTATTATGAAATATCCTCCTTGAATCAAAACATTTTGGTTTCTTCAGCATGTTCTAACATATATTTCCCACAGCACATAAAGCATCAATATTCAGCTGACGCACAAGCAAAAGAAACAAGAATTTTTTAATCGATGACTACTTCAGGCAAATACCCATATTCCCACATGCACCCATCCTGAATTGCTGAAAAATACACTATATATCTCAGATCCAGTTTTCTAGACAGGGTAAAGCAGCAATTAAAACAAGGTTTCACGCAGGTTGTACTTTGATTGCACTTTAAAACAGCAACATGCTCAGAAGTTTATTTTTCTAAAGTAATCTAGAAGCTTAATAATTTAACCAATCATTTTAGCAAGTCAGGCATCTTCTGCCATTCTTGGGCATTTTCAAAATGGCTCTGGCTACCTGAGACACACTCCAAATACACCTCAAGTATTGCTGTCCATGGCTACCACCACGCAGTAATAGGACTCCCATTTGGAACAAAATCATTATACTGAAATCAGTCTCAAGGTCATACTCACCTCTTTCCAGGTGATAAGCTAGAAAACACTGCATCATGCTAGTAATAGATGGCAAAGAAATGCTACACAGGCTCAAAGTGGTTGTAACAAGAACTTCATTTCTTGATGAGCGCAAAAGTACAAGCAGAGCCCACTGAAGCTAAAGGTAACTCTCTCCCACATTCCTTAGTTCCTGATCATGCAAACTAAGATAATTCACCTAGTGGCAGCTCCCATTATAAGGGCTTACAGTTAAAATCAAACTAAAGCCCCCTAAAAATCAGAGTTGCTTATTTATTTATTTATGGTAGTGGGGAAGGAGGGAGTTGAGTTGAAAAAAGACTGAGAAACAGACAGACAGGCAGCCATAGATATAACAATGTCATCATGATGCTGAAGCTTAAGAGCCAAGTTCTTTTCCCACCCTATCCCCCATTCTGCAATCATGGATCCTTACAGTGACAACTCAGTTCTTCCTGAAATATTTAGATAAAAATGAATTATACAAAATATGTAAAAATATGAATGACCATAAGAGTCAGGCTACAGGAATTATTTCCTCATTATCAATTAACAGCAGTCTTCTGTGGGAAAGATCTTTCTTAGATCTTAGAATGAGGATTAAATACTACTCTTTCTCCAACAAAAGCAAAGAAATCGAGATATGAACCAAGAAACAACAGAAGGCGTACTGAAATATGCAGTTATTTTCAAAATGTACAGTCTGAAATAATTACACAGTTCACACTTGTATTTACTGGATCACTCCATGGACTGGAAAGATTTAAATGAGAGAAAGCATAAATCAAAGGAAAAAAATGCTATACAAATTGAGTTAACAGTAGGTGAAGAAGTTCAGCAAAGCTTTTAAGAATGTTTCTTCAAGCAAGTTAGTTCATTAGTTTTTACATTAAGATAGCCAAATTTTGCATGCCTCCTAGTTATGCTCTAAGAATGTTTTTTCACAACAAGGACACACTTATCTAAGTAAATAAACAAAAAAAAAATACATACCTTTATTAGATGCATTAATTCTGTAACAAGTCTTGCTTTTTGGCCATTTATTTCTTTGATCTGCATATTTGCTTTTTGAGATTCATCTTCTAGATTGATAGCATCTTGCTCCATCTCTCTTAAACTATAGGAAAAAAAATGTATTGTTAATCCTGATTTTTATTTAAAAAAAAGATAGTACAGAAATACCAAAATTCTTAATCTCAGTTGTGATAAACTGTCGGTTTAGAAGAAGTAGAATTTGAATTTGCATTTCTAAACATTTGAGCGATATTAGAGGAATATATTTTAAATAAAAGAAGTTCAGAAAACAAAAAAGCATAATTAAATACCAAGTTTTGGATGAGCGTAGGCAGTCAGTAACCACAATACCTTATTTTTGTTCATTTCAGATTAAAAAAAAAAAGCAAATCAGTGCAAAGGTAGCATTTTTCTTTTTTTTCCCATTTCTTTCAAACAATTCAATGTGGCAGAGAAGCTTAATTCTTGCTGTATGTATTAGTAAGAAAACACTGTTCTTAGCTATTGCATACTACAGAAAACTACAATTTTCACTCATTCTAAACATCACATGCATTAATTATGGATTGATAACCTCAAGTTAAACAACTGTGCTCTTCAGGGACATGCAAAGCATTGGAAATCTTCAGAACAGGTCCGGAAGCTACAGAGCAGTTAGCCTTACTTTTAATCTGTGGAAAACTTATGGAGCGAGAACAAATGTGTAATGCTTCTGATGGAACAGAAGAGCAGTGATCCCAGCAGCGATTCAAGCTACAGACAGACTGACTGGCTGGGGAGCAGGTTTGTGAGGAAGGATCCAGGATGTTGGTGAGGAACAAGATGAGCAGGAGCCAGCAGTGTGTCCTGGCAGCGACCAGCACCAAGCACCAATCTGGACGGCACGAGCACAAGCAGAGCCAGCAGCTTGAGGAAAACAACCACCCCACTCTGCTCTGCACTCATTAGACTGCATCTAAATCCTGCGCTTATCTCACACCTTATAGCATACATTAGTAGATGTTGAAAAATTGGAGCAAGCTCAGTGTGGAGCCACCACGGTGGTGGGAGGCTGCAGCACACATCCTCCGAGGGGAAGCTGGGAGAGCTCAACTTGCTCAGCATGAAGAAAAGATGGCTTAACCAGGTCAACCTAACAGCAACCCTCAGTACCCATGTAGGTCCTGAGAGAACACAGTCAAGCCTTTTAAAGATGTGCACGGGAGAAGCAGGAGATACAACAAGGACAAGCAAAAACAAGAGAGGTCCAAGCTGGATGTCTGGACTTACTTTTTCCCCCTGACGAGGGCAGCCAAGCAGTAGAGCAGGTTGCCCAAAGAGGCTCTGCAGTCTCCACAGAGGTTTTCAAAATGAGACAAGCTAAAGTCCTGACCAACCTGGTCTGAATTCACCGTTGACCCTGCTTTGAGTAGGTGGTGGGACTCAAGAGCTCCTAAAGTCCATTCCAACATCCGTGATGCTGCCATCGCACCTTAACTTTAAAATTACGTCCAGCTTTATTTAGAAAGTTTCATATATGAAATAGAAATCTATTATATCTAAGGACAGTTATACTCAACACAAGGAATATTTAAACCCATTTCTATCTCTATAGAAAAAAATCTACATTATAACAACGCATCTCGTAAGAGCATTCTCTGTTACTACGTCCGCAATCTTTCCCTTGCTTCAAAATTAAAGAATGAAATTATACATTTCTGGGAGAAGATTTAATCAAATACTGAGGTAATTTAGGTAGAGGGTTCACGTCTCTCCTATCTTCAGACAGCATCCTTGTAAAACAAGGCAACAATTAAGAAAGCAAGCATATCTGTGTCCCTAAGAAACCATACAGCAAACAATACAGACTTGGAGGCTCACATCGCCCTGTTTCAGGTTACCTCTCTTCACAGCAAACTGGCCACTTATCACTCCTACAGCTCTAGGGCTTTTTTTGCTTTTTTTTTTCTTTCTTTTCGGAGGGGTGGGAGCAGGTGGGAAGAGTAAGGTTCTTACTTTTCCTTTTTTTACCTCTTGCACCGCAGAAGCGGTGCGAGAGCTGTACATACAAGGATCATCATCATGTTCTTACAGAACAAAGCAGTGCACAAGAACATCCAGGAGTACTCAAGGGTACAGTCTGCTGAGGCAGTGTTGTAGAATTGTACAGGGTGCGATGCCTGGGGATGTCTGTCTATAATGCCTTTCGAGAGCATGTTCTGAAGCAAAATTTCCCCTGAATCACAACGAGGCTTTTCCTCTAGACAGAAATGCTAATTACAGAGAACAAAGCCACAAGAGATGGTTAAATACTTGGATAGTCAGTGCCCAACTTTCTTTCTTAGTGCTCTTTATGCATTTTATGGTGTCATTTAAGTTTGTGATACCATGACAAAAGACTACAGTAATCGCTAGGTAAATGAAAGCGGTGATGCCTCACTGAAGTCCTATGATTATTACAGTAATCTCTGTAGGATGTTGTTAAATAGTCTCTGAATTTCCAAGCATCCTCTTTATCTTGATCATCACATATATCCTAAGTTCAACTGCTGGTTACTCTCTAAGAGTAAAAGTACACCACAGTAGAAGGAATTATTAAAACTGTTCTTGTCTCACATGTAATACAATTTGTTTGAATTCCTACCTGTCATGCTTCACAGCGATTTTTGATTCTAGCTGTCTTCTTTTATTTCCTCTCTCTAAAAGCTCCTTCTTCTGTTGTCTAAGTTCATTGTCCCTTCGTTCCAGATGTTTCTGCCTTTCAAACAATGCAGTTAACTGCACATCCAGTGACTCTAGCACATTATTAATTTCCTGAAATTAAAGAGTTAAAAAAAACACCATCAGCATTCTTACTTTTCTGATACCACTATAACACATGCAAACATGCTGTGTTTATGAGGCAGTAAATCTGGTAGCAGTGCATATCATGCACAACACCAAAATATATTTCTACCTGTTGCTGGCTTTCCAACTGTCTTCTTTCATCTGTATCCACTGAAATAGTGAGAAACTGTGCTGCCTTCAGGGATGTGTTGCTAGAGAGAGTTTGATTTGTATAAGCAGATACTTTAACAACATATTTTTCCTCTGCTGTGTAGATTTGTTTAAATTTGGTTTCTTGTATGACCTAAAAAAAAAAAAAAAAATCATCTGACAAAAGTCTTACTCAAGGCAATGCTTTTCAGAAAAAAAATAAAAAACCTAAATAAACTAGTTGCAATCCAGGATAAAGAATCTGGGCTTACGCAAGTTTTTGATTTGTTAACATATCTCCATAAAAACCTGATGAAAAGTTTAACACATCACTGCACTTGCAACTTATGTCAGCCAGCAAAAAGATTTTAAGATACTGTCCCACAGAATACATTGTCATAATAATAAACAATTAAACAGCTTTCTATTCCTCAGATGGATGACTTACTTCTAACCCTATCATAGAGTTTTACTGTTTTCTTTAAGAATATTACAGATACAGAGCTTGGTAAGAACTATTAGTGAATACCATATCATGAACAAGAATTACACTGGGTATAGATGACATGCAAAGGTAGCCTGTGTACCAAAGTACCGCAAGTACTTAAAAAGGGAATTAATTGAACTACTGCGTAAGTTGTAAAGCATAAACTTTCTTTAAGCAACTGTATTGCAGGAAAAAATCGGTATATAATATTTTATTTACTATTTTTAGATTATTTTAAATATAAATAACAAAGGCTTTATCATAATCCAAGGTACTGCAGTACTTTAGAAGGTAAAGACTTCATAGACTAAAAAGACTTCGTAAGACAAATCTGATTAGTGACCTTTTTTTCTCCCATATTATCAAGCCAGCACCAGGAATATACGGTTATATACCAGCTGATACAGTTTCTGGAACTGGAAGCTGTGTTTAATGGCTTTTGCTTTGCTTCACAGCTCACACTGAAGTCAAGAACACTCTCAGCCCATTCACAGGCTCAGCTTTATGAAGAGAGCTCTCAAGCTAAAGCTTTCTCTGGCAGGTTTGAAACAAAACATTGCAAATAATGCATTCTTCAAAATAAAGTAATAAAATTAAAAGAAAAAAACACAACTGCACTGAGAAAGTGTCATGCACAAAATATTTAGGTTAGTGGTTTATCTTTCCTCTAGATCAGTGATTTTCCATTTGCTTCCTCTTGAGTTCTGAAAACAATGGAATGTCTAAGGAATAATTTTCAATTGGCCACAAAATATATCTCAAAGACCTACCACACAGATTTCTGCTTTATCCTGTGATAAACAGAAAGTCCTGAAAGAATTGCAGTTTGAAGAGAAAAATTGCTTATATTGGCCTTTTTTTTTGTTCTGCCCAATAGAAAAACATTTTCATCTATGATTCCCTACAGCTTTACTTTTCCTCATTTTCAGAACACAAGATACCAAGGGCAAGAAGGAGGAACAGTTAGCCCAATAGAACAGGATTTGCTCACTGTATAAAGATCCAACACCCTAAATTTCTCAAAAACACAATTCAGTCTTCTCAGAGAGCCCCCCTCCACTTCGGAGAGTTTAATCTCAGTGCAAGATAGATGGCAGCTGTCCAGTACAGACAGATTGCTGAACACAGATTTAAGTTGATATCTGTTATGCCTGTCACCCACCCAGCAATGACTAGCTCTTGAGAGCCCAAGAGAAAAGAGGGCACCTACAGGGAGCTCTCAACCTGCTTCTAAGAATTCAGAAGTTTTTATACAGTACTCATCACAACTCATGATGGAAGTTATACAGCAGAACTGGTTAGAAGTTGAACATCATATGCATTAAAAAACTCTCTGTAATTGTCGCTTTAAACACTAGATAGAAGAAAAAGGCCATGAAAAGAACAAACAAGCCAAACTCCGGACTTTCTTCCCCTTGTGTACAAAATACTCCTTTCCACTTTTTTTCATATTGTCAGTATTTTATACTATTAATTGTTTTATTAGAACTTTATCCAGAATATTTCAGACACTTACAAAAGTTCTGAGCCATAAAACATGCCCACTGCTTTTATTATAATTAAACAACTTAATTAATCATACAATTGAGTTGGAGACCATGTAGACCAAATATATCCTGAGAAGCATTGCACTAGATGCGCTGGATTTGTCAAGATGTCTTGCAAAATGTTTGTGCGTAGTCAACAGTTCTATCTAGAAACCACAAATAAAAGGCCCTAAAATTTTGCATTCTCCAAGTTACCTTGACAGAGAATTTCCTAAGCAAAACTCTAGACCATCTGTGTGTTTGTGCTATTTAGGACATCTCACCCTTTCAATCATGTTTTTGGTCTTCTCTGTTCCAACAGGGACTTCATGAACACGATACTGGAAGCAAAGATAACTCATCACAGGATGAGGAGCATCAAATAATTCTCGTAAATATGAGAAAAATCCATATCGGCTAAAGAGGAGAAAAAAGGGAGCATCACAAATAAAATCAGGTAGACCAGGAAGCTGAAGTTACTGAAGCATCAAAAAAAGCCCCAGTAATCCCAAACCCAGTTAGTAATAACTTGCTTTGCAAATAAAATCCTAATGCATAGCAGTGACAACAAAGTATTAAACTTAAAACCACCCCCACCTAGTAATTTGATACTTACTGTAATTCTTCAATAGGTCTTGGAGGTTTGGCTTCAGCAGATGACTCAGCAGGTGCACACACAGCATTCACTTTTAGCTTCCGATGATCACGCATCTAAAGTCAGATTACATTAGATAATTTGGCTAAGTAGACAGTGTAGAAAAAAAATCACTACATGAAAATAAAATACTTGTTGAAGAGACATTTTACAGAATCATTATTTACTTTGAACCAATTTAAGCCACACAAAAGGCACAAAAATCCAAACTGGTTCAGATACACCTGAGTTCTCTGCAAGCCAAAGTCAGTTAACACTGGTATGTGAAAATACTTTCTGTTATGCTTATATCAAAACATATAAACAAACCAAAGAAATCCACAGCCTGGTGCTCAGTGTAAGTAGCTAAGGGGTATCCTGATGTGCATGTAAGGAAGGCTTCTCTCTTTCAGGCTGTATGGTCAATCTGCACACAAAAAAGGGCAGAGAAGTGGCCACAGGTGCTCTGTAAAACCTAGTACTAGCAGGGCAGAACAGAATCACACAACAGATCAATCTGGCCTTCTAAAGCAGCCTTCCACTGCATCCCACAATAACAGAGGCAAGAGGAGCTCTCAAAATCTCAGATGACACTTGTGCAATTCACTTGTGCAATCATGACTACTTTTTACAAAAGGCTGTAAGAATTTGAAAAATGAAGGACAGTTTGTCATTAGTTACATTATGCTGGTGGGTAGCACTTGGGAAGAGCTACGACAGCTAATGCTGCATCTCGTAGCTTTCTCTAAGTCACCTCTCTGCCTGCCAAAGGGAATAATATGCATTTCCTCATCATCCCATGAAACAGCAGCATTAGGAAAAAACGATCTTGGTTTCTTGTTTGGACCACTGTCTTCTCCAAAAAGATATCCTCTTCTCTCCTTAATCAGTAGGCACTGAAAATGCTTGGTACTTAATTAGCAATTTTCTGGCTTTGTCTTTTTTTTATTATTATTATTTTTTGTGTGAAAAGTTTTTTCTCTCAGTAATTGTTGCCTTGTCAAGCCAGACAGAACTATTTCTATAAGAAAACATATTCTTCATTTTCTTGATCCTTCCAGTTGGTATAGACTTTGAAAAATCTTGTATATAATTAAGAAAGCCTTCGACTACTTTCCATTAGCCATTATGCTGATCTTATCTAGAAAATCAACTAAAAAGAATCTTAATTTACATAGACCCCAAGCTATAAGATTCCTATAACAATTTCAATCAGCTTTTAAAATCTATGACTACTTGCCTCAAGAAGAAACTTTTCCATATCTTCTTGGCTCTCAAAAACAAAAGCCCTCATGTCATTTGAAGAAATATGATTTTCAACATATTTAGCATGTCTGTTGTCTTTCATGTTGATCTGCTCATTTAGAAAAAAAAATGATTAAGAAAAGTGTTGTAGAGAAACTGCCTTGATACAACCCCACTTAAAAAGCACCCAACAAAAACAAACAAAAAATGCAGATAAAGTGTTCCTGAGCCTGTAGCTAGTTGTGCAACGCAAGCTACAAAAACACCTGGGGATCACAGTGACATCTTGTAACCTCTGCTGAGCAGCTGGTGCTAAGAGCAGGGTGTTAACTGCAACTACCACTGCTTTTTTAAGAAGCCACTTAAGCCTCAGTAATGGGATGTACCTTGGAGGAAATCTGCAATGGCCACCTTGAGAAAGGACAGCACACCGGAGGGCAGAAAACACCACCCCACCTTACTCAGTGTTGTGCTACATTGCTTATACAAATTGAAACACAAATACTTCTCTATGGTAACCTATACTCTATGTAATTGGCACCTAAATACGTAGCAATAACCCTTTAAAAGCATAAATAAAAAGAAACTACACATATTAACTAGTTAGTATGATACATAAATAAATTTTCTTACTTCAAGCATCATGGGTTCACAAACTTTTTTTTTAAACTTGTCAAGGTTCTTTCTTAGCCACATAAGAGCAGAGTGAGTGTCTCGGAATTTCCCTTTAAGTGTCTCTTCCTTCATATTCATTATATTATTAAGTTCTACAATGCAACCAGCTATTCCTGCAATTTGAGACAAGTTTTTAAATACAGTCCATAGCAAACACACAATGTAGTTAACATTCTCCACCATTTGGTGACTACACTGCTCGAACAGTAAGGTTAACAGAAGATTATAAGAATTAAGAGTTTATCTTCCCACAGTCAAAATACCACTTATTTGAAAGCAATTTTAAGAACTAATCAAAGCTTAAATACTAAAACAAAATTAAGCTTTACTCAAAGTGAAGCCAAATCTAGTGGTACAGCACTTCTAAACAGTAAAAATACAGTCCTAGAGGTATCTCCAAATCTGGTTTCACCTTTTTTATTTAAAACCAAAAATGCTCTAAATGCTCTGAGAGAAAGAGACAGTGAGTTTACAAAAAAAAAAAAAAAAAGGGAGGGGATTTACTTCATGTTTTCAGAAACACAATGATGCAACAGCAGACCAGGAAGAAAAGATTTGTTATTCAGGAAAAGGAAATAAAACACTTTCTACATCTTCAATAAAAATAATAATAATCCTTTCCCCCTAAGCAAGTTACCCCATTTTTTCCAAATATCATTTTCTCCTTGAGGTTCATCAGACATATCATCAACTGAAAATGTTAAAGGTACTTGGTGTCTATGACATATTAGTCACCAAACAGATGGGTATGTGCAGATGAGAAACAAGTAAGACACCCCAAGCCCTGCTAAGCTAAGCCTCTTTATTTTGGTTCTTTAAAAAAAAAAAAAAAAAAAAAAAAAAAAAAAAAAAAAGGGAAATCCTAGGCTAATACAAAAGAATCTAACAATTAAGGTTAGCTGAAGTTCACCTAAAAAAGGACAAAAGGAGGAAGAATTGCTAATGTCCTGCTTAAAAGATCATTTAAACACTACTAGATTTTCAAAAGTAACTGAAGAGGCCTCATTTTTTGGCCTCCTGCTAAGAAGAACCAGCTTCACTTAATCACAGAAGTGCAGTTGTCAAAGAGGTCTCCCTACTCGCTTGGCTATTTAAGTTTCTTTTAACAAAACTATCAACAGCAAGGAAGACTGCTATACACTTAAGATAAACATAATTATGAGGCTTGAAGAAACTTCAGAAATTATTTCACCACAGCTAGACAGCAAGCAGGTTCTGTAAGAATGCTCTAAAAACAAG
Source organism: Crypturellus undulatus (assembly GCA_013389825.1). NCBI lineage: Eukaryota > Metazoa > Chordata > Aves > Tinamiformes > Tinamidae > Crypturellus > Crypturellus undulatus. Next base: position 834,691 of record VWPW01032577.1, on the reverse strand, counting down.
AGAGACTTACTTTTCTTTTCCATTTCTTGGTTTCTTTTCTCTGTTCTTAGATCACTAACATCACTATCAATATTTGCCCTTTCTTCTTGTAAATGTTTCAGTTCTCTGTTAACAGCATCAATTTGTGGCTGAAGATTTTCTGAGACCATGTCTTTGAGCTCATTCTCCCACTCCTCTATCATCTTACGAGTGTTGTATATTTTCTTCTGTCTGTCCATTTCTTCATCTTTTTTCATTCGCAAAGCTTGATTAATTTCTTCAATCTAAAAACATTGAATATTTCCAACATTAAATTTAGTATATAAAACCTAAGAAAACTAAGCTATCTATGAAACAGCTATTAAATGCTGATTTTAACTGTGCATTAAAACTCTGAGAGGCTGTTTTAGTGATAAGATTGAGACTGCTTAAGTAAAACTACAAACAAGCCTTTAAACCTTTTTTAAGTTCCTTTATTTGTACTTAACTAGAAGCTTAAGAACTTCCTCAACACATTTCAAAGTGCTAAGACTGCATAAAGCTGCAGAAAATGCAACTTTAACTCTGCCCTCTTGTGTTTAACTCTGGCATTTCTTGATGGTGTACTCAGATGAAGACTCAGTAACTCAATTTTGCAACACTTTTTGAGCTGTGTTTTTAAAAGATATTAGATGAATATTCCTAATCAGCAGAAGGAACAACTCCAGCTTCTCACACAAAATATTTGAGGGAATATTTAATGCTGAATGCATTACTTTAGTGGTTTAGCTTTCCAATCACAACAGCTGACAGAAGGAAGGCTTGTAAATACATTGTACATATACCTAACATCTATTCTGAAAGTTCCATTTCATCTAGGTAAATGATTTACACAACATAAACCTCTCCCTTAGTAATACCCTGTTTTAGTAATTGGCATTGTTTTGCCAGGGTACTTCTGTTTTGTCCAGAACACACAGAGATTCATAGTTTACTGAAGAGAGTACAGAGGTTCAAAGTTCTTCTAACTTCTCCAGAGACACTATATGTGGATATATCTATTTATGTATATGCATATCTATATACACACACATACATACGCACATATACACATACATCACTACAGAATTTAAGAAGTAGTATTCTACTTGAATGCAGCATGTGCTACATCCTTACATTAGGAAGGAAGCACCAAAAAAAGCAATATTGATCAAGGCTCTTACTTGTTTGTCTTTCTTCTCCAAAGCATCTTGCTTTTGTTTACATTTTTGGGAAGTGTCTTTTATTTCAACAGCCTGCACACAAAGACATATTTAAATCAGACACTTGTATAACTCAGTTACAGCTATATTTGTAAAAAGCATCCAGTCACACTTTTAAATACGGTCTATATACACATAACTAAGTGCTTACTCCACAGCTCACTACTGACAAAAGTCAACTCATCAATTGCTTATAAATCCTACTTTTATCTGTAACACATGTATAATCAGAAATTTGTGAAAAACTGAATACTGGCTTTTAATCACAACAGTGCAACATCAGTAAGAGATCTGCAAATTCAGACATGACAGATGAAAGAAGTCTCACAACTCAATCTGAAAGTAACTTCATCTTTGTTTTCAATAAAGAAGTGTTACAGTTAGATCCTTAAACTTCAAAATGCTCATCTCGCTTTCAAAACCAAGTTTACCACAGAAACCTTAGATTCAGCAGCCAAAATGTAATTTCATCTTGAACTTAGAGTAAGAAAAGTCTTACTTCCTAGGGCCAGGAACAGCCAAAATAGCATTTGTAAAGGTCATCTTACCTCTGGGGCTTACCATGCTAGAGCTACACAGTTGTGCATGGTTGACACTAATGTCTCTATCTCTTTTCCTATCCTGTTCAGTTTTCACAAAATTACAGAGTAATTTAGGTTGGAAGAGAGCTCATCCTACCCACATCCACTTCAAAGTAGGTCTTACTAGATGTGGCTACCCAGACACTTGTCCAGTCAAGTCTTAAAAGAGATCCAGAGAGGTATGTTTCAACATCTCTTTGGACGTGTTCCAGCATACAGTCACCCTCGTGGTTTAAAAAGAAAAAGGAAAAAAAAATCCCACTATCTAATCAGGCCTTCCCATTTTCCAGCTCATGTCCATTGCCCGTCATCTCTTTTACCACCTGTCTCTGCGACCCTCTACTTCCCCCTAGGGAAAAAGCGAGTGACTTGGAGCTGAGAAGGCACATGAAATCTCTTTGCCTCAAGGGGCTACCTAGAAGGTGAAGTGAAAGGAGAAGAAAGGAACCTGGAAACCTTTAGACTTCTGTTAAAGTGGCAGTAAGAAAGCACAGAAACTAAATTGCAGCATGGCTAAAATTAATAAGCCTGAAAAAAAAAATCTCATCTGGAAAAAATAATTAGAAAAAGCTACTAACTGCAGACTGGATAAACACTTTGGCAGGTGATCGCACAGCGGATGTGCAATGTGCTTCTCTACAAGTTTAACTTCTCCTGGCACAGAGGGATGGAAGCACTTTGGTTAAATTCAGCGCAGACTTTAAGAAACAAAAAAGAAAAAAAAAACAGGACCCTTTCACTTGAAGGAATTGCTTGCTACAAAGAGTCATAACTTAAAATACAACAAGAACTGAAAAAAAAAAAAAAACGCAAATCTTTTCCCTTTCACAACCTAAAATATGCGTACAAAAAAAAAGTAATACTCTGACACTGCAGTTGTGTGCATAATGGCAAGATGAAAAAGATACACTGTGATCTTGCAGTTGATTGCAAGAGTATTGATTCCATGAGGCTCTCTCCAAAGACCTCTGCTGGGCATTCTCAAGAGGAATGCCTCTCCTGGGAAATAGCCAGCTGTAAAATGATCAGAAAACTATTCTGAAAGCTCTCAAAGTCAGAACAGTGGGAAAGAAGTCAAATTCAGTTTTTCAATTATCATATATTTTTATGATAGAGTCTGACAACAGGGATTGCTTTTGTTTTTGACGGTATGACCACAACACACTGGTTTATACTGGTAAATACTACTCAAAATAGCATTAAATAGTCTATGCTGTGCAAATGCCTTTAAAGGACTAGGAGGGGAAACTATTCTGGGCTTCCCTCCAGAAATTTTATCACTCTCTCCCTGCAAAACGGGCAGACTTCAGAACATCCCCAGCATCCAAAGCACAAAGCTTTACCAGCTTTCCTTACTCTAACCAAGTCCTTAAAATGGTTTAAAACAGAGAGGGGCAAGAGAAGCTGCCACACAGCCTCCAGATGCATTAACTGCCTCCTGGATTTAACATGTCTTTACCTTCAGTCTGACTCCTCCCAGCCAAAATCTGTAGGAGCGTGCCTGGCATTTAGCCCATAAAGCCCACACAAGCCCTACTGAAGAGGTGGATTATCCTGCTCTCACACATACACCCTCCAGCAAAGCTTAAGGGCTCAAAGGCAGTCAGGTTTATAGTTCTCTGATATAAGCCTGGACCCAATGGCCTGAAGAAAGCTGGGTTACCTACAGGTCTGCGTGTTAGACACAACTTCTAATGCTAAACTGCTTACGCTTATTGCTAAACTGAAAGTAGATTTAAAAAACAACTTTTATGCCAAGTATGAAGTTGATTTCTTTCATCATAAAATCACTTGATAATCATGTTAGTCATAGTATAAATATCTTCCACATATTCATCAAATGTTATCATTTAAAGATAGGAGTTTTTAAGTTCCGATAAATTCAAGCACTGTCTCTGAAGAAATGAAAAACTTCTGCAGAAGTGGCAATTTAAGCAATTTTAAGGTAAGGTATTTAAAAGTCTCGAGGTCTTGCCTTAGGTTAAGAATGGTCTCATGATAGCACAGACAGCAGAGATTCTGTGTCAATAAAGAACTCGCTCAATTTTCACAGGCCAGTAAAAAAAAAGAAAAATAAAAAAGTATGGGTGAGGGAAAGTTTTCAAAACCCCAAAAAGAACTACTACTGTCACCAAAGTTCACAAAGTATCAACATGCCTGTAACATACCAATGTGCAATAATACCAAGAAATCTTAAGAGTCTACCTAGACTAACATACAGCTGTTAATTTATTTGAAGGGTATTCCTTAACAGCAAAAGAGCAAAGAAAGGCACATAATTATCCTGAACATCTTGGTAACATGTTTGATGTAATTCTGACATCCATGGCATAACCAGGCATACAGCACATTGCCTTACGTTGCTCTTCTCTATGACAAGATTTTGTACTCTGCACAAGTCCTTCAGGAGAAGAAAAACAAACCTAATATATTCGCCAGGCCCAAACAGATATACCTCTTTGGCATAAAGCTAACCTTAGAAACGTTTAGTGCAGCCTTATAATTCCATAAGTTTGAATTCAGCAAAGAAACATGTTGATTCATGCATTCACGAAGAGCATCTATCACATTCCTCAATTTTGCTTCCACAGTTCTCTAGCTAATAATTGATTCTGGGCAAGCTCTTTGCAAGTTTAAACTAAAATGCTTACTTTTTCCAGGTTTCTCACAGCAACAGAATGTAACTTTTACATTAATATAGTCTGAGACTTCTACAGATGGAGGGAATAGTGATTTGCAGCAGAATTTCTTCCTGATTATAAGAATGACTAAAACATTAATTAAAAATGAGAAATATGATTAAACTATAGCTGTGAAAACACAGCTTAGCATTAAGAAGCATGAATGCCTTTACTGTATTATGAGAATTAATCTCAAGCTTTCAGCTGCTAACTTCCCTCTAAGGAAGCACACTTACCATCTACTCTTAAAATAATAATAATAATAATAATATCTTTAAAAATTTCAATAGAAGTTTTATTATTTTAAAGCTTTAAACTTTAAAGAAGTTTAGATATTCTGAAGCATAGTCTAATAAAATATTAAGCTACTGGAGCGCACATAAATCAAACATTCCTGCTTGTTTTCCTCTTAAAGGATCCATTTAGAAAGGAGGTTTTTTAAATAATAATATATGGACAAAATAGCTGATCCGATTTAGATCACACACATGAACAAAAATTGTAGTGGTATAAACAGCAATCTGCTCTTATTGCAGAAGGCTTATCTGTAAGCACACCTGTAAAACTGCACTAAAAGCAGACTGGACTGATTTTTTTCTGCACCAGCTTGTATGTAAAACATGGCATGATTACTGGTCAATCATTACTCAAAAAGCCCATCAAGGATGTATTAACTCAAATTGCACTGCAAACTGATGAAGATTCAGATGCTTATCCCACAGGCTGCTCCATGACAACAGTCCTCTGCAGTTGGCTTCACACAGGCTCACTCGACCTGATCACGGTTTTCTTCAGACTCACTGCAGCAAACACTCTCATGCTACCCATTAAATTCTGCTTATTTGTCATAAGTTGCCTGCTGGTGTCCTCCAGCACGATTTCTGCAGCCTAACAGGGCAGTACACCTCACACTGGACTGCTAAAATCCTGCAGTGCATCGCAGTGCTTCTGTCTTTATTTCTCATGCAGAAATTGTAATTTACCCTATCCTTAGAGAGAAGAGCTCACTCAAAAGCAGATAATAAGCTGGTATACATAAATAGGTTAATCATTTAAACTATTTTACTCACAAAAATATTCAGAATTGATGGGATTATTCTCTATTAAAAAATATTCTACTTATATAACCTCTACAAGGTTAAATGCTGAGGAAAGCATTTAGGTAAAGAAAATGTAAAACTAGCACTCTGAATTGGCTGAATTTTCAAAAAATACTGATATAGAGTACCCACAACCTGATAATACAGAATACAATATATTAAAAGAAACTCAAACAATTAAATTAATATAGATATTTAACTTATGAAAACTGTAACAGGATGTTCCTGAAGATTTTTACGGTTGCATGGAGAGAAAATCTAAAACGTGCCTGTTGTAGTAACGCCAGAGTGCATTTGTAAAGCGGCTATGAAGGGTTTATTAAGAAACGCGTTCCTTGAGTTTTATTGCTTTTAATGGAATGGAGACATGAAGAAGTGACAAAGAGTATTTCCAAAATTTTCTTTTAAAAACATGTCACTCCAAGAAGAAAAACTTTATTGCTTTAAATTCTACAAAGGTGAACAGCTGCAATGTTAAATATATTTAATTTCAAGTTAAAGTACCTACCTTATCTCTGATTTTTGTATCAAGACTCTTATAATTTTCCTCAATTTCTTGAATTTTTTTCGCCACTGGAGCCTGCATTTCCTTCAGATTCTTCAACTCTTCCTTAGCCTGGTCACGACTTTGTTTCACTTCTTCATGCTGCTGACGAACATTTTCATATTCCTTGCAATATGAAAGCAGGAGAATAGATTTTGATTTCTAGTCCATGTGATTTATACTGCTCTAACATTTCATTTAATTGTACATGAGTTTGGAAAAAAAAATTTCACTTAGAAGTTAGTATACTACCTAAATAAGCCTCCTGTTATTTTCAATATGACCAAAAGAGAAACAGATCATTTAGTCCCCAATGAACTGCACACACATTTAATGATTTTCAAGTATTAGGCCATTCAAGGAGCAGAAGAAATGATCAAATTTTCTGCAATTACCTTGCCTCTAAGTCCATCTTGGGCCAATGTGGGGAGAGTAACTCTTTAGTCCCTTCTTCCCATAGCCCGAGAACCACTTATGCAGAAAACCTGAAGCTAAGGGGCAAATAACCACAAAAAGAAAAAGAAGGAAAAGAACTAGAGAGACCAGACAGCTATAGATACCACCCTATGGTAAACTAAAGAGAGAAACAGAGAAATAAAACTTTGGGGGAAACAAACAAACCAAAAAGGCCATCCATACACCGCAAATACCAAAGAAGTCACTGGGGGCAAAGAACTCATTGGGGAGCTGAGAATAAAATTATGGTAAGCAGAGTAGTGAAAAAGAACTACTATCACCAAGAACACAAGAGTTTCTAGAGAAAAACAGCTAAGGCTCTGCGAAAGTAATTACTTCAATTATGAGAAATCGGCATGTTTCTCATAAGGCATGGTGTATTAAGTTAGCTGGAGAAAAAAAAGGAACCTCATGTTCAACAACATACAAGCTGAAGAACGTAAGCCTGAATTACACCAACGTTTAAAGCACAAAAGAGAGAGCTTGCAAACTCCTCCTGAATCAGCTAATTTTGCCTTATCCTCCACTACTCTTTCCCTAGTTAGCTATTTAATTACTCCATTTGTAAGCATACACAACTAATCAGTATTCAAGCTATTAAATCAAAAAAATTTAGGAGTAGCTTTTTATAAAGCCAAAAACTCCTTGAAGAAAGCTGCTGTCATTCACAGACATGGGGTCCCCTCAATAGTCACCATTAGAGATAGCTACAAAGTTAAAGCAATTAAACCTCCATCTGGTTAATAAGTGCAGTGTATTTAGCCCCATTTTAAATAAGACATCGTATTTCAAAGTTAAAGCAAGAAAACACATATTAGCATATAATTTCTTCAGACATGTGAATGTTTCTAAAAACTGCTTTGTTTTTTTTTTTAAACAGAGAAAATCCATTTAACACCTGAAGAAAATCTGATTTTCATTAGACCTATGTATTTTGGTAATCTTTAAGAAAATAATTTTGACCTTGGAATTATTCACTCAGTCAGAGATCTGCAGAACTTTTGAAGCATTTCATGCCTCCTTTCTCAGTTGTGAATGCAAAAAGGAGAAGAGTGGGATGGCCTGATGAAAAAAAATTTCAAAATTATGATTTTTCAGACATTTACAGTTTGAGGAACAGAACCTCATGCCTCTATACTACCTCGAGACAGACGCCTTAAAATATACCACACTACCTAAAGCTTAAGCATGGAGGGTGAGAAACATTTCTTTAAGAGTTATGCAGGAAAGGTTATGTCAAAAAGTTTGTGGTTCCTTAAATCTGCTCATTAGCTGTAGTTATCATTAAGATAATTTGATTTAAGGCCTCTGAAAAGTACAGAAAGAGTAAGCGCTTAAGTTCAAATCTTTTTTTTGTAATTACTTTCAGGGCTCATTTTATGGATTTTAAAGGAGATGCTTAACAGATATGTCTAAATAGATATGTCTAAATACAGGCATATTCAAATGGTACATAAGCAATATAACAGTAACGACAATAAATCTCCACATACAGAACCAACTGGCTACAGCACTTGACTACAGAAGTACTTCCTGGTGAAAAGCAGTGGAGTGTTCAAAAAAAACCCCATAGTTACACAGTGATGAAATAGTAAGCTATGCTCTGCCCTAGTCTTGCTCTTTTTGCTTAAGAGCAAGAGAGAATCTACTATCATCAAAACAGTGTGTGGCCTATTTCATTTGATCTTTTTCCAGTGTTTTCTCCATTGTGTTTGTCTACTGCAGTTATTTACAGATCTGCACGCTGGTTGCTTTGGAGGCTCATCTAGCAAATCCATTTGGCTACACAGGCAAACAGCAACTTAATGTTTGGTCTACAATTAGAATCCTTGAATACCTTGAATTGGATACTCTTCAAGATACAAGGGACAAAGATCTCTGTATATCCATAGGAGGCTTTCTTTTGTGCAAAACTGCTATGAAATGCTTTAAGGAAGTTTATCTATCTACCAACAAGTATTATCTGAAGGGTTTTATACTTTCTGTACCTGTATTTCATAAAATCCATAAAGTATGCAAACAGAGCAAACAACATAACTACCTCAGTAAAGTAAAAGCCACATGAACTTACTGGTGCTTCATTCCCAAAGATGCCAGAGATTGCTTAAATTAAGCAGTTATCTCTACAAGGAATAACACAAATACTGCCTTTAACCCATTTTGATGGCTCTTCTAAATGGGCAGAAACTCCTTACACGTACTTATACGTGCAAAAAAGTCTCTGATCAAATTTAGAACAAAAATAGTATATCAAGATCTATCCTGTTCACATCAAGCAATCCTGAGGATATGCAAGCTACTCTCACAAAGATTTTTATAAGAAATTGCTGGCACATTACTGATACTGCAGTTTTAGGGAAAACGGTTAAATTAGAGAAATACTGAAAATACAACAAAAGCTTACCACCCAAGGCCTTTTCCTCTCAAGCATCTCAATTAAGTCAAGGTGACGCTTGCGTTCATGGTATCTCTCAACATCTTGTTTGTATCGTTCAATCCTCTGTCTCATTTTCTCCAAAGAATTGCTTTTCTCTTTGCACAAGTTCTGTAGGAATACATATTTTTATATTTTAAACTATCTACTCCGTGAAAACACTTCTCAGAAATTATGCAAATCTCATCTGTATATTACCCAAGCAGGACATTTTAGTACAGCAGTAACTAGGGGGTAAAATACAACTAAAAGTAGATGTCCATTTTTTCCAGGTACCTTAGTACACATGCTTTTTGTCAAGGTATAGCTAGTAGTAGTCTTAATCTGAAGAAAATCTTTCTAAAAAAGGTTATACATTATACAGTGAAGTTCCTCTCACAACTCAAAACTCCATTAACTTAGAAGCTGCTAAATAACTTTAACTGATTCTACTATATACAAGCAGCAAAAATTCTTATGAAAGATTCTACAGAGAACAAGTACCCTATGTCATCTGTGTCCAGACCACTTGGATAGATATGTCCCAGCACTTGTGAGTTTAAGTGTGTGTGAATGAATGAAACCTGAGAGAAAGTAAGCAAGAGCAGATAAAATGAACTTACATGCACACTTAGTAAGTAACTACTCTTCTGTAAAATCTCACATTAAGTTTTATTACACAAATTTTCCTACAGTTACTTCTTGTGTCTCTATAATAGGCATGTTTACCTCCAGTTCTCTTTCTTTTTCTCTGAAGTTTTTAAGTTCACAGTGAAATTGATACATTTCTGGAGGACCAATAGATTTTTCAGTGGCTTCAAGCAATTCAATCTTACTCAGTTTTGCAAATTCTCCAACTTTGTCCTACAAAATAAAATATTATAAAAATGCTGGATTAGAACAATATAATAATACAACAATGTTGGATTAGAACAATATAATAATACAACAATGCTGGATTAAATTTGAGCAACCATTGTCATCTGATTTAGAGTTCCATCACAGATAGCTCTGAAAGTTAAGCATAGCATGACTATCTTATTAGGTAACAGCTTCTAACTCTCTTAAAGATTTGTAGGGGTTTCATACATGGTTTTGGTGGAACTTGAATCTTTGCTGTTCTTATCCTCAGTTGTTTGGCTCCGACAACAGCTTCTGAGGTACTTGGAGGAAGGGGTGGAGGAAAAGACAGCAATGTTGCTTGTTTTTTCTTTTGTTTGTTTTAATTCACTATAATTGTCCTAAACAAGATTGTTCAGATAATTTTGGATTTTATTCTGCTGTATTCCTCATGTCGGTTCGGAGACTTTCGAGGTCACAACTTTTCAGGATAAATGCTATAATTAACTCAAAATTAAATAATGTGAAATTTAAGATTAAGCCTGTCAGCCAAGTATATCAGGGACCGTTGCTGCTAAAGCAGAGCAACAGCTCAAAACAAGATTGGAGTGCTTGATATGCTTCCCATTGCTACAGTGACAAAGAGTAAATTAACCATATAGAGCAGTAATATTCACTAAAGCAATGTTTATACACAAAAGCTATGTTGGTGGAGCCTGCAGAAATTCCTGCTCTGAAAAAATATTGTGAGTACGTAAAATGAGAAAAAAAGCCATTTCCAGACTTTCTCAATTTCTGAATTTTAACTTTTCCAGTGTGTCTTTTGAATGCTTTTCCTTGAATAAAAGAGCAAATATATGCTTGACTAAGCTCTGATAAGGCATCATTTTACTACCTCTTGGATGATTTACAAGAACTGGGAAGGACTCAGAAATGAGCCAATCATAACGTTTAATAAAATGTAATTGTAAGGCAAATTAGCTGTCTGTACAAAAGCCTTAATCTGTCCAAGCACGGATGGATTAAGCTACAGAAGCTGCATGTAGCATTTTTTAGTCTTCTCCCTCCCTTAGGGACTATCAGCGCAATTTTACTTAATTCAGACACAGAAAACCTTTAAATTCTATCTATTCTCTAAAAACGGTTGAGCTACAGAAGTTAACCAACAGGTCTGTGGTTGCAGCTGCAGACTCATCTAATAGAATTGCCTCCACACTTTTTTTTTGCTTTTTGGAGAATTAAATCTAGACAACTCTGCCCATTAACTACCAAGCAAATACAGGATCTAATGCTGAGGAACTGACTGGATATAACTAGTGAGAAGCACCTGCAGAGATTGATAAGGTAAGTTCGCAATACCATACAGATAAAAGCACAAAGAAGGGCAGGGGAGACCTCAAGACTACACATTTTTCCCTTCAAAAGTCTCTTTTTACTAAGAACACCAACAGCAGAAGCAGTGGAACAGAGAGAAACCACTGCAGTGTTGCTGCCCAAATAACAACCTAGGGAATATCTGTGGCTTTCCTCATTCTCAACTGACAGCATGTACAAAAGTGTCTAATTAGCAAGTCCGGTAAGGTGCCTTATAAGGACACACATTTCTTTCACCATTACACCTGTATGGCTACTTCCTCTCTCTCACTCTTTTTGCAGTCCCATTAAATTGAATTCCTGGTGCAAGACGAAGCAATTAGAAGCTGCAAAATCCTCTCAAAATAAAGTACTCCATTTGCATCCATTGTCTTTCAAAATTCTTCAATACCTGAGGAAGAAACTGGCACAAATTGCCCACTTGGATATTTAAGGCTGTAATCTGTTCCTCTACGGCTTTCAAGGTTGATGGCTTTCTGTTGATGAACCATGTTGATGTGTTGTTCACCACTTGAATTTCCCGTGTGATAATTAAATTGTTATGTGGCTGGAACCTGGTAATGAAAGGAGCATTTATACTTTTGAGAGCGCATAAAGATTACTTAATGTCAACAAAATATGTTAAAGATTTGTACTAAGAAATGTAACATATCTAACTATTTGCTATAAAACAACTAGATAGAGATTCAAATTCTGTGTTTCACATAATGGCCAGTACTTCAATGAATTAATCCTGTCATGTCGGCTGTAGAAAAGTCCCATGGAAGACAAGAATAACTGCAAATCTGGAGTGCATGAGTAAAAGCATTGCCAGCAGTTTGAGAGGAACAAGTCCAGGAGTGGACTACTAGGGTAATAAAAGACTGAAGCATCTCTCAGATGACAGGCTGAGAGAGCTTGGCTTGTTCAGCCTGGAAAAAGAAAAGACTGGGAAGTGGGGAATCTTATCACTGTACACAAGTATATGAAAGGAACATACAGAGTGAATGAGACCAATCTCTTTCCAGCAACGCCCAGGGACAGGACAGGAGGCAGAAGGAGAGAAAGGCCCATGCAAGCATGAGGAAGAAGTCTGCTTCCTTGGAGACAGGCAGAAGTTGTCTGGACATGGTCCTGGGCCAGATGCTCTGCATGACTGGGCTTGAGCAGGGAGGTGGATTACATGATCTCCAGAGGTACCTCTCACCCCTCTCCTCTCTGTGAAGTCTATCTGCACGGTCCGTTTTTAAGGTGCAAAGACAAAACGCATATAGAAAACATTCTTTTAGAATCTCCTTTCGAGGTATCGTAAAATCTGAATCTTTAGAATAAAAAGGTCAACGTTCAATAAAGACTAGGGATTTCTTTTTTTCAAAAATCCGTCTCTCACTTAAAAGAGACAACATTAACCCTAAATAGGAGGAATTTAATATAGCTGTTTCTAAACTACAGCATGTATTTACACTCAAGCACACGCACACACACAAAAAACCCCAACATTTTCAGAAATGCCTGATATAATTTTGCAGACTAGGTCCAAATGATATTTCAGTTGCCCTGGAAAAGTTTATCAAGAAGACAATGTTGGTCCAAACTAGCCAGATCTACTATTTTTTCCTTCTGTTTGGCCTCAGTAAATGGCATTTCTAGAAAGATGCAGATGAGTCCTCCAAATCAGTAATATCAATATGAAAAAGTGAAAGCAGTACATTTGATTTTAGAATTTCAAGACTTTAAACCATCTCTAAACCAACCATTAAATCTTAAGGGTAATACTGTCCATATCTGAATTACCTGAACCCTTAATATACTCAAAAGCTAAACACATCACTTAAGTTATTCTTTCTCTATTTTTGTACACCAAGACAAGGTAAAATGCTTCATAAGGTGAAAAATCCTGCCACCATTGATCATTTCTTGAAAGACAGGATTTTAGCTTAGAATTTTGAAGGTTAATACAAACAAAATCAACATGCTTAAAGAAAGACCACTGCACACCAGATATTTTTGAACAGCTTATGAATGATTGTAAGGGAAAATAATCTAATAAAAATGCATTAGAAGTATAATTTTACTACTTACAGTTCAATTTCTACTAGACCTTTCAAGCATCCACGCTTCACAAAGAGACCAACCTACAAAATGAATTACAGACATATTATTGCAAATTATTAGTTATTTAAAGTGTTATTTCTTTTAAAAATATACATTTGTTAATATAATAAAATGTTTTTGCTGAATATTGAGTTAATAATTTTGTCTGCCTGTTAACAATAACTAGCAATAATGGAAAAAGCTTCTTCAATAGCTCGCTGTACCAGCCCTTCCTCCATAAACTGACAATTTCAACTTCCAATACTGAACAAATTATAATCAAAGAATCTACAGAAAGGGAGGATTTCCATGCAAATGAAAAACAACAGTTCCCAAAGCTAATTCTAACATTGTAAAAATTATATATAAATATGAGAGGCCAAAAGACAATACCTACATCACTGTAAAATCAGTTAAACACCCGGATTTAGCTCTCCAAAGCTCTAGTGAAACATACTCCACATAAATACAACCCCCCAAAAAAAAACAAAAAGAAAAACTTAAAAAATCTGACAATGCAAATTAAATACCTACTGTGATGCCAGCACATTAGCTTTTGGGAGTACAAGTGAGACAAGTGATCCTACTGAAGATAACAGAAACATTTATACCTAAATCAGCCAACTTGTATTTAAATCAAAGATTACCAGCTTCAGGCTTTTAGATAAATTCTCAGACACACTGATGACATCTTTCACTGATAACCTACATTTAGAAATTTATGTTAGACTTTATTCTAATGTTGCCCTAACTTTAGCTGAAATTCTTGTTTGAATGTTACTCATGTAACAGGACACATTCTCCTTCAAAATTTAACATTCTAGCCTCCTAAGATTCCAGCGGAACACAGGCTTTTCCATCTAACAATTCAGACAAGAAGCAAAGCAGTTAAAGTTAGGTGATTCCTTTGGTAAAAGCTCTTGCTCTTGGATTAGGGTTATTCTACAACTCATATATCTTGCATTTTATTTATATATATATTTTTAAATATATATATATATATCCGTATATAAACAAAGATTATTTTCTCTCCTTCTGCTGAATTGCACCTCAGTGGAATTCAGATTAAAAATTAACATTACAAGGCTTTTTACTCACCTTATCAGCCCTCCCTATAAAAGATGGCTTTCCAGCCAGGCCCAGGCAGATAGCACAAACAATGCTCGATTTTCCTGTTCCATTAGCACCTACAATCATGTTCAAGTTGGGGCCTGGATGTACTTCACAGCTGTCATATGTCCTGGAAAATATAATAATTTACTTCTCAAACCATGTAAACAAATATAACATGAAAAATGTACACCCACTTATCTTAAAAAACGAAGACAACAAATTATATTTATAATCAAGTGTACATGAAGTTAAATGCATTCCTCAAGTATCAACTTGCAAAAAAACTGCACAGTGAAAAAAAAAAAGACTCCACATTAAAATAAAGTGGAGTCAAATGCTGCCTGTCACGCACCAGTTTCCACCAGAAAGATTATACAGAACAACATGATAGATGCTGCCAAATGAGGAAGGAGAGGAAAACAAGACTGGGAGAATTAATCCAGTTTGTTGCACCTGTCTCCAGACACACATACATATGTACGCACGTACATACATAGGATGTACAGGGGCCCGCAGTGCTGCACGACGCTGGTGAGATTCCAAACTGAGAGGCTGGGTACCGCGCACCTCAGCTACAAGGCATGAGAAGCGGCCCTGCTATCGGGGCGGGTTCTTCTCTTTTTTTGCCCACCCGACACGCACTCCCCCCGTGCGAGGCAGCCGTAGGGACGCCGCGGAGCGCACACCGCAGCGGCAGGGGCGCCCCGGGCGGGCCGGCACCGGCCCCGGCCCCGGCACTGGGCCTGAGGGCAGATGGGGCAGCTGCAGGTGACACGGCGCCGCGGCCCGCCCGCCCGCAAGGGAGGCGGCAGCTGAACGGCCCTGTGCAGGGCCCGCTCCCCGACTCACAGGAAGTTCTCCATGAAGACGCGGACGATGGAGCCCTCCACGAAGCGCGCGGGCGGCTCGGCCGCCCTGCCCGCCCGCAACGGCCCACCCGCGGGGCCCCGGCTTTGCGCCGCCATCTTCGCCGCCGCCACCCGCCCGCCCCGGCGCGCAGCCAGCCGGTTGGCGGGTGACCAGGGGCGGGGCGACTCAGAGCTGCGCTCATTGGCTGAACGGGGAAGGCGCCGAGGCGCTGTGAGGCTGTTCATTGGCTCTCACCGCGCCGCGCTGGCGCCGATTGGCTGTGCGCCGCGGGGTGCGGGGGGAGGCGGGCGGAGTGTTGCTGCGCGGGTTTCGCTTTCGGAAGAGCCAGGGGCTGCGGCACGGGGCGCTGTGCTGGCCGAGCCCCCGCAATGCCCGCTGGGAGGTGTAGTCCAGCCGGTCCGGCTTCCCGGCGGGCGCCGCGGCGGGTGGGACTACACCTCCCGGCGGGCATTGCGCGCGAGGCGCGGCGGCGGCGGCGAGCGGAGCCCGAAGCCGCGGCCCACCAGGAGGGGGCAGCGCGGGGCGGCCGAGCGGGGCGGCCGCGGCTCCCGCTTCCCTGCCGCCTTCCCGCGGCTGCACAAAGACTCGGTGTCCGGAGGCGCCTGCGGCGACCGGTACCCGGGCGGCGTCAGGAGGGCCCCAGTGGACGGAGAGTGCCCCATGGCCGTACGGGTGTAGTGGGACTGTGCAGGGCACAGCGTTTCCCTGGCAGTTCCTGTGTAGGAAAGGGGATAAAATAAACAAATAAATAAATAAAAATAAACGGTTGTAAAAAAATAAATAAAAGGTTGTCCAGATGCAAGATAAAGGATGAAGGGGGTTGTTTCAGCAGAATTCTTTCAAAATGGGAGTGCGGATGCCTGTGGGCACTAACGGGCTGATGGGCTTCCAGATGGGATGCGAAATGACCCTTTTGGAGAAGGCGCAAGGCTCTGCGCCCACTCAGTGCCAGGAAAGTTTGGAATGGGAGGGGAGATCAGGAACTCCCGAAATGCAGGTGTGCACCTGTGCTCTCGCTGGTGAGGCGGGGAAGGATTTAAAACCCTGCAATTAAATATCAGCAAGAGTTCTGATAATTAAAAGCCTTGTGAGATATAACCGTATATTTAACTGACGTGTGTTTGCCTAGTTAGATTATGAGTTAATTGATTTATTAGGTTCTTGGTGGTGATTTTTCTTGCAGTACATTGCAGATAACTTGTGGCAGGTGGTTGATGAGCCAAAAAGGAGAGGGGTGCTGCTAGATCTGATACTAAAAGAGATGGTCTAGTTGGAGGTAGGAGGCTTGGGGGCAGTCTTGGCTGCAGTGATTATGAGAAGATCAAATGCACGATCCTGCGAGGAGGAAGCTAAGCAAGAAGTAGGATTGCAGCCCCAGACTTCAAGAGAGCTAACTCTGACCTCCTCAGGGAGCTCCTCGGAGGAATCCCCAGGGCAAGGGTCCTGGAAGGAAAGGGGGTCCAGGAGAGTTCAAGCACCTCTTTCTCCAAGCTCAGAATCGGTGCATTCCTACAAGAAAGATGTTGAGCAAGGTGGGCAGGAGACCTGCGTGGATGGGCAAGGAGCTGTTGGGTAAACTCAATGAGAAAAAGAGAGCATACATAATGTGGAAGAAGGGCTCGCCACATGGGAAGGATATAGGAACATGGCCAGAGAATGCAGGGATGCAATGAGGAAGGTCAAGACCTGCTTGGAATTAGAGTTAGCAAGAGACATCAGGGGCAACAGGAAGATCTTCCATAAATGCATCAGCAGCAGGAGGAAGACTAGGGAAAATATTAGTCCACTGCTGAATGCAGAGGGTGCCTTTGTGGCAGAGGATGCAGAGAAGGCAGAGTTAATAAATAACTTCTGTGCTTTTGTCTTTACTGCTAAGGCCAGTCCCCATGAACTGCAGAGCCCAGAGACAGGAGAGATAACCAGGAGAGAGGAGAACTTTCCACTGGTCGAGGAGGATTCGGTTAGGGATTATTTAAGCAAACTGGACACCCATAAATCTATGGGCCTGGATGGGATGCATCCAAGAGAGCTTAGGGAACTCATGGGATTATTGCTCAGCCGCTCTCCATCATCTTCGAGAGGCCATGGAGAGCAGGGGAGGTGCCAGAGGACTGGAAGAAACCAAGGTCGTTCAGGGCAAGAGGGAGGAGCTGGGAAACTACAGGCCGCTCAGCCTCACCTCCATTCCTAGAAATGTGATGGAGCGGCTCATCCTAGAGACCATCTCTAGGCATGTCAAGGAAAAGAAGGTGGTCAGGAGTAGTCAGCATGGATTCACCAAGGGGAATCTTGTCTGACCAACCTGAAAGCCTTCTACGATGAGTTGACCAGCTGGGTGGACAATGAGAAAGCTGTGGATGTTGTCTGCCTTGACTTCAGCAAGGCTTTTGACACAGTCTCCTATAACATCCTCATAGGAAAGCTCAGGAAGTGTGAACTGGATGAGTGGACACTGAAGTGGATTGAGGACTGGCTGGATGGCAGAGCCCAGAGGGTGCTGATAAATTGGGCTGAGTCTGGTTGGAGGCCTCTGGCCAGTGGTGTCCCCCAGGGTCAGTACTGGGCCCGGTGCTCTTCAACTTGTTCATCAGTGACTTGGACGAGGGCACAGAGCGCACCCTCAGCAGGTTTGCAGGTGACACCAAACTGGGAGGAGTGGGTGACACTCCCGAGGGCTGTGCTGCCATTCAGAGGGACCTGGACAGGATGGAGAGATGGGCAGAGAGGAACCTCATGAGGTTCAACAAGGACAAGTGCAGGGTCCTGCCCTGGAGAGGAATAACCCCAGGCAGGAGTCTCCTTCTCTGGAGATCTTCCAAACCCGCCTGGACGTTGCCCTGTGCCCCGTGCTCTGGGTGTCCCTGCTGGAGCAGAGGTTTGGACTAGATGATCTCTAGAGGTCCCTTCCAACCTGAACCCTTCTGTGATTCTGTGTGATTCTGTTTTGCTTAATCATTAAAAATGGTAGTACCTTCAATCACTGAGTCGCAACTTACAGTCTAAGAGATCCTCTCAGTCAAAGGTTAGATTAACCGTGTCTACATTTCGCTGCTGGAGGCTGATGAAGAAATCTACAGAATCTGTCAGGCCAGATTTTTAGGGGCCTGGGGAGTGTGAATGCTATTAACTTAAAAAAAAGAAAAGTCACGGCATTTGGATCAAGAACCATGCTTAGGTGAATAGGATGTAGATTTGAAAGCTAATGCAGGGCTTAAAAGCAGCTAGATGGAGCACACAGCTTAGCAGTGAGAAAGGGACCATAACCTAATATGTACAGAACTGTGAAAGTGACCAAAAATGGCAGGTAGAAATGCTGGTCTTCAGAGAAACCATATGCAAATAGGAAATAGAAAGGGGATAAGGACAGAGAGAGAGTCAGGAAAACAACAGATGAACATGAATGTCGACCAATTAATATAAAGGAGACTTGTACATTTATCTGTTCCCTGCTAAACACCTAATAAACTTGTAATGACTAATGGAAACCATTTTCCAAGGGAAAGGCTACACGTGAAAGCTGCAGCTGATAGTGCTGGCCAGAGGGAGCAGGAGGCAGACATTTGCTCTAACATGTGTGAGGGGGATTGGACTCTACATGTCAGGGTGGAGCAGAAGTGTGTCCTCCCCAGCCCCTGCCTTGAAGGGTAGCACAGGAGCTGCGGGTCCCGTGAGTGTTGGAAGTCGTAATTTGAAGCTGGATTCAAATGCAGCTAAACAAATGCCAGATTTTTTTCCATGCTCAGCTGCAGAGCTTTGTCAGCTTTGTTTAGCTCTAATACCGTACCGAGCCAGAATGTTATTTGCTTTACATTTATGCAAAGCTAGAGTAACAGTGATGTTTTGTGTAATTATTCTGTTTTCTCATAGGTGAGACTCAGGTCAGAATTTGGCCCTCTTTTAGTAAGTATACAGAATAGGGCGAAATGTCAGTCAATTGAAAATATTGAAATAAAAAGGATATTAAACAAGCAAAAAAAAACGGCTATTCCCCTGCTTTCAGGAAAAAAATTTGTTTTGGCTGCATCACAAAGCTATGTTTACAGCAGAAAAATACAAGACCTTTAATGTCTGGTGTGTTAAAGTAGCTTTTGAAGTTTTATTTTTTCATAGCCGTTCTGTGGCACAACCAGGCTCCATGCAATTACTTGTGGCTTGTGGGTTCTTTCATATTTACAGCTTTCAAAGAACTTACCTGACAGCAAACATGCCCAAAACAGCGCAGTCTCAGAACTGCTCTTCGTCCTGCTAAGGTCCTTTTAGAGCTATTCCAGCAGCAGGAAAAGAACTAAAGGTAAATGAAAAAGGACCCAGGGTGGAAATTAGTTGCATGGGGAGTTTCAGAATTGGACAGAGCTAATGGAATGCTTTTTACCTCAACACAGGACCGAGGTTTGCTAGTGAAGCAATGTGAATGCTTTTGTCTCTGTTTGTCTCTGGGTTTGTTTGTTTTTTTAGATGTTTTGTTGCCTTTCAGTAGTTGGGGAATTTGCCTATTCTTGCTGGAATTCAGCAAGTGTTTAGTTTAAGAAATGATAAAAATCTTTTAAAGTTGGCTTTCAGATTTTCATTCCATCCTTCAAATCATACAGAGACAGTAACAGATGGAAAGGGGCTGTTTTTTCCTTGTGAAAGGAGAACATCCTGTTTTCCTTTGCAGCCAGCATAGCATCTCTCGCCCTATGAATGAATATCCTGCTCTCAGTGACACCAGCGTAGGGACAGAAAGCCAATAACACTTTGTGTTTTATTAAATTTATTTCAAAGTTCCCTTAGAAGTATGCTGAATCACTAAGCCTTGTGATTTTAATCACTGTGTTTGTTTTCTACTTTTATAATTTAATGTGAATATTGATGCTGAAACGTCAGCTCTTTAAAGGAACTACAAAACTCTTTAAGAAAATGTCATTTATTTATGGCTGTTCTTTTGATTTTCAGAATATAGTAGCAAGAATAATGCACTGGTAACCAGCTGGCAAGAGAGATTACAAGTAGTTGGAACAGACAGTTAAAATTCCTTAAGTTCTTCTGGCTCTTCCTCTGTCTTTAGGAAATAATATTCTGTGTTTCAGGCTGTGTAGTCCAATAAGCATATGTTATTTGATGTATTAATTGCACAACCTCTTTAATTGCTTTTAAGTCACCGAAATGGGGGGGAAAAAGTGCATTTTTCCCAGAGAAAAGTCGTTCCTAGCAAGAGATGCTAGGGACTAGGCCTTGTCACTCCTTGTCTCAAAAATGTCCTAAAACATCTTTTAACGGGGAGAATCTGTGCTGCAACAGAACAATATGGAATCCAATCTAACGTGTCGCCGGTGGTGTGCGCTAGAAAAGCCCTATCCTTTGTGCTGGAAGCAGAGGAGGCCATTCTCACTCCGCCGTGTTGGTGCCTTGCGGAAGGAGGCTGGATGCGGTGGCTCCAGGCGTGCCCTCGCGGGAGCTCCCTGGAGCAGGTGACCAGCTGGATGAGGACACCCGCACATCCCGCTTGTTGCCAGGACCCAACCTACTGGAGCGGAGCCATTCGGTTGAGTTGTTTCTCACCACACCAGTAACTGAAGTTTGAGGCAGAACAATAAGATTTTTTTTTTGAAGTAGTGTTTTATTAGGAAGTTAGCATAGTTTCAAAACAAAGTCTTAAACACAAACTCCGAAAAACAGGTGTGAGCTCGGTGTCTTATTAAGATAAATGCAAGGCACACCTGGTTGGGTAAAGTATGAAAAAAAGACAACTGTACTCTGCGTGAGTGTACAAACTGTTTTTATTTAAAAAAAAAAAAAAAATATATGCCAGAAAAGCTACAGCATCAACTGTAAGTATCCCCCTTTCAAAACAGCAGTACCTTACATTGAATTATACTGGAACACTAAAAGTCAATTTGTTATTGACAAGAATGACGAACATATTCATTATAGTAAAATAATACAAAAACACAAAAACGGTAGCAAAAATATTAGTTTCCCAGAGAGATTTGTCATCATGAATAATTGCACTTAACCTGCAAGATACTACTAATAGCTAGTATTATTTTCTCTATTACTTCAAAATATTTATAATTTCCTTTAAAAAAATCCATTCTGTACCCAACACAAAACATTCACTGAATGCAGATTTAAGATAACACAACACTAGTTTTTAACTGTGCACCTCTACTTTCCTCTTTGATTTACAAAAGCATTAAAATACAGTATTTAAGGATGTGTGCAAAATGGGAAGCTTTTATATAATAACTGAAACCTCATGCAAGAGAGAAATTTAAAAAAAACAGTCTAAGAAGCCCTGAGTCAATAATTTCATTGCAAAGGCAAGGAATATGAGTGCTCTGAGTTCTTCCTATATGTTGGTGAATATTCAAAACAGTCCAGTATTTAAAACATGCTTTAAAACAGGTAGTTTGTGCAGTTCCTCACATAAAAACCTTCTGCTTTTTTCCTTTCAGCAGCATCTTTAAAACTCAATTTCATTTAAGCTGTCGGGATAGCCTGATGAAAACTGAATTTCTTCCACTTCTAGAATTAAAAAAGAAGGAGGAAATACTGCAGTTAGTTACATTTTTTATCACTTCACATAAGAAGAATGCAATTATCATGCTGGATTTTAAATGAAATGGCTGTACAGCTATTAGGAAGTTCCATAATATCATTGCTGGATTTTCTCATGCTTTACATCTTATAAAAAAAGAAAAATTCCACAGTAGCCCAGCAGCATGATGCTAAAATCAGACTCATTCACTGGGAACTCAAAAGAAGAAGTACCACTTATCTAATTATAAAAATTACTGCACTAAATACTATGTGTCTCCTAAGAAAAGGTTTATTTAGCTTACCTAAACATGATCCTGCCTGGAACAGAATATCATCAACAGCCGTATCACTTCTTATCGACATCCCACGAATTGCTTCAAAAATAATCTGTAAAGGTAAGGCACAGGTTCATAAACACCACACCTAGGGTGAAGAACTGGGGAAAAAGACACAGAGTGTGTCCTGAAGGCCCACTTCATGGAAAGAAACATGTTTCTCCAGCAGTCCATCTAAATAGATTTTCTGTGGCCAGAAAGCTGGGAACATAACTGTGCTGAAAGAAGGAGATCTGTTCTCACAGTCTGATGAAAGGTTGCACTTTAGAATACTGATAAATTTATGAGTTTATTCGCATAGAACTATGACAATTTTTACCATATTTTCCTATCTTGCTTTTCAGCCCAGATTATTTGCTAGGGTTTGTTATGCGCAGGTAAGGTTTGAGAGAAGAAAAAAAAGTATAAAAATAGTACATTGTGCTCTTGGAGCTAACTTGCTTTTCAGTAAAAGTTCACTTTCTCTTATTAGTTTCCAGACTCTTAAGGCAGACTGAAAAAAACGAGTACATCTTTGGTTAGTGATCAGTGCAGTTTCAGTCGAGAGCAATTTCAGCTTTCTCTTCAAGAGAAACAGAAGTCATATTTGTCTCTGGAAGTGCTGAAATCAAGGGCAAAGCTCCAGCCCACAGCAACCCTTGGCATGGTGACAATTCAGAAAGCCCATCGTGAAAGTATCAGAACTTCAAGATTTTATCAAATCTAGACAAGGTCTTGGACAATTAAAAATTCATGAGTAATGTAAATAAAATGACTGCTACTGGCAGGAAGTAAAGTGATAATGTATTTAAGTAAGCCTAAATATGTGTTAATGAATTAAAGAACTATTTTTATATTTTCGGCTCACTGATTAACTATTCTAACCAGTTCACTACTTCTGCGTGTTGTTCAAAAGGCCATTTAATCCTGTCTACATTTTTTTTTTAATGCAGAGTCAAACTACCATTCGAACATACAGCTACGTTTAATTTTCCCTTTTGACTTTTGTTTGTTTGTTTGTTTTGCTTACCTGGTGGTTTTTTTCACTTTCATATTCTATCAGTCCCCTTAGCCACGAGATGCTTTGTTCTCCTGTTCTCCTCCATAACGGAATCTCTTCATCATCACCTTCCTTTTTTAAGTAAACACTTAATAACCCAGTCCCAGCTCCATACATGTGATAGAAGAATGTCAAGCACAGTTTTCCAGAAGTCCCTCTTAATGTTCTTGATGTTAGGTATGCTCTCTGTCCATACACCATGTCGGATGCCTCTATATACATATAGTATCCTTAAAAAGACATATAGTCAAATATTAGCACAGTGGAAGGGTTCTTTCTTTCAATGTGATCAGTATGTACAAAATGTACATATGAAACTAGTTTGATAAATAAATCTCCTAGCTCAAAATAGAATTCAAGAATGAGTATGTTTTTAATTATGCTAAATGAATGCTGATAAAAGAACATGTAAAATTTGGTTTATGTCAGAGGAATAGCTGAGGACAAGATCGTATGTCATATGTCTTTTACATTACATATGACGTCAATAATAATTTTCTTTCTGTGATCGTGCTGTGAGGACCAAGTGAATCAATCTAGGAGCAAATAGAAAAAAGGACTCTGATTCTTGGGAGAACTGACTGGTGGCAGACGAATTGCTATTGCCTTGAGAACCATCACGGAGCTGTGTGCAGCTGGAGCAAATTGAGGTGTGTCGGGGGACTGGGGAGCACCCGATGCCCTCCCAGCCGCTTTGCGTCGCGAGGCCCCGCTGCGGCAGCCGGCAGGAGGTCCGCACTCTGCCGCCGCTGCTGCCCAGCCTGAAGCGTCACCCAAACAGGAGAAAAGCGGAGAAGGGCAAGAGCAGCTTGTAGGTGCCCCAGGTATTTGCTGTTCTGCTGTGATGTTCGAAGTCTCAGTAACTAAACTCACGCTGAAAACATCTTCTGTAAACAAGGTTGTAGTCTGGTGGTGACCAGCAGCAGGAAAAAGAAAGAGGATGGGGAGGAATCAAATTATCTGCAGCTGTGGATCTATAAAGACAAAACCACTTCATACGGTGATTTGGGGGAAATTCCCAAGGCCTAATGCATGCCTGATGACAGGAATTTTGATGCTGACTCTGCTTAAGAGTTATAACTAGTAATTCCGCACAATAAAAGAAAAAAGCTTGCTTTTTATGGCTTTAAGGCCTTAGAGATACTATAACCTTGTTGGAAAGACTAGATCAGTTCTAGATTTTTGAATTCAAGTCTTTATTTTTCTCATTACATTCTGCTACAAACAGATTTGTGATGCAAGGAATAAATATTGCTCTAAACTTGTTTTCTTGACACATTAGCTTTCTTGACACATGAAGCTTAAAATATGCTTCACGAATTCTAAGGGCAAGTGGTCAGTTTCAAACTTCAGAGTGGCTAGTGATCTTCATAAGCAGAAAATAGGTCTGAAGTCTGTCTCTACCTAAAAAAATTAAGAAAATTAAGCTAATAGTCAATTCAAACTAAAGAGCTGTTCCTTCATTAACTGTATAAATAACTAATAAATATAACTAATATAACTAATATATAATATATATATTATTATATATATTATATAATATATATATATATATACACTAAATATAATATAACTAATAACTATAAATAATCTAAGAGGATTTGACCTTGGGAGCATGAGATCTGAGATATGGGGTATTTGGAAGAGGAAAAATACATGACATTACAAAGAGAATGACAGAGTTAAAAAAATGCAGCAAACAAAGCTGCATATTAACTCCTTCTATTAAGTAACATGTGGTTACCCACCAAAACAGCTAAAAATTTTAAAATGACACAACCCTTTCACATCCTATTAGGTAGAAAGTGTGCCAGACAGTACAGAGATGGCCTACATGTGCTTCTCCAGGAGGTTCACCAACTACATCTGCTCAGATTTACAAGTAATGTCCCCTTTTATTTCAGAACACATAAAGAGGAGTTTCATAAAGGCATAAAACTTGCTTATCACTGAAAGCTACTCATATTTGTACTTGGAATCAGACAGTGGAAGAACATAATTTCTTGGCAGTCTGAAATTTTCAAGCCAAATTAAAACATTCTCATCAACATGAGTGTTACCACTGTGAGTGAGGAGAAATCCCATGATCCACAAAGCCTTTTTAAGCCCTTGTAAGCCTTCACAGCTCAGAAGTTTTATCCATAATACCGAAGCCAGAGGAATTTCTGCCTGAAGTCCCCCATTGCGGGAGTTACGAGTACCAAAGGCCATAAAACAGCTCCTTATTTATGAAAGTCTGTAGCTACTGTGTGCAGCATGTGGGCCATTCTGACAGTTTTCTGGGAGCTCATCCCTCCTTAAGAGCCCTGCTTGCCTAAGTATTTGCTCTGCAGATAAAGTGCTGGATAGGATTTATGTTCTATAACCTGTTGTTTCTTCCAACTTTGAACAGAAGGTGTTCATGTAGAAGACTTGAGCTCCCACCAACTAGTTCACATTTTAAGGGAATATTCACAGAAATTCGGGTTTAGGAGAGGGCTTTGCTGCAGAGCCCCCCCCCCCCCCTTTTTTTTTCTTCTCTCCCAAGAGACTGCTGTGGAACATTAGCATCAATTTTTTCACTTTTCCACAGATAATTCATTCTAATCGTCACATTCTCAAAACCACCTTATCTGCGGGTCCCTAAGAAACCTCACTGTTGAATAGCTGTTCTGAAGAGAGGAATAAAATCCTTCCCTGCGTTCTAGGTCATCACTTCAAAGTGTTTGGAATTCAGAGATCATGTTCTGTTCCGAAAGTTCAAAGCGAGGCGGAACTCACCCACCCCAGTAGTGTGGTCTCCTCTGGGTCCCGTGTAAGAGGTGGGAGTGGGACCCCTCCTCCTGCGCCAGCTCCCGCGACCCTGCTTCTTCTGCGTGAACATACACTCATCCTTTTCAAACGTGCATTCCCCAGGGTTGGGCGGCAGCAGATCTATAAGGAAAGGCCACAGTTAAAAGCTGCAGATATATTAGACGGATGTGTGGAGAGATTAAATAAGTGTAATGTGTTCAATCTCCTGTTGAGAGCATTGGTTGTATCTACTCGGCAGCAGTCACAAGCCTATAAATGTAAGCTTCAATATGAAATAGCAGTCATTTAATTTTCTTCACATCTTTGAGGAAATCTGTGTGCTAGTTTGGCCCTCTGTCATGTATTGGTATTCTTAACATTTTCAGTGTTTGCAATTCTACTGCGATGCAGGACAGAGGAAGTTTAGAATTCAGATGCTGGACAGAAAGAAACGCAGGAAGTGTCCTTCAGGTCTTCATCGTTTTTAGAATAAAAACCGGCAAATTCCTTTCTTTTCTTTTTTTTTTTTTTTTTTGTGGGGGGGTGAAAGTCTCATGCAATCTGGTATTTTTTGGCAAGTATTTTTTGCTGCTATCTGTGGTAAGTCCCAGTATGACAATACATCCAAGTATCTGTTTTGCACCTCCGGTCCTTTTTAAAATGCCTTAGGAAGCACAGCCAGGCACACTTGATACCTGGTGGGATTATTTTATAAAAACCCGCACGTTGTTTTATGTGCATGACTTCCTCTGCTCAATAACCATTAGCTGACGGAATGCATGAAGTCCAGTGAAAAGAGGTACGATAACAGGGTGACATGAAAGGCACCATAAGTCAGCTTCATCACCATTTCAAAGGCACAACTTTATTCAGAGAAGAATAGGATTATAGGTCGGACCTGTCTCATGAGAATGGTTCCTAAAATAGGATGCAACTGTTGTACTGTCAAGTCTCAAAAAGCCCTCAGAAGAGGGAATCTGGGTGAGTTCAGAGTACTTAGACTGCACGTGTCAGAGAGTAAAGACTCATTCAAAAGACATTACCTGTTCCTCCCACTGCAGGAGGGGGACTTATCATTTTTGTTCCTTAGAAAACTGTAGCTCAGGTAAGGAACTATAGCTTGATCTTGCGTAACTGTACTTTTGGATTAAAAAATAGTACTGTCATTTGAAAATGCTGCTTTTGAGTCTGTTTCTGGTCTCCTAGTCTTAAGACTCATTTCAAACTGCACCTGCCTCTGTGTGACTTTTTTTTTTTTAATTCTAATGTCCCCACAAAGAATGCTCAATTATCTACAACTACTCTGCAGTCAGTGAGGTTAATTAGATGTTCGTTGGTACCACTTGGTTTGTTGGTGAAAAAAATGGTCCTCCCTGTAAATACTCAAAAATGGGATTCGTGCAATACTTACAGCAAAAATAAAATAAAATGAAATGAAATAAAATAAAATAAAATAAAATAAAATAAAATAAAATAAAATAAAATAAAGCACAGTGGATATAAGACAGCTGTAGGATGGGGTTGGAAAATGAAGATGTAAGATGACCTTTTATTAAAAAGGAGACAGGGAGGGTAGCAGTCATTGCAAGAGAAAAATACCCAGGCTTACCAGCAGCCTGGCAGCTCCCCAGGCTCAGTGATATGTCATCCAGTGCCACAAGTCCACAGTCCCAGAAGCTTTTACACCAGCTCACAAAGACAACCTGCAATACAGGAAGGAAGTTTCAGGTATCCTGGCTCTGTCAACAGCTTTTATTTTTTTATTCAATAAAAACTGTTGTCACATTTTTAAGTTAAATGATGTAGCTCTGCATTTAGTTGTTTCATTAGTAGAACAGCTGCTTTTTAGTGCATCAGAAAGAAATTATGACTCACTGCAGTTGTCGTCCTCCTGCCACAAAAAAAATATAACAAAACAAAAGTGACCAGCTCAAATCTCAAATGCCCTCAGTTGCCTTATCCTTACATGCTCGTTTGGAATTTTGTCCCTGGGAAAATAGATGTGAATGAGCAATGCGTGGAGCTGGGCAGCAGAAATGGCCTGAGCAAACTGCAAGCAAGAAAAACGGCAAGGAGATAAACCTGCTGCGTACGGGGGAGATCCTTCACAAACACCATGAGGCCACGGTACCACAGAGCAGGAGGCTGGCATTGCTCACAGGGCTCATCTGGGTACCGCGAATATTGGGAACAGATGTCTTGTTCCGAGGTATCTTATTTTACTAGTCATTAGTTATGCTATGGAAAATAAAAGTCACTCAAGGTTTGAAATATATAGCCAGTGAAGTAAAAGAAACAACCAAAACTGTAAGATTCCCATCTGCCTTTCCCCAAGGCTGACACAGATCTGTTCGGATTAGAAAAGAAACAAAAAGGTTTATTTTGTGAGAATAATTGCTGGCAGTTTTATTTGCCTAACTACTGCAAACCATCTGTAGGACCACTGGGGTTATGATCATAGTCTGGGAGGAGTTTTTCAAAACAATTCCTTTGTGATGAGGTCTGAGTTAGTAGCTGGAGACACATAAATGTCACTTATAATGCTTTAATGTTCCGGAACAACTGTAAACTCTGCAGTTCTACACTGGAGGTTCAGGGTTGACTGACAGTTTCATGCTGGTACAAAAAGGTTTTTAGAAGTTCTGCATCAGTATCCTTCATTTAACAAGTCCTCTTTAACAGAGACTCTAACACGTTCAGCACTGTCTTTATGCAGGATTTTGCAGATTGCTTTGCTGTGTAGAACTTATTTATCCATTTGCTTGTGAAACATCCTGAGAGGTAACTACGCTTCAGCCTCTCAAAAATGTATGGATTCTGCTGCCTGGAACAAAGCCATTTTCACAACTATTTTACATTCGGCACTGCTTGTCTAGGTAAAAGGGATAGTCTGTTTTGTCAACTGTTGCAGGTGTAGACCTGAGGAGTGCGCCAGCACAGCGTGCACACCAGCTCAGTGCACAGTGGCCTAATACTGGTCTTGGATCTTTTTCTTAACATTAAGGTTCAACAGAACTCGTTTTTTCCCCTAGTTTGTAAGATCATTCTCAAGCAACAATCTATTAAAAATTAAACAAACAAACAAAACTAGTAGCCTGTCTTAGAATACACAACACAAACAAACGCTGACGTTGTATAGACGTCATTCACAGACTCTTTAGCCGTTAATAAATGTATTCTGGTGAACATTTGTAATAAACTGGAGACACATCATAGTCCCAAAACCAGGAATCTTCAGAAAACCACACACGAAAGGGTGAAGTCAGCTCTCTTTTGTGAAACAACATTTCCGCACACTGGGCCTAGCTCTGTTTTAAGTGGTGTTTTCCCATTGACGTCACTGGGAACAGGACCGAGCTCTTTATTCTTAAGTTGCAATAATTTGTTCCATACAAGGTATGTAGGCCCACTGCATCCTGCAGAAAGCGCTCCATTCTAAAAGCATTGCAACAGTCGATCTGTAAAAGGCTTAATCAAAGCCGTGTTTTTCATAAAGGAAAGACTGATTTGTTTCAGTGACACTTGCAGACTGGTTCAGTTTTGCCATCTGCACCTTCAACACGACTGACTGTTCACTTGCTTTCTGTGGTATCGCGTGACATGCTGCCATGAGCAGGCTTCGTAACTGAGCATGGCTGGTGCGTTACTGTGCTAGTTAGTGCTTGGGAATGTGGAATTTTCTGTAGCTGTCTATCATCTTCCTGGCTAACTTTGCTGTTACAGCCTTGTTTGTTTTTAAGCAATGGGGTAGAGGATACTTTTCTTCACAGGTTAAACATTTTTCACTCCTCCTTTCTCCCAAATCCCTTTGGCCTTTCTACAGTATTTGAGCTTACCTCCCAAAATCTTACCAGTTTGGTGCGTACTCAGCCACTCATTTGCACCCTAGATCTCTGAATCCTTTCTACACTCTGCATTGGATGGGTGTTTTTTTGTGATTTGAACTAAAATATTTCCTAGGTTGATTCTTCCAAAATAAATCTTTACAAATTTATCTCATGCCTTGGAAGAGAGAATAGGGAGATCTTTGTCCTCAACTCACATTTTCTTTATAAAACATGACAGAAGAACTAATTATTTCAAACTACATAAAAAACTCTTCATCGGTTTGTATGCTTTCCTGGAGACTAAATTAGAAATGTTATCAAATACTGCTAGTGTTGCTAGTGTTACCAAAAAAAAATCACATATTTTCCTCTTATGTCTCTTCCTCTTCCAGTAAGAGGAGATGGCCAGGGCACGAAACCCTTCCAAATAATTGCCTCAAGTTCTGGAAGCCTATTTGTTTATTTTCCAGTGCTTAACCAATGTTATTACCTACAACCTCTAAAGTTTCAAAGAACAGTTCTTTTCACTTATCCTAGCAATAAGGCATAATGCCAACTGAGAACAATTAGTGGAGTTAGCAGAGACTTTTCATATGATATTTTGTGAGTTAGGCACAAAGGACTTCTTTACCACTCCACAACTCTACAAGTAAAATGATTTGAATATATGCATATGAGGAGAATTTTGAGAAGAAAGCACAGAACATGCATCAGGACTCACAGTCAAGAGGTATAAAGAGGAAAGGATTAACAGAGAAGCTTGTAAAGTAGTCTTGAAGGAGCTGGAGTCTCAGCGGGACTAAGAGAAAAGGAAAAAAGGGAAAAAAAGAGATGCCCCCAGATGGTTATGGGTCCTGTGTGTTTTCTTTCACAGTTGTTTATCCAAGAAGGGATTGCTGTTGCTCAACTAGAGAGCCTGACTAGACAAACCAGAGAAAAATTGGGACAGTGGCCAAATCTGGTCTCTGGAATGCAAGCTCTGTGCCTTTGCAGCAAATTAATTTACCTGGTTCTACCCTGCTATGTATTTCAAAGTTTAAGTTACATATTGTATAGCTGTAGATACAAAAAAAATCATTCTGTAATGTAGACACATCTTCTGATGCAATGTTTTAAAGCCAAGAGAAAGACAGCGAAGCCTGGGCTGGGTTTTTGTGAAGAGCAACAGTTTTAACATCAAATACCATGACACAAAAGTCGGTATTACGAAATCCAAACAGAATCCCTTTGAGCAGGAGGAGCACAAGCGTGACGTGACATAAAGACGTCTTAACCAAACAGCGGGCCTGACTCTTCAGGCAGTGACCCCAGCACACAGCTGTGTTAGAGTGTGTATGTACGTACAGGTGCTGCTCTCCGGCACCATGAGGCACAAGCACCACCACTCCGGCCCAAAATGCTTACAACCAGCTTAATTTAATTAGGTTTTTAAATGGTTTGTTTTCATTTGTCTTACACGGGAAGCAATTTGTCAAATAACTGAAATATACTACTAAGCCAAAATTTAAATGTCTGCAACCTTCTGTATAAACAAGTTGATTTAAAATGGCACTAGCTGTGCAAGTTTAGTTTCCTTTTAAATAAACGTTGTAATTTACCGCAGGTAAAATAATAGTTCATGAAAGTTTCTACATACTCAACTGGGTAACACTAGTACAACATTAGTGACATTGGAGCAAATGTTTCTGGAAATTTCTCTTGTCCAAGGACAAATAGCATTTTGACAAACAGTAGAAATAAACAATGAAAGATACCATGAAACTGACAGAACAAGCTGAGGCCACAGGCATCTATATCCAAAGGTTAAAGGATAGTGATAAGTTTTGCAGTCCCCTAAAGCCCTGCTAGATTTCCAGTATTCTCTTAGTATAACTCTATTTTCTTTTCACTAGAACTGGTTTGCCAATTTTTTATGACAGGGAAAGGTTTTTGCCCTTACACTGGAGTCTTTCCACATGAACTGGCATGGTAATATCTTAAGTTCCCCAAATAAAAAACTGAGCAAAATAATGAAATGTAAGTTAAAATATATGCCAAATATAACTGTGTAGTAATAGCAGTAATATAATAGTGCAACATATCCTTTTGATCCTTTTGCTTAGCTACTGAGAAAGTGCAGACCACAAAGATAAAACTTTCTCAGCTGAATAATTTTTTTTCATTTCCAATATATTGTTTTCATAACTGTATAGCAAATACCACAGACACCGGGGCACGCATTTTGCAAACACTACCGTTACTATTTACAAACCCTAATGCCGTTACTTTAAAGGAGGATCCTCCTAATGATCCTTCTTTCCAGCTCTTTAGGATCTTGTTTTGCAGGTGGAAGAGGGAAGGATAGAAGGGATTTAATATGAAAGAGCAACTAAATCCAACATCTTTAGCTGCATAACTAACTAGGCAAAGACAGAGCAAGAATCGTGTCAGACGCTCATTTCCTTGCCGTGAGGGTTTTCCAGGAGAGCAGGAGATGAGGACAAGGATGCCTGCCCTCCTGCACTTCCCATCAGGCCCTAAGGACTGTCCTTCATGGACTAGTGACTTGGTCGTGGTGGTCTAGAACTTTATGAGATCCAGGACTGGATTCATCATTACTGAGGACTTTGTTGTAGAAGCAGGAGACACAGACTTCTCGGTAACAAAGAGAATGCTGAAATAATTTAATATAAATTTTAGAAGTCTACTATTTTGCTTAGCATCATCATACTGGCACTATACAACAGCAAAGGTCCCACTACCTTCACTGGAAGCCGTGGGCAGGGAATGTGGGAAGAATATTTTAAGAGTAGTTCAGGGAAAACAGTATAAGGAAAAAAAAACAAAAAAAACATGATGTATTCTTCCCCTGAAATACAATGTTCACCTCGCAGAGATCTGGCTTAAGACCTTTCTGAACCTCAGGTCACACCTGTACCACTGCATTTACTTGTCACTGCAATTTCTACACTCCATGGATTTGCCTGTTTCCTTTTTATATACTCTCGGCCTGCACAGCATCCTGTGCAGAGGATTTCAATGTTTAGTCACTTGGAAGCAGTCCTTCCTTCTGTTTGTTTTCAAACAACCAAACGCTGAGTGCAACACTTGCTCACTCGATTTCACTTTCTTGGAACTGCAAGTTATGGAAGCAGGGTGAAAAGCAAACAGACGAAAACAAGGAAAGAGAAAAAAAATGTCAGAAAGGAAGAAAAGTCGATTAACAAAATGAAAACCCCAAGATGCTGCCACAACTGCCCCAAGGAAAGTAGGGTCAAATGTTATGAGGCCAATTGCCCTTCTGTGGATTAGGCATTTAACTCTTTGGGAGGTATTCAGATGCTGCAGCATTGGACAGTATTATAAAAACTTGCATGAATGGATAAACACAAGCTGTTTACCTTTGCAAACCAGTGAAATGTTCTGCATAGTGACCCAGACCTTGCTGATGTAAGCAGAGCTGATATGAGTAAAGAAAACGGCACTCAGGCCTTCAGTTCAATGGACTTTGTTCTGCTGCTTTATAAAAGAAAGATCTTCCCATGGTTGTGAGAATGTGCTCGCATGTGCACACACACACACACTATTAAATTGCAAATTCATGCTCATTGGTGCACACGGGCATCTCCATCTTACTCATGGCATAAGTGAATGGCTTTCAGCTGGGTCTCATCCTTTCCTGACATTTATCTGAAAATAATTTTCAGGGAATTCAACAGGAACCAAAGAATCTTTGTATTTTAGAGTCAGGTTTTTATGCTGCTGACTTATACAACAGAAGCTTAATTTGTTTTAATAAATGTTAGGAAGTTCTTTCTGTTTTCTTTATTCCCACATATGCCTGGGCACTACAAATTACAAAAACACTTTCCATGTATAGGTAAGCACCACAGGTACTTATATTAGTTAAAAGATGGGGTAATTCAAAAAAATGAGAAATCATATTCCAAATTGAATTTCCAGATGTTAGTCTTATGCAGCATATGTATTTCCAGTATGTGCATATATTTACACACACACATATAAACATTTATGAGTTGCTCGGTTGGATCGTGCCCACCTAACCTTTTCACATGGTTATTTCCAAAGTGTTATATTAAAGCTTGCTTGCCAGTTTCAGGTTTCCTGCTCACAGAACTCATGCCAACCATCTGTGCCAGACTCCAGTCAGTTAATTCAAAAGAACTTATGAAAAACTATTACACAACCAGGGAGACCAAAATATGAGCTTTCTTATTGGCTTGGTGCAAAAAATGCGTTATCAAAAATAAAACGTAGCAGGAAGTTTTCCCCCTCTCCGATTTTTTTGAGGCTTGAGAGTAATGTGCAAAGTAGGAAGAAAGACCAAAGAAATATGTAATCACAAATTTTAGAACAATCATTTTTCAGCAGAAAAAGCTTCATGACCTGCTCAGCACTCTGTCCCAGCAAGCATGACAGCATCTCTGAGCTTGCTGGCTATTAAGGTGCTGCCAAAGGACTGTTTGCTGTTTCCACAAACACTGAGCCAATGTACAAGCTACACCCAGTAACCAGCAACGGGAGCGGCCAAACTACTGTGCGTGCTTACAGCCTCCTGTCCTTTAAGTCTAGAAATGATACATCTCAGTAGGCAGCCCTTATGTCTGTGTTAAAGTAGCTGTAGCGCGATCTAATTTTAAGACCACTTCCCTCCACTAAAAGACCAAATTTTGACTTGCTCATGATAGTGCCAAGATGCAATGATTTCAGCTCAGAGTTTCCATGCTGGGTACTTGCTTCAGGCTTGTTTTGGAACTTTTAAGCCAAAATGGTTCTGTCATTTCCAAGAACAAGACTAGGAAAAATGGCATTATTTTGCCCCTATTTTAAAAATTCTTTGAAAAAGCTTGGGCACTCCTAGACTTTGGAATAGGGGCATAAAATGTGTCTGGACACTGTGCCAGAATCATACTTTCTGGCAAGTCATTAGTTTTTGAAAAAACTACATTTGGTAAGAACTGGGACAAGGCAAGCAAAGAGGCTGGGACATGGCAGGATTCAAGGGAAAAAAATAAGACAGGCCAGAGCTGAGGAGCCAGGAGCAAAATGGGGCATGTGAGTGGGGAGCTGCGTGGAAAAGCAGAGATACCAGTGAGAGGCCAGGGGGTGCAAGGCCAGGTCAGAGGGACAGGGCAAGAGAGGTGAAGATACAGTAGGCAGATAAAGTCTGCTTCTCTGCAGACTTCTGCTTCTCTGGCACAGTAGAAGTATATAATATAACACTCGTGCCCAGTGTTCCTTAGTCCGTTTCAGCTGGCTTGGGAAAAAAAAAGAGACAGCAAACAAAATTATACTTAGAACTTTTTTTTTAACCAAAAATATTGAAAGTTGGGAATGTAATAGAAGAATTACATTCACTGTGCAATTTCATTCAAGCCTTCTTATGTATATTACAACCAGACAGTCTTTAATTAATGCTGATTTTTCATCCTTGCCTCACAGCAAGCAGAGATAGACTTTAACTCTGGCATCATTTCTCTTCTGCATGCTCCCTTTTCAGCCCTAAAAATATTATTTTCACACAGTTTTCTACATTAGTGTTTGCTACACAGGAAAAAATTGCTATTGTTTCCTGTATACTATTTCCATTCATTGAAAACTTTATAAACTGATTGTTTATATACATACACAGCTATCACAAAAAACATTAATTGCCATTCCATTATAAAAGTTTGCACATTCCATCCTGCATATGTTTTATTATGTACTAATAGCACTTAATACATATTCAAGATCACAACTTAATCCTTATTCCAAACATATTTCAACCTTCCAATCCAGGAAAAAAGTGACATATCAGTCATAAGATTAAAAGTCAAAATCAAGGTTAAGGGACAATTTTTCTCCACAAACTGCACAATTAATTGGGCAAATGGTATCTGAATTATGATATGCTGAATAAAGGATTTATCTAAAATTCAACTATTTTACTTTCTGTGCTATTTGAGCGATGCCTCTACAACAGAAACACAAGAAATAAAATGTATACTAATTAGAGCACCTTTGATGAGCTTTATTACATCTTGTGGAGGGAAGCAGCTAGTGATGGGATCAAAGGGTGGTTCCAAAAGTTATTAATATCTGATTATGTAATTATATAGTGGAGTGCATCTGGTCTATCAGGCTGGCTATATGACATCAAATATTTGTCAGAGATCTGCAGCTCCTTCCCTTGCCTTCCCTTACCCTTCCCTCGCCTTTTCCTTTCTCTTTCCTAAAGTACACTTCTAGTGTTTTCCTTTGCAAAGGTGGCCTCTAATAGTTGTTTCACATCTGGAAATTTATTGCATTAGGAGAAAACACTTTCTTATCACAAGACCTAAAGAACAGGCTGGTTCTGAGCATTGCCAAAGGCCAAAGAACCCTCCTTCTGCAGAGCATTGGGTTTCTTTTCCTCTGCAGGGTGCAAAAGAAGAGAGGATATTTCCTCCATTTCCTTCTTCCCTTCTCATCCCATCTGCTACAGACAGACTGGTAACCATGACCATGAAATCTGCCATTCAAGAAAAGCTTTTCATCACTGTCAAGCTTTTTACAAGTTCTTTTAGATACACTGATTTCTAGGAAAACATAAAAATTGTTCTTCATCAGTTCATACTAGGAAAGATTTTCCTTGTAAATGTCAGATGCTAGAAAAAAAAAATCGGAATGCCGCCTCCAAGGCTATAAACCATTTGTGAGCAGTCATGTTAAGCTGTCATCACTATGCATACAGTATACTAAGCTGCACAAGAACTGAAATCTTTTAGCAGCTTTAAAGAAACAGGCAATCAGGAGATGAAAGTATTTTATAAACTTGCTTTTTTAATAAATACTTTTTCTGATTTAAGCATAAGAGGAAAACATATTTCTGTAGATATTTTGTGATGACATTGGGACTTGGGGAGACACTGACTTCTATCACTTGCTGGACAGTAACAGAATTCATATATTGTTTCCTTCTATCTCAGCTGAAAGGGCATTTTATTAAAGGACATTAAATTCTGTGTATAAAAATACCATCCACCTTTTAAGCATATCAGGTATCTGGAAGAACCAAATACCCAGCTGTTAGGCCTAAAAAATTCAGTGTAAATCTCCTTTCTAGTACACTTAGTCAACTGCTTTGTGAAGTTTCTTTTTTAGAGTGTATTTGCTTTCAGACAAAACTTTTTTTTCAAGAAATGGTAAACTAAATAACTACTGCCACCTTACTTTATAGTGGGGGGAAATGCTTAAGATGTATATAATTCAGAAGTTTCATTCAAAGTGTAAATAGCACAAGCTGTTATTCCTATATGCACACTATTATCACACTGAAAATATAAAGCTGGATTTATTTCAGTGTCCTCAGGTAGCGATCCAGCTTTCAGTTAGTTGCATCTGGCCC
Organism: Crypturellus undulatus; assembly: GCA_013389825.1. Taxonomy (NCBI): domain Eukaryota; kingdom Metazoa; phylum Chordata; class Aves; order Tinamiformes; family Tinamidae; genus Crypturellus; species Crypturellus undulatus. The sequence goes on along the minus strand of VWPW01032577.1, from coordinate 797,562 downwards.
TCCTCAGAGGACTTACAGATTATGAAAACCATTGCAGAAATCCGAATAACTGCAAGCGCAGCGCCTACACTAATTTGTGAGTCATCTGAGAAAAATTAGCCTTTGCTAAAAGAACAGAGATGAGGAATAGTAGCGTCCAGAGGATTTACTGAAGAGGTAATGGGAAACATGCTAGTATTTTTATTAACTAGCTGAGATAACAAAGTGTACTCTCCAGCCAGACACTGCGAATAGTTCTAGCTCATGGCTCTAAATTAGACTGACTTACAGTTTGATGTTTTAATCAACTGGATCAGTTCAACAAACTAGGAGCAGCAACCAGTTCTGAATTTTTAGGTTAGTTAAAACTTGCATTTCAGTAGGTTAATTGGAATCTTGTAGAAAACAAAACAAAAAGCGTGTATGGACACAGAGCCCCATGCCAAGACAGAACCCCATCCCACTGCGAGGCGTCAGGTGAAATCCATACGAACTATACGACTGCGCTCGCAACTGCAGTGCACTGCCCCAACCCTGGCACAGGGCTCACCAAAAGCACAGCAACAAGGAAGACCTGGAGGCCAAACCAACCCACAGCTCCTCTCTTGCCCACAGCATGGTCCTGTCAGCATGAGCATCCTGAAAACATGGTTCTCCATGAGGAAAAGCCACAGGGAAGCCCCATCCATACCTTTGCAGAAGGGAACAGATGCAAAGAGCTGGCTCTTACCTTGCATGGCATGGGCTTCTTGAATGAGATTTCAGCTTGAGTCCAAACACCCTTTGGAGAATCCAAGACGGACCAGATTTTCTCTTGAACCACATGATTCTCCTCAAAGATATAAACAGCAAGAGTGCCGCTCATTTTGAAAAACCCATACAAGGCATAATAAAATCGCAGGCAGTACTGCAAGTTTCCTGGCAGAGTAGGGCCGTACAGCCGTCCAATATATCCAGGCTGCGATGTAAATTTTGTGTTTGCCAGCAAGTAATAACCTGTAAGACAGTAAAATTATTGAGTATTTCTAACACACAATTTACAGAGCTGATTTGTTATTAAAGCAGCTTCTTTACTGCAACAAACTTGGGAAGCAAAGGCAGTTTCTACTGGCAGGAAACAGATGATCCCACTCTATTTGAAAGGAAACAAGCATTTCTCTAAAAACATCCTTGCTCTCTTGAGCTGCACTGGCACATGGCTAAGTTAGTTATTAAAAGTGAGCACTTTTCAAATTTACACTGTAAACTGCTCTTCTTTCCTGCTGACTCCACTGCAAACATTATTTTAGGGTACCACTTGCAGACCAAAGCATGAATGACTGAGGCACACAGCCTATTATTTCTTGCACCATATATGGAAGAGGGGAGATTTTGGGATATGCAATTCTGTATGTATTCTACGTACGGGGATGTGTGAGAAGCACTACATCAGTGTGAACCCATTAGCATGTGTCCAAATAGCGCTATACTGTTTCACTACACAAAACTTTAAAGTTTTCCCTTAAAATTGTGACTGTCCTAGGCCTGGAATATCCGAGCCCTGCATTCCTTCATATTAAAAGCAATGCATTAAACTACCGGTGTGTTTTCTTACACGTTTTTGTGGAATTACATCCGCAGTGACTACAAATCACGATAAGCCTGTGCAGTTACTGCGATTTATGGCCCTAAGTGAGAGCAGGAAGAACGATCTTGCCATGGTTTGACATTTGTGTGCACTGATTTTCCAAGGAAGGGAGTTGCAAATTATGCAGCCTAACCGGTGTCTGTGACATTATTTAACAGAGTGAAGAACATCTTAAACACAATATCCAGCTTGACCTTTCTGATTAAAAGGAGTTTTGATTTACCAAACCCTGTGGTGTGATCTCCTGCTCTATACACATTACGCTTCACTTTCACTCTGCTCCATCCTGGGCCATCCTTCTGATCCTGGTAAAAATTACACAGATCTTCCTCAAAATTGCAGCTCGCCTCAGCAGGATTGAAAGAAATTCCTAAAAGATATATGCATAAACTCTGTTAGGAAACACAGGATAATATTAAGCATAAGTTTTTGAAGAACAAGGAGGCCAAAACATATTCTGCCTCATTTTTTTTTGCCCATGTTCAACCTCAGTGTGTGTTACAGCAGACCACCATATACAAAGACATTGTTGACACAAGGTACAAAGTAACACTCGTATCACACTATCAGTTTTTGATCACGAGTGAATCTTATTTCTACGTTTTTTGCCAGAGGGAGAGGAAAAAATCCTCCTTCATAGTCCTTATAAAAATAAATATGCTACGTACATTATAAGAAGATTTCTCCTTCAGGACATAATGCATAAGGATATACAGACATTTGTTTTCATCCTGCTCCCTTCCTCAAATATATTTGGACAAAATGAGTGTGTGTGTCTGTGTGCGTGCTTGTCAAATTTAGTGAATTTAATTTCCACTGGGTATAGCCTTCTAACATCAATATTTAATATGTTTTTAATTACACTTTTCTCAAAAGCCTTTTGTAGTAATGTACAATGTGTAAGTGTATACATGTGTTGTACATATGTAAGTCAAATAGTGTTTGGTTCATGTGCTAGCTCGTGGCCACTGACCTTTGTTGACCCAAACTTCTAGAATAAATGCAAAAAAAAATCATAGTGCGGTATTATACAACAAAGGACTGTGGTTTTCTGCTGAAAAAGTCTTCAAAGCAGCTGAGAAACTGCCTATGGCTGAATACAGGAAGAATGAACAACTGTTGCTTTTGAATATCTCTACTTAAAACAGTTAAGGATGGACATACAAGATAGTCTCAAGAATTAATCAACAGCCAAATATAGTTTCACAAAACATCAAGTAAATGATTGGCATTTTTTTTAACAGAAAAACAAAAACAAAACAAACAAAAACTTTACATTCAGAGTTAGTAGGCAAAGATCGAGGCAAATTTACCCACTTATCTTCTTCTGGCAGATCAGAACTTGAGCTTTGATATTGAGACTAACGTGGAGTTGGGGCAGAAAATACTATCAAAAAGCCCACACTGCAAGATGGATAAGCCACCCAAGAATTAAAAGGGAAAAGTGACATGAGCACACAGGACCAGACAAGGCACATACAATCAGCACATGCAACCTGCAAAAACAACCCAAGATTTTCATAACACTACTAACCTAATTGTTGTAAAACTAAGCTAAACCAGAATAGCCATTGTTAATTAATTTTTTTAATTAATTAAACAAAAGGGAATTTACTAAACCAAGATTAGTGGATTAGTAATATAGCTCAAAGCTGCCTCCTATTGACATTAGAGCAGTGCAGAAAAAGCTAGCAGATAGTCCAAGCCAACGACGAAGTGCAAAACTCTGTTTCTTCTGGATGACTTGAAAACATTGTCAGAAAATTAAAATTTGTGACCAGAAAACTGGTCACAGTGACTGAAAACCACTAATCTGCTTTTGACTTACTGCTTAGCACTAGAATCCAAACAACTAGTACAAAGCCAGACCAGAAAATGCATTCACAAAAAACCTAAGCCTGGTCACAAGGGCCTCTACAGCAGAGGTGATGAGGATCTAACTGTATTCTGCTGCTGTCAAAACTATTCATTTGTTCATCTTATAAAAAGCAATGTTTTATTCCTAAGAGTAAGAGAGCCCAACAGTCCATAAAGTAGCATCTGGGTGTTACTCTAAATATTGCAAATATTAAAATATGTGGTTCAAAGAGGCAAAACACAGGGTGAAAGAAAGAAATGTAGATAGCGATAAGAAGTCATACCTGTCTGATTGCTGCAATAAACTGGAGAGAAAGCAATGTCATCAAGGGCAACATAACCTCCCTTGGCACTGTTGAAAGCCACTTCAAATATAACCTGGAAATGACAATCCTTTGTTATTCATCTACAATAACATACAAAGTACATCTCTGTACTACCGAGTTCTCGAGTAGTCTCTGCCCAGGCAGACTCCAGGGCAGCTCGGAGAGCACTGCAGGAGTCACGACAAACTGAATTGTGTCAGTGACTGGGGGCACAAAGTGAATTGTGTCAGTGACTGGGGACACAAATCACAGCCCGACCCTGGGACTGTATCCCTGTTTACTAGGGCCTTAGGAAGGGTAGGAGAACACAGCTCTCCTACTACTTTAGGAGGTGTCAATAGTTTTAAAGGTGCAGAAAGTTTACTATCATGAAATCATGCAAAGCCAAGTAATAACTTAGGGTTATTACTCAGAATTGGCTATAACTTCAAAGCTGCCTGATTACTACTGTGCCTTGTATCTATCTGAATCAAGAGCTAAAGGAAAAAAACATACGCAGAACTCTGCGTGAACTGTCATTATCACATTAACTCTTCTCTAAATATAGTGTCCTCAGACACTGAAACCCATGTCTTGGCATCATCTGGCAAGGAAGATTTTCTTTAAAAGTTATAATTAAGATAAAAACAGAAAAGTTATTATTCTATTTTGCTAACCACAAAAGCAAACATTGTTTGTACTCAGCCTTTCTCTAGAGACATTCCCAAAGTAGGTGGAGGACAGTCCATAATTCTTCAGGAAGTGTGTTAAAACTTATCGTAAGTATCAAAGCTCTGACTTGCAGGGAAACCGTGTGAGAAGGTTTGATTCATAAGGCAACCCCAGGGAAAAGCAAGGATATAGACAAATGCTTCCACAGTGACAGCCCCTTCAGTGAAAGCAATGCCTGTGATGTTTCCCTATGGATGAGAGCCAAATTGTGAGAACTGCGGAAGGATCCCAACACTTTTTTTTAGACAGAAGGAAAAAAGGCACAGAAAAAACCCTTTGAAGCTCAGTTGAAATAAGTATAAGCTAGGTCTCCTCTTATTTCTGTCCAAGTCTCTAAGAATAACAATAATGTTATTCATAGCCAGATTGCATGAAAACTGTGGGGCAAAACAAAGACACATCTAGCCCAGCATCTCCTTTCTGAAAGAAGAGGTCCACAGAAAGAACTGGATAAGGTCTTTGGACCTACTTCCTTCACATGGTATTCCTCATGGATTTTTTTCCTTCAATTAATCTGTTTAATCACTTTTTGACTCATCAAAATAATAGTATTCATAACATGCTGTGGCATAAAAAAAAAAAAAAAAACAAAGAAAAACAAACTCCTTCAGTGTATTTTAAACCTATTACTTGATCATTAAGAATCTGGGACAGCAATAGAAATAATGAGAAAAAGTAAATATCTAAAATTTCTTCATCTTCTTCATGATTTTTATTTTAACCTCTGTCATCTCCTCCTTCATTTTCGAAGTGTGTTCATTCATCTAATTTTGCCCTTAGTTCTGATTATCCTCATCTCTCTCCTTTAGTTCTACAATTTCTCTTTTTTTTTTTTTTTTAAGTTGAGAGGATTAGAGCTGTACACTCTTCTGAAGACAGGAGTACCCTGTGCATTTATTCAGTGGCATGACACGTTCTATTTTGCTGTTTATTCCTTTACAAACAATTTCTAATATTCCAGATGGATTTATGAAAGCCACTAAGAACTGAGATGATACTTTCACAAAACTAACAACAAGTGATTACTAACTAATTTACAACTATAGCACTGGGATTGTTCTTCCCTTCGCAGGCTAGTTTAAAATTACTGAACATTTAATTCACTTATGCAGTATTATGAGATCTTTCAGCAATCTTTATGCCTTTTTTATTGTTGTTTTTCTCTTACTATTTTGAAAAGAATCATCAGCAAATTCTGTTATCTCCCAAATTAAAATATATTGAAAGTAATTTAAAAACTCATGGATACATTTATAACTGAGAAATAACCATGAGAGACAAGAGCTTTGCACGCAGTCACAGGGCTGTGACCTTGGTGGGGTAATGGAGACATGATGGGACACCTTGTACAAGTGAGTACTGCAATGGATGGATATACAGGATTTACAGGAGATGGTGGCAGGGGAGATGATGGGGACTGGATAAAAGATTTTAAGGCCAGCTTGGACCAGGAAGCTTGACATTGTGGTGGCATTGCATGCCAACCAGGTGAGGAAGGAGATGAAGCTTTCTTTGACCAAATTAAGGAAGTCTTTGCACTACAGACAGCCATTATTATCAGATAGTTTAACCTCCCAATACTTCCTGGAAGGGCAACATGGTGGGACGTGAGCAATCCATGAGATTTCTGGAAGGTGACATGGATAACTTTTTGATAATCAGGAGCTGGGTGGGCCAACACTATGTGACGGGTGATGGAAAGATGGATCTTCTATTCACTAGCAAGCACGAACTGGCCAGAGATGTGATAATCAGTGGTAAACCTGATCATGATTTAGAAGAGATCATGATCCTGGAGGGAGTGAGGGAAGCAGGAGAGTAGCAGATTTCAGACCCTTAACCTTAGCAGGGCAGCTTTGGCTTATTCAGGGAGCTACTAAGTGGGATCCCATAGGAGACAACTCCAACATCGAGAGCATCCAGGAAACCTGCTAGGTCTTTAAGGAAAGCATTCTGCAATCACAAAAACTGTCTGAATATTCAGCAAAACAAGACGTATCCAAAGGCCAGCCTCCGAATCAAGGAAGTCATGGTACAGCTCTAATGCAAAAAAACTGCAGACAGGACAAGGAAACAAGGAGAGACTAAAAAGGAGGAAATGAGACACACTGTCTGGGCATGCAGGTGCGGCGTCAGGAAAGCCAAAGTTCAGCTCGACTTAGGACTTCAAGGGTCTTCAAGAAGAGCTGCCATGACTATATTAGTGAAGAAGGAAAATGTGTGCCCATAGCTGGATACAGCACGTGATATAACGATAGTGGTCAAAGGTGAACAGGAGGTGCTTGCCATCTTCTCAGTCACCACCAGCAAGACCTATCAAACCTCTGTGCCCAGTGACAGGCCTCAAGGAGGAGAGGAGCCACCATCAAGCCAAGAATGACTCACAAGCGAAGGTGCTGAGGGAACTGGAGGATATCCTTGCAAGTTCACTGTATACCAGCTTTGACAGCTTGTGGTGATCATGAGATGCCCACCACAACTGGGGAAATGTTAATCTTGCACACACAGACAAAACAGGAGAAAAGCTCCATCTGAGGAACTACAGCCTGGTCAGCATCACTTTTAATTCTTGGGAAAATTATAGAATCAGTCCTCTTGAAGAAAATTCTTGGGAATATGAGGGAAAAGATGGTGATGAGAAACAGTATGTATTGATTTATCAAGAGTAAATCATGTCTGACCACCTGATTGTTTCCTGTAACAATGTCTGAATTTGGAGATGCCATCTCCTACAATGTTCTTGCATACAAGTTTTTGCAGTCTGTATGAAAGGACAACCTAGATAGATAAAAGAACTGTTTGGATGGTCAGACTCAGAGCTTTGTGGTTAATGAGTTATACTCTACCATTAGGGTAGTAACAAGTATGGTACTACAAGGGCTTTCCCCCAAATTAACACCTATTTTTAAGTTTTGGGGTGTTTATTTTATGGATAATATCAACCAGTCTGCCTAACAGGCAAATCACACTCTATCTGCAACCCTCTTCCTGGCATACTTAGGCAATTATACAAAATTGTAGATCACATTTAATAACTTGGCCATTTTGTTCCTTCAATATTCTTCTGTAAATATCATCTGATGTTGATGATTTTTTACTATTCTTTTTACCTACTCTCCCACTGCTGTATTCATTTAATTTCCTTATAGCCAAAAAAATTTAAAAAGCTGTAGTGTGGGAATTTTCCTGTGTTCCTCACAAAGCACACAGGTGCAAAGGACTTAGCTTTTCTGATGTGTGCCTTTCTATTATTCCTTTGTGCTAGACTTCCAGATTTGTAGACATCCTTTCTAATTCTGATGTGTTACTAAACATTTTATTCCTTAAAGTATTATTGCTCTTTCTTTACAGCCTGTCAGAGCATACCATCTTTTCTATTATTCTCATTTGTATATAACTTCTGCATTGAGAATAATGTCTTATTTATGTCATAGCTTGCTTTACTGCTTAACATTTCCATTTTTCTTTTTTATTTTTTTACTTTTTTATTTTGAAGGTTTCAAATTGTTGTGACACCTTCATTCCTGGATTCAGATATGGTGTCTTTAAATGATTCCCATGGTTTTGCCAAACTTTTTAACTTGGCAGCTACTGTTGTTCTTCTTTCCCTATAGCTGTTAACTATAGAGGTCCTGATTTGCTATCAAAACTCAGCTCCTTTCCTATCTCAACAGATGACATGTAAGTTGCTGCATATGCCTTATTCCAGTTTGACTTCCTACTTATCCTCAGGTCTTACATCACTAAGAATGCATAGGAGTGCCCTCTATACATAACCAATACTGAATTCAGCTCATCTCACCTTCCTGGTGAAGAGTTGGCCCTTGGGCCAACCTTGTGTTCATTTGATGAGTTGTTAATTGATTGTTGCTAATAGATTTATTTAGTTACTGCCATTTTAGAGTGGGCTAGGAGAACCCTGACATTATTTAGTGCAAGATAAAAGATCTTGCTCTAGTGAGACTCCACAACCACAAACAGGAGGCCTGATGGCCTATTTCACCACCTCGCCTCATCTATCCTCAAAACCAAGCACCAGAATGAAAAGTGATTGATCCTTGACCTTTATGCAAAGGAAGCAAACGATCATCGGAATCTTAATAAAAATCTTTCAGACACTTGAAGGGTACTGCCATGTTCCCCACTTGGTCTTGGACGGCACCAATGTACAATGCCACCGAGCTGCACACGAATGATGGCTTTACCTCCACTGGGTATGGTGCATTGAAGTCAACTTCTGCTACAGTCCAGGCTGCACTCAATGCACTTTCTGTTTTCCAGATCTCTTCATAGAAGCCACTCATATCTCTCAGGTAAACGGTAAAAACAATGCTACTCTCCTGCTTAAGCTGATAATAAAAAGATAAGCAGCCAGACATGGGGGCTGTTGTCCTTGGTGAGATTAGCTGGGCCACTTCCTGAAAGTGCTTGACATAAACGGAGTCCACATACATGTAATGACCTAAAAGTATAAAAAAATGGTATGAGCACACCCTTTGAAGAACACCATTTAAAAGAAGTAACCATAGATCGGCAGGAACTAGTGTAGTCTCTACAACTTGACGACTGCTGGGAAATTCTAGTAATTCTAAGCAACCTTTTTTTTCCCCTCCTTTCTCACTACAGACAACCCATTGTTGTGTGGCTAAGATACCACAGACCAAAAATTCAGTCTGTTATTTTCTCAAATCTTCATTTCAAAACTTTTTAAGTAATAAGCTCTCAAAGTTTTTTTTGAGCAATTCATAAACGCAAAAATGCATTATAATTGAATAAAAACCCTCCCTCGTGACAGCTTAGCATGGTGTTTAATCTTTACCTGAGCTTAGTGTTTAATCTTTATCTCTATCTATTTTTAATGGCTTTGGAGTGTTGTTCATACATGTAAAAACAATACAATTGAGTAAATTCCCTCCCCTCCAACAGCCAACACTACCTGCAGGATTTTCAAAAGGATGGATTATCAGAGTTATGCCCGTTTTGGGAGAACTACCTTCATTTAAACAGGACATATGCACGTGCATGGTATGCCATGCATACAGTTTTTTCCTCTTTTACACTCACATAAACATGAATCTACAACATGAAACAATATCATCAATATTCAGATCAACTGAAATATGTTGCTTCACAAGCAGAAAGCTTGCTGTAGAATGAAATGCCAAACACACAGGCTACTTCAGCATTGACACTGCAGACTGTGTACTTAGGCTTGTACCTGCTTGTACTTGTATCCACACCCCTAGAGCCCATTAAATAACTAATACTGTTTTCAAACCTGGGATTTCACTTCTTTTTTTTTTTTTTTCCACTCAAGTGTAATAAGAGCAAAGGGCTTGCCCGGAGGATGCTCCTCCATCCTGCCCATGGTCACAGACTGTTGAAACTTCAGCGGTACTTGCCTGAGACAGCAGCTCTTCACTCCTCGTCTGCAGTTCTACATTTCACAGCTTATTTACAGCCTCCCTGACAAAAAAGGCTGAAGGGCTTGATAACTTTGCACTTCTGTGAACTGCATCATTTGCTCTTCTGTGATTTTTCTCTTAAGTTCTTCTCTGTTCACGGTCAGCAGAGAGGGCTTGGTGTGAAACAGACTGGCTATCAGGAAAGAGCTCCCTCCAAGCTCGCGGCTTTTCCTATCACATGCAGGACTTTTTAACATGTAGATCCATTGTCAGCCACTGAAGCCGCGAGTTAAACTTCCATCAAAGCTTTTACCCATTTTTAAGTGACTCATAGTTAACGCAGGACTGGACTGACACTCTCTGCTCAACTCACACAATTGTGAAATGACATAAAAAGGCACAGCGGCATGAGTTAAGGAAGGAGTATCAACCTTACGTTTCACGGTGTGATTCCCCAAACTGTCACAAACTTCACTTTGTCTGAGATACACAGAGTGCTGAAACATGCCAGATCTCCTGAGTTTCATCCTCTGTGGTGTTTCATACAAAACTATGTTAAAAGATTAAAATACCTGCCAACCCTTCACCACGATCATATAAAAGGCTCTTCTCTTAGCAGTATGCCCAGGACAAGTATTTTGCATACAGAAATTGCTGGAGAACCCCTTAAGCCTTGGAAGTACCTTGCCTTTTGTGGGCTGCACTAACAGCACCCCGTCCGAGTCAAAGGAGACAAAACTCCTAAACTTTGTGTGATTTAATGTCAAATTCCCCAAATGTGCTTCAGGCCCTGTGTTTTCTCAGTTGCTTCCAATGGCCACTGAAAAAAAACTCTACCATATGTGTGGGCCAACAGTACGAACTTTTAAAACATACTTTAAAACATTATCATGGCCCATATTTTTAAAATCCACAAGGACAATTCCCTCCCACCCCTCACTCCCTAACATACTATCCTAATTCTGAGTCATTTTAAAGCATAACAAGAGGCACAGACCCACATTTTCCGCTTTACATCTATTTTCCATTTGTTGCTTACCCAGTTCACTGTTAAGCGTGTGGTCTTTGGGGAGGACGGACTGAGAATTGCGAATGTTTCCTCCACCAACAAACCAGTTCACGTTGGGGTTCCAGCGATTCATGAAGCCACAAAGGTGGTTTTCTTCAAAGTCACACTCTGCAATTGTAGACACCATCATGAAGACTTCATAATAACTTAATGTACATATTTGCATTACAGAAACTGGAATAAAAACTATTTCTAAGCACTGGCCTTGCTTTAGGTGAGTTACTGCATTAAATGCCTTTGCTTATAAAACTGGACACAACACTTATAAACTTACAGTTTGTACTTGATCACACACAGATCTTGGTCATCGCTACAGATTCTGATTTACATCCTCTGTCTTTCATTATCTGCTTACATATGTCTACCACAATTAGACTTGAGCAAATCAAATTTTAAATCTACCGTTTTCTAGGCCTTATTAGTCGGAGCAGAACTCTTGCTGGTAAATCCTACTGCAACTACAGGAAACTACGGCATTGCCCGGCTGAACGGGCAGCTTTGCAGTGACCTGCGCTGAAAGGGTGACGCAAGGCAAACCTGCTACAGGGGCACCCATGCCCTGGGGTGTGGGGCTGTCAGGGTGCACAGAAGCAGGGCAGGACCAGCGGTTTGCACAACCACAGAGCTGCAAAGGCCTCCTAGCCGCCCGGCCACTGCAACTTCTGAATTAGAAGTTTTCAGTTTTGTCTCTGCAGGCAGCAAGACGCCCCCATGAAGCAGCAGGAGCAGACAGAGAGCAGAGACAATGCTGCAGCTGTTATTTGTTTGCAGCAACCTAGTTTTGTAAAAAAATAACACTTGGTCCTGCTCAAATAATAAATAGTAAAGCAATAAATATAGGCTTGAACAATAAATATAAGAACGGAATTAAATATCATACATGAAAAGTTCATCTACATCAGAAAGCAAGGCAGGCAAATACTCATTCAGGTGAGCAAGTGTTTGTTTTTTAAAAAAATTAAATGTCTATTTCCTTAAAATTTTGGACTTTGTTTTCCAATTTTAAATGATTTTTTCTTTTTTTTTCTTTTTTTTCTTTTTAAACCAGGACCTTTTATTCAGTTTAGAAAAGGTTCCAAAACCTTTTATTCATTTTTTTTAAATGGCCAGAGAGGCTTTTTGTTGTTGTTTTTTTCCTATGCAGAGATTTTGGGCAGCTGAGTAGACAGTACTCACCAATACAATATCCTGGGGTTATTTTAATTTCAAAAATTGCTATGCTGGCAGATTTATCTTTTCCCATCTCACCTTCCAGGACAATCTGCACAATATAAACCAAACAGTACATGTCAAGGTGTCAGCATTTCCATCATCACACTGGGGCATTTCAACCACAGAAGCAGGTGAAACATATAAGGAGCCTCATCATCCCTAGCGTCCATAGAGCTGCATTTATGAGAGAGTTTGGGGAGTAACAGGTAGACTGCACTGAAGACCAAGCTTACCTCCTTTGCCTGGGACAGAAACACACCAAAAGGTGATGGGACACAGTGTAAATCAGTGCAAATGAAGGCCTTGAGACTCCTCAGCCGAAGCTATTACAGAAATAACAGTGGGCAGGATTTGGGTAGAAATATTCTCCTCCGAGCTTTTGACTCCCCCTTCTCCCAGACGGGTGCAGGGGGCAGTGCTGAGAGCGCACAGCTGCAGACCCAGGGCATGGGAAATCACGTATCTACTACAGGACAGCAGAGCAATGCCAGTCTGCGGAGGAGCAGGCATCGCTGCTGCTTTGATTCAGTCAGCTGTGCTCCCAGAGAGCTGAGAAACGCGTTTATTCAGAAGCACAATAGCCGTCTGATTCAAAACAACATTACTCTCTTATTTTAGGGACAAAAATGGTCAACTGATTCACAGTGCTAGGCCACATCAGCTGTAAGCTAGAGGTTTTGGAGCAACAGCCAGCATCCTGATGGGATGGAATAAATTTTTCCTCTAGCCAAGAAGTATATAATGAAGACCACACACTCCGTGGAAGTCTTTTGAGTGAGAACTTAAAAAGAGAGGTATTGTTTGCACTCAAGTGCGATGCAAAGACTGGTTTGCAGTGTCCAGCTCTGTGCCGATCTCATGTAATTCTCACATAGCATGAACCAATACAAAAACATGCACCTGTGACACTTCCCAGGCTGATAGGGGAGAAGAGAGAAAACTATGTTGTGTGAACACTTCCTGGCCATACATTCACTCTTCTGTGAACTACATCTGATGTACCAATAGGCATTGCATATGGCAGGCCTGAATGTTCAAGTCCTTAAATAAGCAGGAACGTAAACAAAACCCAGGCTCAGCTCCTGGGAAAAAATGCCATTTCCACTTTGTTTATTTTCCTTTGGCTTCACCACAGTAAGCTTTCCTACTCGAGTCAACAATAAGAGCCAAGAATAAGGCCAAGCCTGACAAAGTTCAAAAGGTAATCCATATATCACAGTATATGCACAATAAATCCTTTGGCATCTTCTAAAATCATACTTACCTTGTACTTTTTGGTGCTATTTGCTAAATCTAAACTAGCTATGAGCCAGCTATCCGAAGGCTCCTTGGCTGACCATAGCAAACGATCAAAGCTCTCTCCTTCTTGCCTCAGGTACAGATTGAGCCTGGTGGGATCAGACGAAGGCTCTGAAGTTGATGCGATTTGGTAGATCAGTCTGATACAGCTCCACTCTTCAGAATGCAGTTCAGGACTGGAAAGTATTGCTTTCTCACCCTCATGAGATCTATCCACAGAAATGTAATGCCCTGGGAACAAAGACAGACACACACCAGAATAAGACATTTGTAGCTCCGGATAAAAGAGAATATAAAGGAGTATTTGTCCCAGGGCTAGCTCAGAGCATGAGAGCTCCACTCACTTGCTGGGCAAGCCATTTTGCCCTTTAATATCCCACTATGCACATACAAACCTCACTTCATGTATCACACAGCACCCTTAATCATAGTTTCAAAACTGCAGAAGTCAGTGTACATTGTACTGAGTGAAAGATGTACAAGTATAAAAGAGAGTTATTGAAATAAATAGGCAGTATTTTTATTCAGGTATTGCCCTCCAAAGATGATAGCTATGATTTGATTGACAAGATAATTCACATCATAGAAATATGCTGCAGAAACAATGAGTTGTCTACAGATCAAAGAACTACTTACTGTTCTTTATTTCTGTTCTTAAAAGAGAAATCTAAAAGATGCTCATAAGCAATAATACTAGCATGTATAAATTTACTAAGTCAAAAAGGTATTAACATGATACTAATTTTAAACATACCAGTAACCTCATAGGGATTATTTCAAAACTAATCTCCAGATGGTTTATTTTAGGAGCAGGGCCTAAAACATCAGCTCTTCTATAAAAAAAAAATCCCAAAGCACACAGGAAAAGGAGAGAACAGTAAATCACAGGTTAAGCAGAAACTTTGTCTCATGACATTACCAACACACTGAAACTGAGGCAGTGAGAGTATGATGGGGTACAAGACTCACAGAGTCATGGAAAACCAGCAGCAATTGAAACTGAGCAAGAGAAAGAAAATTTCAAGGAAATTTTTCAAGAAAAAGCGAACAAACAAACAAGCTTGGATACCCACAGCTGAAACGTTATCCACAGACTTATCTTTCCCTTTTTAGGGAATGGAATGATTTTTGCCGCTTACCATAGCTTTTCTTTATAAGCCTTATCTACCATGTCTAGGTCTAGTTTCTTGGAAGAACACAGAAAATCACAGGTGGAACGCGAGTAACTTGTCACTGCAGCAGTGCAGGAAAGGAAAACAGGGAAAGCAGAAGGTACTTTAAAATGTGTACCTAATGTCCCTGCCAAACGTGTTATCAGCCATTGCCTGCAGTGTGACGACACAAGACATCCCCTCGCACGCGGATACCGGGCACACCAGAGCACACGCAGGACTTGCCGGCGTGCTCCGATCCAGCGTGTGCGTGCTCTCCCACCAGCACAGCAGCGAGAGGGAATTACCACAGCCCTGTCGGATGTGGCACATCTCTCACTCCACAATTGCTCATAATTGATGCAAGTGGCAATATCAGTTCAGACAAAGACTCTTTCTTTTTTTCTTTCAAGGTAGTCTTAATTTGGATCCCTCTGGTTACAAAGAAGCCTACAATTCCGAATCCATGCCTGGCAATTTGAGCCCTATTTTTGTCTACAGTTCATGTTCCCTTTAGGAAACGCAACCCTCCTGTAACAGTCATCTTTTTTTTTTCAGAAACAAATTAGTGACAACACAGGAAAACACATTTACATCAAGACCTCAAACTACCAGCTGTGAAATACAAAAGGCTGTCTGCCACGAAGACTTAATTATAAGTAGACTAAGGTTCTTCTACAAAAACAATAATTTTAAAAAAGACACAAGGTTTCTTAATCTCCAGTCCAGAAGATTACGTCACCATAAACTTGTCCTTGCTTTGTCTATGTGCTGTACAGTTACTAACACTTGTTCTGATTGCCCTTTGGTAAGAAAGCAAGATCACAAAGTCTTTTTTCCATCAATTTTTTTGGTTTTTTTTTTTTTCGAGATTGATTTGGTTAAAGCCCCCAGAAGCAGAGTGCTTTCCCCGCCAGCTTGGTGATCACCTCAGCCTGCCCTTGAAAAGCTCAGCCTTGGCTCCGCTGTGGTCAATGGGGCCATTGACGAGGCGATGCCGTGACGCGCGAGCCCCGGTGCTCCGCTCACGCTGGTCGGGCACTCTGCGGAGTCCGGCACGGCAAAACTCTGAACTTTCCCCAGTGAATGCGGGCATTGACTGCATGGCCTTTACCCTGCACCGTGTCCCCACAGCAGCGCTGCCATGTGCCGCCACCGCAGCAAGGGCCAACGCGCGGCCCGGCGACGGGCCGGCGCCAAGGGAGGCCCCTGCGCACAGAGACCTCCCCGAGGGGGCTGCTCTGCACCGCGCTGTCCGTGTCCAGGCACGGGAGCAGCCTCACGGCCAGGGGCGCAGACCTGCGTGGGGGACACCACCGCGTCTGTGTTCACCGCGGCGCAGCAGCCAGGGATTGTAACTGCCCTTAACTGCTGTCCGCTAGGCCTAACCTGGCGAACACAGAAACATACCCAATTCCCACCATACTCACCTGTTACCCAGGACAGTGAGTGAAGCATTTTACCACCTTTCTACCTCTGTTTTCTACTCATTGCTTAACTTCATTGCTTCCCCCTCTTCAGCTGGATCAGACTCTGCATAGTACACGTTCATTTTGCTTTTCTCCTTATGCAAGCAAAATATTGAGCCATATTGCAAATACTGAAATACTGAGGGGGTCTCTAGGTTGCAGACCTGATCATCCTCCTCTCAAATGACTATGCATCAGCACAGTGAGATTTACAAAATGAGACCTTTAAAATCCTTGTTCATGCACATCTTTGATCTTGCTGCTGTAATAGGCAGTTTCTAACAGAGAATCTCTCAATTACAATTGATTATACTGTAACTTTATGAGTCATTCACCCAAATTTTGCATATCTATATTTAATCTTTGTTATTTTTGCTTACCAAAGTAATACATTAGTCAGTAGTGATTATATCAGTGCTTTTTTTTTCCTTTTTTTTTTTCACAGGGGGAGGGTTGCTCAAACACGCAGTACTATTTTTAACCCAAAACAGTAAGAAAATTACACTCACTACTCTTTCTTTAAATAACACAAATAAAGCACAATGCCAATCACTGCCTCATAAAGCAAACCAAATTCCATTAACAAAATAAAATAAAATAAAAAAAAAACGCAGTTGGGATAACTAAAATTACCGGCCAGCTTTTCACTATGTATTTTGCCTATAAACATTTGGAAGCAAAACCACAGGCGTGTTCCACCCTTCATGGGGTTTATATCTGACACAGCTGTTTGCTCAATTCAGCAGCAGTTTTAGAACAAAAAGTGTCTATAAACAGTGAGTTCCAAGAGAAACATTATTAAGGAAATATGAAGCAGAAAAAGACTGGGAATTTCCATGTCATTTATACCCATAAGTGTGTAAGAAATCTCTTAGAATCACCTGCCATGTTGAGATTTCCTACGTATTTCCAATAAGGGAACAGAAAATAATATTATCCATGTTTCGTATAACAAATATTAATCTAATGATACCTTCTTTGCCCCTATATCTACTATATGATACCTATATTCTTTGCACCTTTGCATCTACTGTCTCAGCATCTGTATTTCTGGAGGGTGACTTTTGTGGGGGTGAGTTTATTATTGTCGTGACACTGCTAAAATTAAAACAGAAAAGTAGAGCTCTTTTTTAGCACCCAATAAGCCTTCTTATGTCATCAAGGAAGAGTTAATTAAAAAAAAAATATAGGACCGGAGAGACATTATTTTGCAAACTGAGTTTGTACTGCAGACGCTATCCTTCGGTAGAAATTAGGTTTAGGGGAAGTTTCAGCATATGAGAACACAGGAATTCTGCAACCCGCTCTTAGGAGATTTTTGGTGAAATTAATAGAAGGCTTGAAATGCTGGATAAGAAGTTTCACACTTAACACTCCTCATTTGCTTCAGGCTTTTAGAAGGGACGTCTCCAGCCTGACCCCGATATCCGCCTGCAGCCCAGGCTGCCCGCCCGCCCTTGCGAAGCGGGGGCACCCGAGGACCCCGCGCAGACCTGCCGCGACAGGACTCGGCTTCCTCGCGAGGAACAAAAGGGTTTCCAGGCAACTCTCGTGAAGACAGGGTTATTTACCCCAAACAAAAGCATTTCGTCGGTAAGCTTGGTGTGGGCGCAGGACACGCGGGTAGCTCTTCCAGGCAGCCCTGTGCGGAGCCACAGCCCCACACGAGCACCTTGCCCTCGGGCAGGTAAACCGAGTTCATCACAGTTTACACACTACATCTCCATCCAGAGGTAAGATTTATTATTTGACAACTTGCCAAGGACAGCAAATCAGGTCAGAGAGCTCATGCTTCCCAAAAAAGAGGAACAAATTTTGAAGACTTGTTGCCAGTGCAGTCCCCAAGCACAGGTCTGCTGTTAGTCCCCACCTCCTGCACTATCCTTTTTTCCTGCAGAAAGCTTGGAAACACAGCTGCTAGCAAGCCCATCAGAAAGCGTAACAGAAATATGCCGTGACTATGGCCCATGGTCACCGCACGGCGGGCTGTGCCGCCGCTGGGCTCCGCAGGGCTGGCGGAGGCCCAGCCGCCCCTGCTTCTGGTCTGCAGCACTTGCTCCGCTACCGCTGTCTCACGGGGTGTGTTTCCACTGGAAGGGCTCCTGGCAGCCGCCGTGTCCTCCCCTCGCTCCCGCCCTCCAGAGATCCTCGCGTTATGCACCAATTACACCGGATTCGCTGTTTTGTTCCAAATGCAACCATGTGGCTTTGTTTTCCCTCAAAATGACCTCACACGTTTTTTATATACTTTTCAAGTTTTCCCTTCCATTTCTTTCAAGCGCTCCATCGGTCTCAGGGAGCTGTTGATCAAATTACGGAGCTCTCCCTTCTGCATAGTTCATTGTATATTGTTGACAGACTTTTTATCTGCTGAAGTAAAAGTTTCCAGATCCCTGTCTGTTAGCATGGGTTTTACGTGCAACAGCTGTTTCCGAAGGCCACCTCCATGGCTTTTATTAGCTGCTGCCTTTGAGCAGAGAGCAAGAAGGATTGAGACATATGTGTCTGGCCTGAATTTGCAAATTGGAAAGATATCGCTCGGAACAGCTTTTTCTTTAATCCTTGTCGTCCTAGACCAGTTTCCAACATCCACAGTGCACCGGAAAAATTAAAGAACAGACAGAGTGGAAACCATCAGGTACTTATTTGTTCCCAGTCTTTCCACTCTGATTCCAGGCTCTATGCCCTCACTAAATCATGTTTCTGACCAGGGGAAGGCTCCGCGATAGCTCTTTCAGCAGCTGCTTGCTCTGACAGAGAAGCACAAAGTAGCCTTCCTTCAACAAAAAAGGCATGCGATTCCTCTCCTACAGCGTCATTTATTCGATCAGTTGCACATAGCGCGAGGTAGCAACATTACAAGCCCAGCCTTTCATCATCATGCACCCAACCCAAGCTTGCCCAAGGCAAACTCATCGATCCTCAGTTCACCCAAGTGTCTACAAGACACCCAAGCGTAGACACTACAAGTGACTAGAAGAGGCATTTGGGACTCTTTTGGAAGAAAAACCCACCAGCTCTGCAACCTGGAGCCAAGTGCTGGCCATCATGTCAAAAGCAAAGGCTCCCTGGCTGCCAAATCTCCTCAATATGCCTCAGTTCCTTCCACATTGCTCCAAAGGGGCTTTAGGAAAAGCCTGGTGTGTTTGCTCTGGAAGTGATCCTCCGGCACTCAGGCAAGGAGTGAAAGGATGCAGGTCTCATGGCAGCATCTGTGGGAGGGAGCGAGGAGAGGCGAGGCGAGGACAGGCACTGCCCGCCCAAGAAGGGCAGTAACAGGGTCCTGTCTGGGCTGACCTGGGTCCCTGGGCCATGACAGGGTCACAACAGGCACTGCACATGCAGGGGGGAGCTGGGACAGGCTCTAGCGCTGTCCCTGGGATCACAGCAACAAAAACCACCTGTAACCCTCCGGGGACATCTAAAACCAGGGATGTTCTGAGTAAAAGATTGCATAAACTAATCTTGGCTACTGTATGGATCTGCTCATTCTGCATCTGTCAAATCACTTGGCCTCCTGAATTACCTTGAAAAATAGCTCATCTGCCTGAAAAACTGTCTCTCTCCCAGCTGCTTCTAATAAAATGTTACCTTTGCTCACAAGCCTAGTGAGGCTTCCTCCAAGGAACTGTAAATATGCTTGGCCTTTATAAATTACATTATAAATTATGCTAACAGGAGGATCTTTACCTGGGTCCTAGGTCCTGCACAGACTGAGATCATCTGTTTGACTTCACTGTCTTCAAAAACCAAACTGCAGTGAGTTGAGATTCCCATTTTCTGGACGCTTTGTGTTTTTATACGTCTTTTGGAGCATCGGGATCCTCAGGATGAGCAGCAGAGTCCTCATGTACTGAGGGATCTCAGACCACAACATACACCTCCAACCCCTGACAGACAAAGTCCTGAAATAAGTGGCTAAATAAAGTGCGCAAAGGTGGTCTAGCCAGTTACCCACTCCAAAGATCAGTATTTGGGGCTCCGGTTCGGAGGGGGACGACACCTCTACACCAGTGACCTGTAGCTCATTCCTCACTGTGGCTGGTGGCAACTGAAGATGTGAGTGTGCAGAGACAGAGCTAAAACCCACAGAATTGGAGAACAAGTTTTCCAAACAAATTTCTAAAATATCTCACATATACATTTTATAGATAGGGAAACTCAGCATATATTTTAATCTTGAAACATCCCTTGATGCTTATCTAGATTTGTCATTTGAAATTTAAACATATCCAGCAATACTGTAGTCACTATGTGACACACCCAGAGGTGTTCATATTTAACAGCAAATTTTGCATTCACATATAATGCATCCAGCTCCCTTCAAGGAGAAAGCTCACTTCCAGTGATTCATATTTGTGCTCCGCAGCAGATCACATCCATGAGAAGTTGCGCACAGGGGCTCTGGTCAAAAATCCTGCTCCTGCAAGGGATTTGTAGCTCTTTTCCAAGAGCATGAGTAATGACTTCTGGCTTAGTAACCTTAAATGGAATCTGCTATAACTGAAAAAACTAATCTAGATGTGGATTTCACAGTTCAGGAAGCTTGCTATTCAACCTATCAAGGCTAATCCAAGCTTTTCTATTATTATTATTACTCTCTATCCCTTTTTGCTGAGGCGATAATTATTAAAATATGAAATGGTATAAATCAAAAAGATGGCCTGAGAACTCACCAGGTTTCTTCCAAAAACCCACATGCATTTACATTGCCAGGATGGCTAATTTTATAGGTATGTTAGACAACATATACTTAGAAGCTTACTGTATGTCTCAAAATTCAGAAGATCCCCAAGTATTTTACAGGAGGCTATGGGCCCTCTGCAGAGATGTGATAGTGCCCTGTGGCTCCCTCCCCTCCGCCTCTGCAGTTGGAGTCTCTGATACTACCAGATGGGACACTCAGATGTGGGGCTTCAACTCATGAAAAGATATTTGTACTATACAGAATTGTTTGTAGGGAAAAAATTAAAATACACTTGTTTGTGCAAACTCGGTCTCATGGAACAGGAAAAAAGGATGCCTATGAACATTTAGGAAATTAGGACATTTAGGAACAGAATTGAACAGAGTCAGTCTGACAGTGCCATTTCATGACCCTATTTCCTTCAAGATATCCTCACTGACTTGCATTTCGTTGTCAAAGAGGTAAAGGTTTGGCAAAATTTTCCAAAATTTCAGAGTTTAAGGATCCTCACTAAACTTGTTCTTTTTTCACAACAGACTATCAGTGTTATTAAGCCTTGTTTAATTTCTTTCTAAATATCCTAAAGTGATCATACAGATGCCTATATAGCTTAGGTAACTCACGAAACACAGCTTATATTAGCATACTGGCACCTGCACTGCCAAATCCCAAGAGGCGTTTTAGACTACCCATAGAGTGTAGTTCTGAAAATGTAACTCCCAGTTTATTGTTTGAAAGGTAGTAAGAGAGCATGAAACCACTACAGCAGATGCAAACCAGTATCCACCAAGCGGAGGTATCCAGCAGTGGCCATGCTCTGGGAAGAATTAAGAAAGAAACAGGCATAGTTACATATTTCCCCTTACACCTTCCCAGCTCCTGATGCTTTTCAGCTCAGAGGACTTCCAAGCTGGTTGTGGTATCTGATCTAGCAATACACTAGCCCAAAATCAGCAGCATGTGCTTTGTTTGTATTCTGAGTGAAAATAAACTGCAGAAAATAAATGTCTGTAGAAATCACTTTGTTCCATCTGCCAAGCTCTGTGTGGTCTTTCTGAAAAAGCGTCTGTGGCAGAGCTTTTTAAGAAAACTTTCTAATTGCCATAAAATATATCTCAGAAGCTATTAAAGACGAGGCGCATGCTGGAATGTTGCAGGGTGTTAGGAAATTTCAAAAGGGAAAGTGCAAAGGGATGCCCTGGTCCCAGCTAATTGTGTGTTTTTTTACTGTTTCCCCAGTGAATACCGACCTGGACAAGCAAACGAGAGAGGGACGGTAGAGGCTCTGCTTCCTGCACTTGACGGCCCTGTCCAAGCCCTGTCCACCAGCCGCGACTCCGTGCAAGGGGTGGGCTGCCCTGTGCGTCGCATCCCAGAGGCGACGGCCACCAGCGCCATAAAACCCGCGTGAGGGTGAGGGAGAGGGAGACATCCTCGGGCAGCCCCAGGGCAAGGAGCCGGAGCTGTCTCCGGAGAGCTCCCTCCTCCAGACCTCAAAAGCTGAGATTAAACCAGGCCACAAGACCGGCTGCATGCCAAGTTTTATCTTGGAAAACAAGGAAAATATTTATGACCGCTAGGAGCTCAAGAAGAAAAAAAAAAAAAAGGCAACTTTTCAATGTGTGATACTGAAATAACCTGAAGCGCTGAGCCAGTATTTCTTTAACTGCTCTGATCTAAAGGAAAACATGGTGTCATGCACACCAGCCTCCAAAAGTCTGGACTGAAATACTACCAGCAGGCTGATTCAAGCTGACCAAGTATACCACAGTTATCTAAGGCTGACAATCTTGGCCTCCAAAATTAAGGTGAACTTTATTTTGCAAGATCACTGCAAAAGGAAGCTTTTCTATACAGATTTTTTGGGGGTTTTTTCACTTTAACTAAAAATGTTAATGAAGGAGGAAGGGAAGCCAATAAAATGCAACATGCAAACAGCTGACATTCTTCTGGGGTGGACACTGGATTTTTAAGGAGCAAAAAATATGCAAAGCTTTACAGAGAAAAGGGTAAAGGATGCAGCACAAGGAAAATAACCAAGCAGGACTATTCTTATATATGGTTATTTCCTTGGTTTTAAAAATACTCTTTTCTTTTTAACATGAAAATTTTCTTCATGACATTTTTTTAATCTGCTTTTTTAAAAAAAGTCATAGTCTGCAATATTTTTACATTTTGCAAATAAAATAATTAATTCCTCCTTTTGTTTCAGCCGCTATATCACAGAAGCAAAGCAAAGGAATATTAATGGTCATGAAACTGGCCTCAGGAGATACCTGTTGCTATTCTTGCAACAACCTGTGCAGGAGAACAGCTCTACTTCCCAGTATTCCAACCCACAAACCAAGCTGTTTCAGGAGACTACAAATCTACTGGAACGAGGGAAGCTGCGAAGCTGCCTTCTCCTCCATACCTCTGTGCTGCACGAAACCCATCTGGAAGTGAATTAAACCCACAATGCCACACTGAACACAGATACCATCAGTTAACTCAAATTACAGATATCCTCCGATGACTCAAATTCTACATAGCTGTTTCATGAGAGAATAAACTTGCAGTTACTTTCTTATATCTCTATCCCAAAAGCAATTCAGCAATATATGAGCGCCTGAATTTTGCATCAGATGCGAAGTGGAAAGGTAAGGGTATCACCAGAAAGTTTTATTTAACCTTAGCATGAGGGTTTGACAATGTCCCACTGGGCAATAACTTTTAATGCCAATTAAGTTATCTCCTGTACGCAGCAAAAACTGCATCTCTTTGCCATGATAAACAACTCTATGGCACAGAGGTCCCCAAATATTCCAGTCAGTGAAGGGCAGAAGGCGGGCACTGACACCCTGCACCAGTTCTGCCTTATCTCTTGGCATTTAATGTTTGTTCGCTGGCACAGAGGAAGTGTGTCACAAGAAGCCAGCTGGCACCCTCACTGGGACAGGAAAGGATTCCCCCAGCGCAGGATCTGAGGCAGACACACGCTCCCTCCCCACTGAGTAATGTTCCCGGTTCAGAGTTTGCTAAAACCCATCGTGGCACTCCCCGTCAGGCGCACGCCTACAGAAACACTGTGAGCAAGCCTGAGGTTGCTGCTGTGATCAACACAGCACACATGTAATTGCTCCCATCAGACTGATTACCTTCTTTGTTTGTTTGTTGAATCTCCAGGAGATCCAAAATCACCAAGTCAGAATTCCTTTTTTCTTCTAGACATACTTTCCATCTGAAACTTACATCCCTTCTTTTCATGGAAAAAAAAATACACACACATTTGATGGGATAGCTCAGTAAATTTTCCTTACTGAAAACAGCCAAGGACTGCTTGCTTTAAAAATAAAATAAAATTAAAAGAAAATTTAATAAGCAGGAACTCACGACAGCAAATTCCTGATTCCTGGTTATGTGTTGAGCTCAAACAGTGAACTTTCTGACAGTATCTATTTAATATAATCATTTCTTCTGCTGAAGCAAAGATGAAAGAGATTCTCATTAGAATCTCCTCCACAATCATATAAAAACAGATGTCACCTTTTTGAATATCCTTTCACAACACCTCAGTCACAGGTGCTAGAATTCAGACTCAGGGTGGCCTTTTAATAATTATTAACTGAAAAGGAGAAAAGTACTTTCTCCTCCAGGATAACTGAAGATTTTCTTTCAGTTTGTATATGGTCGTGTTGTGTGTTAGGACAAGTGTTGCCAGAAAATTACAAATATTGGCAGCAACATATGGAAACCTGGGCAACAGACCATGCAAACAGACAATAATGCTATTAATGAAACATGTGAACAAACAGAAAACAATTTCCACTGCAACCAAACCACTTTCATCAGACCTGTTGTAGTATGCTTCCATGCCAGCCATGAGAGAAACACTGTGGTGTAACTGAATTTAAAGCTATGCTCAGTAAAATCTTGAGTGCTACCTCAGCTGAGAAGTGGGTGCCATATGCACTCTTGCAGTAATTACCCAAGTTATTTCTCCTACAAAGAAGAGGCTAAGTTGCAAGCTGACCAAAGACACTGCAGTGAAACTCTTTGCCATAGAGCACAAAAAGGCGCATCAAAAAAGATGCAGCACAAAAACTACACGACTGTGGACAGGCTAACTGAAAGAAGAACTAGCCAAGCCAACGGAAGAAGAGGCTGTGGAGTCCTCAGCCAGTAAAGGGTGACTGATCCTGTAACTCTATTTTTGGCTCTAATGCCCGCCAGCTGTGAAGCCTACTCCAGATTTGTGAGTACTTTTCTCATTAAAAAAAAAAAAAAAAAGAAAAAAATAGTGATTACAGCTCTTTGCTTTTTACCTACATGCAGAAGTCCAAGCCACACATACCACTCATCTTATTTCCATATAAGACAACTTCACAGCACAAACTTCTCTCTTCTTTTTCAAACAAACTGCAATTACTGCTCTAATAACTCTCCAGCTTGACACTTAGTTTAAAATAAGAACTAAAAGTATCTATTTTTAGAGAACAATCTGGTATTGAAATAAATCCTCTCATGTTTCTACTTAATCACCCAAGAATATTCTTGGCCAGGAATGAAATCCCTTTGCAAAAGGCCTCATAAGAATTAAAACACAAAACAATGAGCTGACTAAATAGAAACTAGAGAAGACTCGTGCATTTCAGCTCTTCATACTAGTTACCGAACTTGAGCTAACCTGATAAAAAGCAAAAACTTAAACTAGCATCACTTAACTGTATGTACAGATAAAGCATTAGAGCAAGCAAACCTTCTTGAAATTCAAAAAAAGGTTTTAAATGGTTTAATAAGTGCTATGCAAGCAAGCTGATAGCAAGCACTATGAAGCTAAGTATACCAATGCACATGCAAAGTAAACCAGTATATACTGACACAGATTTGCAAGCAGACTTTATTCCTCACACTGGCAGATTTTCTCATTACATCTGCATTCGACTTTATTATACCTCCAAGGCTTATCTCTAGGGAAGGGGGGAAAAAAAGAAAGAAAATTCTTTTTACTTAAGTGTTTTTGTTTTGTCAATATACGTCAAAAATCTGGTACCGAGGTGTTTGTATTTGCAGTTTTCATCAGTGTATACATACACACTTGAGAACTCAAGCCAGCCTTTTCCTCCCTTCATGAGCACTTAGCAAGTTAAGCAACCAAAGAGGAGCTTAGATTTAGAGAAAATGTAGCCATGGATCCTCTGCCCGCCAGAAAGGCTCCAGACTTGCTCACAGCTATGGAAGCTTGCCACTGCCAGTGCAACACCACCAGCTCCACCTTCTCTTGACACCTGTACTGGCCTCCAAGCCCTCTAGGCATGGCACATAGGGCTGGAAGGTGACTCAGAGTCTAGGGGAAAGACAAGAGGTAAAAACACATTAGCCCAGTTTTCCTCTGCTCTTTTGCCATACCCATACAAGACAAAATTGGCCTCTATCATTGGACTACTCAAGTGTGATTTTCCCGGGCTGAGATGGACTGGGCAGTAAGATTGTCAAGCATGATTTGACACAGGGAAAAGTGGCTTTGAGCCTCTCATTTTCTCATTTTAGCCACTACCTAGAACTTTCAAATTTCTGTGTCTGCTGTAAGGCTGTACATGCTGTATATGAGGCACCTGGCACACGAGGAAAGAAGAGAAAAAAGGACTTGCTAAGAGCAGATGACAGTAATAAGTACAGATGATGAACGGCTGGTTAATTTGGGGTTACACGGCCCTAGAGGATTAAGGCCTCCGCTTCCAGAGCAGATGCAAGGCCGAGAGCACAGAAATGCTGCATCTGCTTCAACACTCGCCTGAGCCTGTTCTGATGAGCTGAGTGAGCAATCCAGAGCCTGTATCCATTCATTCATCCGCCTCCCTGCTGACCCCAACAGGAAAAGGCACCAATTATTGTCAAACCTAAGTGTGACTCTGTCATACGGCCTAAAATGAACTCACTTGGGCTAAGCGGCTGCGAGGCGGTGCTCTCGGTTAAGGAGGTTCATTTGCACAATGAGCTGCCAACAGCAATTAGAGCGGGACTATTCCGCTGAAGCTTCCCTGGTGTAAAAGTCATGTGTAAAGCAGCACACACCATGACACGTGTCTACACGCCAAAAAGTATAGATTACCACATTATGAGAAAAGTAGGAATGGATGAAGAACGCACACTGCTGCAAAATGCATCAGACAGTGCACCATGCCTTAGTTGATCTGTTTCTCCCAAAAATATTGCCGTCATGAGCACTACAAACTTTAACTACGTGATGATAAATGCTTGAGCCAGAAAAATACCAGTTTGGAACCGATTTTCCATCTCCTGTTAAGGGCAACTGAGAGATCTAAAAGGAGACTTGCAAAAGAATTCCCATTTCTTCCTACAAATGAAGGTGCATTCATATACACATAAACGTACATGAATACAGGCATCTACACATACAAATTATGCTGTTTATTTTTCACCTTAAAAATACAACAAAAAAATCTTACATTCTCTGGAGTGGAAAACTGAAAGATCACTGAACTAGGGTTTTTCTTAGCTTTCAGTAAACAAAGGTGAAGGTATTGAAAGCTTAGTCATAAAAGAAAGGGGAGGGGAGGAGAAGGAAGAGGAAAGGAGGGAGAGGAAAGGAGAGGAGGGGAGAGGAGAGAAACACCGTGCAGGTAGGGGAAAAGTAGATATGTGCCAAAAGTATTTGCAGTGCTTCAAATAAAGATTAGAAGCCTTCTTTCCTTTTCCTCAGTTTCTCAAAGCTCATAGGCAACATGTTGAGGCAACATAGCCTCAACAGCAAGGTTTACAGCAAGTTCTCCAAAAAGAGAAGCGAAGATTTAGTATTTCTAAACCGGTTCCAGTGAGGTTGCCTTTATATACCAAAGAGTCAAAAGAGGCAAATTCCGTTTTTCCCCTCCTTGTAATGTTTTATTTAGACACACAGTTAGGCAATGCTATTTTAAGCTATTGCTTTGTAAATGCACTTCCACTGTCCACCCCAGTGCACAGAGACAGGACTGCGATGCCGTAGGGTATCTCTGCCTCTGCACCATCACACCTTGGCCTCAATGCCAGGTTGTCTTCTCTATAACAAAGCAAGAACAGTACAAAGAATACAGTCTTTCAAATGTCTTCAGTAATAAAAAGCATAATACTAATCACTTCTGACTCACAAAGATTTTAAAATACAGAACATAACATTTAGCTCATTACTTCTATCCTCCCTTACGGCAGAGGCCATGACCTTTTCCTTCGGGAAAATAAAGTAGGTTTTCCCCTTGTATTTTCCTGTTATACTTTAGTCTTTACTGATTTTCTAGATGAAGCCATTAACACTGTGTTTACATATTGTTTTACACAGTGTGTATACAAACTTAATGCAAACTAAAAGATTTCTGAGGTACAGAGGCAGCTAAATAATCCAAGTGTTAGCCAAAATCTTCTGGCCGAGACACTGTCATACCCAGAGACAGCAACAGGGTTGTAGCATCCAAACTCTGCCAACATCCGAAGCAGGAAGTAAAGAGTCAGAGAAAATTCAGAGTGTTATTTATAAATCCCCAGAAAAGTCAGCATTATTGATTTCCTAAGATAATACTCCATAAACCAAATGATCATCTTTGTGCAAAGGCAGGAAAAAATAAAGCAGAACTCATGTTTCTTTTGCTCAGAAATGTTCAGCCACATTCTCCCTCTAAGGCAGACTACCGGGAGGTTTAAAGGTATGGACCAATATTCATTTGCACGTGACCAAAAAAAAAAGTCCCGTATATCACGGTTCCTCACTACAGAGAGACTACTGATCTGAGATGCTGAAACCGATGCGCTTCTCAAGCCAGGCTTGTGATCACTACTAAAAGGGAATAAGCCATCACCCAGGCTGGAAGAAACCTGGTCCTGTGGAACAAGCCATGTTTCCACTGCAGGATTACAAGCAAATCCGGGAATCACTGGGCAATTTACTTGTTACTACATCAGCAGAGAATTTCTACCTGAAGCACTTGAAGCTTGATGGCATAAAACTGTTAACATAGTTAATCTAAACTCTGTTCTTAGAACCAATGCATTAAAACACCATCTTTAATGATATGACCAGAAAACAGGCACATCTTTTGCCTGTTCACAGCACAGCTAGAAGGGTTGTCCATGGGGGAAGCAGTTAAGTGTTGGGTGTCTCCCTGCTCTTAGCCATGACTTTTTACTGGAGCTGGACCTGCTGCAAAGACAAGGGCAGGAGCATCCCTCAAGGCAGGGGGGATTTTGCTCTGCTTTTTGTTCAAGGCATGTGGGAGCTAGGCAAGGTGACCCTCAAAAGGGTTTTGATCACCTGTTGACGTAACACCAAAGAGGGAAAATCTGAGAAAACTGTACAATTCTGAAAGAAAATGTGGAGAATGACTTCCTTTAATAACTGTGCATCTCACTATGGATTTATATACAATGGTCGTAATCTGCTCCTTTCATTTCTGTAGCTATTTCCACATTTCTAATATGAAATACAATTCATGCCAGCAGGCTTAAGGGAACTCGTAGACTCTTAAAGTATTTTAATGGTTCACTAATTGAAAATTGTGGAGTCTGTTTTCTAGAAGACTCTGGCTGATATTTCAAATGGAAATCTAATTACTGTGATTCGTGGATATTTTCTAACTTTCAGTTAGAAAGGCTTTCAGTACTGAGCAAGGTGTTAGAAACATGCAGCTCATGCTTTATCTGAAAATCTATCTATTTAAAACAATGTTCAAAGAGCATCAAAACAATTATTCTACCTACAGTTGTCTAACACAGATCTAGAGCTGCATTTGCCAAAAGAAAGTGTGCTGCAGGAACAGCTGCATGCTGCAGAAGAAATGATCTGTTAATCAAAGAAGAACTTTCAAATGGCAGGCACATACATATTGTGTAAAAATTGTAGGAATTTTTCATTTAGATAATAATTAGACTTGAAACTTTGGCTACATGGAATCACAGGGGAGGACAGAGATATTTACTCTTCTAAATGGGAGTAGTAAACTGAATTCAAATGATAGAGGTTTTTAAGGAATCAAAGTTGATTGAGCAATCACATGGTGTGAAGCTACAAGGAAGACTACACAGACCTTTTATCTGACCTTCTGTTGCCCTGCTTTTACAAAGGAATATTTAAGCAGTAAGAACTGAAAGATTAAAGGAAAATATCTGAAGGTTTTTTTTTTTCCCCTCAGCATGTTTTCTTTAGCTCTATCAGTACAAGGCTTGACACTGATGAATTTAATCAGTAAATTATAGTGCTGCGTGTACTGATCTAACACTCTGGCTAGAGATGAAAAATCTCAGAGGGTCATAAAATGAGAAAAATACCAAAAAAGGCAGGGTGACAAGACAACTAATTGTAACTGCTTTTAGTCTTTTTTTTTCCTCTTTCTTCTACAATAGACTATCAAAAATTTTCCACTCGATAAGATCGTAAGAATATTAGGACATGTTCAGGCTCATTTGCTTACACCTGTGAACAGTTTGTACCATATGCAAGGAGACTTTTAACAGTAAAAATGTTTCTGAAATGTCAGTGGTGACCTTTTAGTACAAATGCAAACTCATTTTTTCACTGCAGATCTAGACTGGATTCACTCCAGAATTTATACATGGAATTTACTTCCCCCTTCCCTCAAAAAACAGACACCCTGCCCTGATTTTCTGTGATTAATAAGAATTATTTTGGCAAACTTGCAGCATTTTGGCCCGCCGAGTGGCACAGCAGTTTTGGGGGAGTGTGGCCTTACAGTGCCGCGCTGTAGACAGAATCACATGAGCTCTCCATCCTAGCAGTGAGCAGAAGACCTCACCAGGTGAAGGGAATCTGCTTTTCTTTGGAGTTACGTGCAAAATATTTACCTGAGTGAAGTGCATTGGCCTCCATTACCCCTCCCTCCCACATCCTTTTTTCCTCCTACAGTTTTCTTGTATAGATTTAAAGAATCAGCACATGTATTCTGCTACTACCTCGTTAGTATTACATGTGACAGCTGTCCCAGCTGTTGCCCCACATCAACTTCTAATGGTAATCTAGCTTTTTTCAGCTGTTTTCAATCTAAATAAAGCCCAGCCTACTGCCAGGAGCAGCAGGTATGGTCAGTGAACAGGAATGCTGTAGCAGCTGTCCTCCCTCTCTTGTCACCAACCTCCACGGCTCAGCTAAAAAGCACTAAAATAGATGGCTAATTCCCTAAGCACTGAATCACCAGCAGCTGTAAGCAGAAACGTGCATCTGAGAAAACTGCTGCCTTGCGGAGCACAAGGAATGCTTTGAAAGTCGTGTATCATCCCGTGATGCTCTGATAACAACCTCGGGTTTGTTTGTTTTGACTTAGCAAAAGCCTCACCCACCACCCGCTGCTGATGAAGCCCTCCATGAAGGTAGAGTGCATGTAAGGTGCTTCTTTCTGCACGAGACCCGACTCTGAAATGGGTGAAAAGCACGCTAATAACCGTAACGCAGACAAGGCTCAAGGAAAACCCCAGTGCGCAGGAGTCTGGAGCAGCAGGTTACACCTGGACAAGCAAAGCCACCAGCTGCCTCACAGTGAATGGGGCTGGGGTGAAGCTGAACACCACCACTAACATACGATACCAAGCTGGTATCGAACTGCACAAGGAAGCAGTCAAATAAATGAACTGTACAGTCACAGGTGAGTGCGCAGGCAAATAACACCTCTCATAAAGGAAGGAATAGGAAGAGCATGAGAGCATGAGTGCACCCTTGGAAGAGTAAGCCTTTCGTGATTCTGTTCCCTGTGGACACAAGGAAGGAGAGGTCTGACACTCCAAGTGCAATTGCAGTGTCCAGAAATGCACACATTTTAATCATGAAGACAAGGCAAAGCGGGTTGCGAGCCCATCCTCATGGCACCTCTGTTCTGCAGAATGGCATTCAGGACAGCGATGGCCAGACTGGCAAAACGCAAACCACTGAGCTCCCCTGCAGAGCACATTTACAGGCTGAAGATCTCACTGCACCAGCCTGGCTCTGCCACATCTAGACACCAGCAAGTCTCCCAGAATCACACTCCCCTTGCACAGAAGCACAGAATGGTTGAGGTTGGAAGGGACCCATCATCTAGTCCAACCTCCTGCTCAAGCAGGGACACCTAGAGTGCATTTCCTTACAGTTCCACATTTATCGTGATCACAGCGTGGCCTCTTGTCTGATCTTAGAGTTGTGTAAAGGCAGCAAAGTTACACACTCTTCATAAACATATTTTAAAATGACATACTTTCCTAGGTACAGGCAAGTGCTGAGGACTGACACAAGAAAACGAACACAACTGACAGAACAGTAGTGATTACCTGGTTCATTACTGTGTACTTATACCCAAATGTGGAGGTGCTAAACAAGGGAGGGTTTAGATCAAGAGAAGCCAGCCTTAAATCACAGGGAAGAGTGAAAGAAATGTTTAAAAGAAATGTTTAAGCATATAAACATAAAAAGAAATGTTTAAGTGATTGCAGGCAGATTTTAGACATTCCTTATGCTGCTGCTCTTGTGCCTCACACATTTGAAGCTCTTTGAAGAGTGGTCTGCTTTTGAAACCATTTTTCATCTTAAAATTATTTTGAGTGTAACTATACAATACACATGTCCCCAAACACAAACTTAGTTTACTGACACTGTGTTAGTGATGCTGCTTGGTTACCATAAACTTACCTCATTGATTCCTATTTAGAGTATATCAAAGAAACTGAGTCTTGGACTGCTGTTAAAAAAAGTCAACCATGTTTTAAGAAAAATTATTCTTAAGGATTTTAAGGATCTTTAAATTGGAGTACATCATAATTCATTACATCACTATTATGAATGAAATCTTTTCCTTTTCAAGGACATGTCTTTTTTCTTCAGAATAGTGTTTTCTCTTTCTACAGTATTCTGACTCTGGAATGCATGCTATTAAAAGTGCATCCTTGGAGATATGAGACTCCAAGTCACACACATTTATGGAATTCTGGAAGCAAAGCAGCACAAAAAGCAAAACACACACACATACTTAAGGCTGTCAGTGAACACGTGACGGCCAGATGCATAAGGCTATAGCAAGCACCAGGCACAGCTTCAGCTGTTCAGTTCGCATGGGGAGCAGGGGATGTGCACTGAGTTGCTCAGCAACTCTCCACAAAGAGCAAAGGCGATAAGGACACAACCATGCAAGTGCTGGGATCACTAAAATAGCTCCAAGCCCACAACTGGTCATGCACGGGCACATTTAGCAAAACTCACATTTAGCAAGATTACACTGCTAGAGAAAACACTCTTTTCCCTGTAGCTTGCAGAGGTAACAGACAGATTTCTTATCTAATGCCTAAGTGCAGTCAAACACATGCAGCACAAAAACTCCATTAGTGCAAATTTGAGCTGCCAGCCCAAACACCATTATCTCCCACTCTTAAAAGACCGATGTTAAACTGAAGGGAGACAGAGAACATAACATACCCACAAGCACTGACTCATAAAATGCTGTACAGCTATTCTCTACAGAAGTGTAAACAAGTTGTCCCAAGTCCTAAAAAGATGTGCCACCGTTATTGTGTCTAATGCAACTAATTTATAAAACTGCTATGAGCGCGATGTGTTTACAGTCAGGTTATGGCTGATTCTGTGCTGGACAGGGCTGAGAGGGAAGCAAAAAAAGTCTGAAATCCAGCCTCCAGCATGGCTGCAACTGACCCAGAATAGCCCATTTCCTTCAGACAGTCCCTTACTTACATTTCTGGTGAGTCTATATGGCTTTAACCATAACTCTGGTGGGGATTACAGCCTTCTACACAGAGCATCTTCCTTTGCGTTAAAGTAACAAAGCCTCATCCTCTAGAGTGAGATATGGCAGGTTTGTCACAGGGAATGAAGAAATAAATTTGTTTAATAGAGTACATCATTATGTGGAGGCTCCTCGTTTGGAGATGTTCCAAACCCGGCTGCATGCGACCCTGTGCTCTGGGTGTCCCCACTGGACCAGGAGGTTGGACTAGATGATCTCTAGAGGTCCCTTCCAACCTCAACCATTCTGTGATTCTGTGTGATTTACAAAGCATGGGTATTTACTGAAATAAATGTCTGATCTGGTTAAACAAAATCCCCAGATTATTTAACAAAGGCCTATCATACAAAGCTTGACATTCTTTCACCAGTAAACTATGTATTTTGCTGACATGTGGTCTGCTAGCAAAACAGTAAATTCCTATAGGAACTGGCCACTATGGACCCACAAAGCTTTATGCCTCAAGGTCTGCACATGAACTGCTGCTAAATTTACTTACAGATGTTCGTGGTGACCAACTCAGAATTACGGCTTTCCAGCTATCTTTAAATACTGCTGCAGTGCTGAATATAGGCCTGCTTTCTAAGTTTCTCACCAAGTAATTGAGCCCAAAGAGTTTGATCTTTGCCTTAGATTCCGTACCTCCATATTACTCCATATAAATCCATATTATGGATTTGTTTTTTTACGTATATGCCCTGTTCATAGGCATTGGGAAAGTAAGAACATTCATGCTAAAATGGGAGCGTGCCTACACCCCTAGATGTACCATACTCCATTACTATCTTGGTTTATGTGTGCTACCAGATCATTTTAAGCCAGCATAACCCATTGCAGCTCCGCTGCACACACACGGGATCGTCTGTTGCTCATCAGATGTCAGACGTGGGGTTACATAACGCGGCCCTTTTCCTGAGCAACGACCTTGCTGTGCTCCGTGTGCGGTTGGTAACCTACAAACAGCCACTTCACCAAACACATCCAGTTTGTCATCGATTTCGCCGCCCTCCGTGTGGCTTGCACGGAAGAGGGAATTGGAAACACGCTGCCACGAGCCTGGTGCTAAATGTACCTGGCTGGCCTCAGTCCAGGGAGGATCGACAGGTATATATACATATATATGTATATATATGCGTATATGTGTGTATATATATATATATACATGTGTCTATATGTGTGTGTGTATATATATATATACACACACACATATGTACTATATACTATATCCTGAACCAAGCCTAGTTTTCACATTGCTGAGGGCTTGCTGAAAATCACTGACACCAAGTCAGCAGGTGACTGATGCAGGACTCAGAAAATGAACAGTTCAAAAAGGCACCTTGATGTTGATACTTAGGCATCCTGTCCTGCAATTCAGACCTGTATGGAACAGCATGAAAAAGAAGATTATGGGAATACTAGACAAGTATTATGGTAAGGTGGACACAATAGAGCCCAATTTGCAAGCCATGTCTAAAGTAGAACTTCTGCCAATTTTAGTATTGTTTCCTTCTACACATAGTCTAAAATGGGCTCTGAAATGTCACTCAATTATGTGTATCAAAACTTAAGGTAAAAAAAAAGAGTCTTCCAATCTACCAGTTATAAAAATGGTACATTTAAGCCTAGGGAGAAAAAAAAAAAAAATGCTACAACAGAAAAAAAAAACACTTTTATACCAGAACTACCAGAATACTAGAGAGAAGCCAGAGACATTAAAAAAAAAAAAAAAGTTGAACCCTAGAAAGCTCCTGGTTTAAGTGGGAATGCACAGCTGTAAACAAAAGTAAAATTTAGCCTCATATTTCTTATCTGTGTCTGGCCCTTCAGAGGATAGTGGCTTCCTTGGCAATTGGGCAAAAAACTTTCAAGTATGGAGTGGAAATTTCTGGGCAGGATTTTAACTATATTTACAGCAACTTGACAGTTTGGCACAAGACTACACTGCTGGGAGATTTATAAGATGAAGAACTAACACTGCAAGTCACATAGTTCCTGCGGGAGATTTTACTGTATACAACCCTCTATTCCAAGTTTTATTTTAAAATAGTAACAGAAGACTTAGAGTTAATGCAAGAAATGGAACAATTCAAGGCTAAATAGCCACTGCCATCCTTATCTTCCTCCGCTGCGCTGGTAAATCACTGCATGCTCTGACACCGATCACAGACTTGCAAATATGGGGGCCTGGTACTACTGAACAGGCCACGGTTGTACTAAATGAGAAAGAGCATCTGAGGAATCATTTTGCACATCTGCCTCCTAGATATGAATGAACTATTTTCAACTCTATTTAGTTACAAGTCTGTGAACAAATCTCCAAAGAGGCTAATACTTTGCATGCCTAATGTCTGCATGAAATGACATAGTATGATTTAATCACAGACTGCAGGAGATGGCATTTGTAATGGGAATGCTCACAGTACTACACCTATTAAGAACAGTTGGTATTCAGTATATGCTACAGAAACATACACAGATATATGCATATAAAAATGGATTACATATGTTTCTGAAAAAACAGATCTACAATGACAGAAACTTCACTGTAGTATTGGCTACCAGTATGGTTACAGTCACTCAACAAAAACAAGCTGCAACAACCTAGCTGTGGGTCTGTGGGCCTGTGGGCTGGTGCTGATCTAAATCAGGGATCTAATTCTGTTGCTTGACACACCTGAACATGGATGTGCACGGGGTCTTGCACAACCCTATCGGCAGGTTTTGCTCCCAGCCTCTCATGGACATTTGGACATGAGTCAATACCACTACCATGTGGCTTCCTATTATCCACAAAAAGGAAGCAGTGCTTCCAAGAGAAGCAACTTCAGGAGGCACGATGTTAACAGGCAGAGCGGGAAAGCACAGACAGCTACCGAATTCCAACTCCTGTCTTCCAAAACACAGGGGAACCTATTTAGCTTTAAATAAACAGAGGGAAGAGCAAAAACATACTTTAATAGGAAAGCACAATATCCTCACAACAAAATTTGTGCTCTTGGGACATTCTCAAACAACAGATTAATCTAAAAGTTAGTGATTAAGGTGGCTTACTTAGGGAATAAATCAGAAAAAAATACCCATTATAAACCACGTCAGAAGTGCGCTGACAAAATTAAAGCAGCTAATCTTGAGTGGAGCATGATGAAGGGTATTTACCTCCTTGCATGAGTCACTTCATCGCTCTTGACTCTGGTTTCAGAGTTTTGAAACTTCTCAAGCACTTAGTCTTTGTTGTGTGAACACAGCTTCCACTTTATGAATGACAAACTGGTCAAAACAAAACCCCAATTAATAATTTTACTTCCCAGTTATGATGATGATGCTGCATTTGGTTTTACCCACGTTCTCAGTTTGGCCTGAGTGATTCCCTCAGCTGAGACCTGATGAGGGCTGCTGCTGCTGCATGGGAATGCTGCATGGGGACTGGATTTTGTGCTCCTTTTGAGCTGCGCACTGACACGTGAATGTTTATCTTTTTCCTGTTGAACTGCAAGCACAGTAAAACGGGCAAAAGCTTTAGTCAAGCATAGCTTAAAAGACACTGCTCATGCAGGATGCCTCTCTTTATGAACACTGTCCCTTGGCAATACTACTTGGTTCCCTGCTCTGAAAAAGCAGTCACTAGCAGGCTGGCACACAGCATGTAAGTAGTCAATAAATAAATAAATAAATAGATAGATAGATAAATAAATAAATAAAAGCAGCAATGCTGCAGATACTCCTGAGCCGCGTTTCATCCAGGGAAAGGGTAAGCTGCCTGCAACTGCAAGGAATTTCTTGATCGGGAGCTTCTCCCCGAGTTCCCCTTCTCCGCGGGCGGAGGGCGCAGCCGGCGCCGTCGGGGTCCCCGCCGCGGCCCGGCCCCGCGGCCGCCGCTCACCTTCGCCGTTGAGGGTCCAGGGCAGGTGCCCGTAGTGCCACTCGTAGCCGCAGGCGCTCTCCTCGAAGGCGCACGATCCGGCCGAGAGCCACGCGGCCCCGGCGAGCCGCAGCGCTGCAAGCACAAAGCGAGCGCGGTCAGCGCGGAGTGGCACGGCTCGGCTCGGCACGGCTCGGCACGGCGCGGCTCGGCG